>JAVIWC010001261.1:0-258933 GCA_031894815.1 Creontiades dilutus | reverse complement strand
GATGTAAACGTTTTCTGTATAGTAGAGTTCACTCTACTGACTAGTAAACGGTAGAGTAGAGTTCACTCTACTGACTAGTAAACGGTAGAGTAGAGTACTCTACCACTGTGGTAGAGTGACTCTACTCTACTGCCTCCCCTACCACCATAAATCAGACTCTCCTGTTCAGAATCGCTGGTCTAGAAACCCTGAACTTATGCTGTAGGGTACGGAAGTTGCTGCCTGTAGCAAAGTAGCGCCTCGGGGTCCATGATGAATTGCTTGCCTTTCGGGCATGCGTCAAAGGCATGCCCCATGACGCAAGTTGAAAGAGGCAAGTGGAAAGACGCAAGTTGAAAGTTGAAAGAGGAAAGCGCACAAGTGTGGACATACCTAAAGGTACTTAAAGAAATCATATGAAGGGGTGATGGTAACTGGGAACTCAACGATAATTGCAATTTGACGATACAACAATCTCCCCCACTTTTAGAACAGCACGTAGTCCTGTAAATGGCTGGGTGGTCGTACTAACAGTGTACTAAGCCAATATTATGTTTGTCAGCTTTTACTTACTAGAATTTACCTAAATCTCTTAAGGCTTTCGCACCTAATCATCCGTAAATTTGGGAACCCTTGAACTGATGGAACTGGGAACATGCTTTTACATCCAGCTTCTTCTGTCGATTAGGTTGTTTTAACCGGCCTTGTCGAAAGGAGGCTACATTTCGAAATTTAATTTACAACAAACTTAATCCATAATGATGTGAGTAGTTCGTAGAAACATTTCCTTAACCACCCACCCGCCCTATTTTCATTGTTTTAGCTGCTAAACTAAACTATTTTCCAATTGTTTACAGGCGATGGAAGATGAACTGGTTAGAATGGGAAGCGGAGAGTCCATCCATAGTCATGAGGTGAGTAATTCCAATACTGCTTCCGAGTCTACTAAAGTAGCGGAAGCATTGTTTTCACTTTCGGAATGTGAAAATTTTTTTGTCTCCAAAATCAAAAAACCTCTGCCAAGTGGGTGTGGCACATAGCTTCCTCGTATCCATAACATGACTGTATAGATCATTGAAAATTATTATTGACTAAAGAACTTCGTTGAATTAGGCGAAGTAAATGTTGAATTAGGGTAAATTTATTGTTATGCAGGAGCGTAACTTGAGAAAATAAAGGTAGGCATGTTCAACTATTGAACAAACTATAAAAAACCTCTGCCAAGTGGGTGTGGCACATAGCTTCCTCGTATCCGTAACATGACTGTATAGATCATTGAAAATTATTATTGACTAAAGAACTTCGTTGAATTAGGCGAAGTAAATGTTGAATTAGGGTAAATTTATTGTTATGCAGGAGCGTAACTTGAGAAAATAAAGGTAGGCATGTTCAACTATTGAACAAACTATAAAATATACCTAATAAGTCCGAACAATCCATGAAAATTTCATCGAAATCGGTCAAGAACTCCCGGTGTTATACTTGTGGCAAGGATTTCACGTTTGCGCATGCGCAGAGGCTGCTATTGATCCGGGGGTTATGAAACTCATAGGGGACCATCTATACCCTAACCCGCACAATCCCTGAAAATTTCATCGAAATTGGTAAAGAAATCCCGAAGTTATGCGCGTAACAAAGATTTAACGTTTGCGCATGCGCAGAGGCTACCATTGATCCGGGGGTCATGAAACCTATAGGGGACCCCTGACCCGCACAATCCCTGAAAATTTCATCGAAATTAGTCAAGAACTCCCAAAGTTATGCGCGTAACAAAAATTTCACGTTTGCGCATGCGCAGAGGCTACTATTGATCCGGGGGTCATGAAACCTATAGGGGACCCCTAACCCGCACAATCCCTGAAAATTTCATTGAAATCGGTCAAGAACTTCCGGATTTATGCGCGTAACAAGGATTTCACGTTTGCGCATGCGCAGAGACTACTATTTATCCGGGGGTCATAAAACCTATAGGGGACCCCTAACCCGCACAATCCCTGAAAATTTCATTGAAATCGGTCAAGAACTCCCGGATTTATGCGCGTAACAAGGATTTCACGTTTGCGCATGCGCAGAGACTACTATTTATCCGGGGGTCATACCATCTACACATCAAACCAAACAATCCCTGAAAATTTCATCGAAATTGGTCAAGAACTCCCGGAGTTATGCGCGTAACAAGGATTTCGCGTTTGCGCATGCGCAGAGGCTACTACTGATTCGGGGGTCATGAAACCTATAGGGGACCATCTACACCCCAACCCGCACAATCCCTGAAAATTTCATCAAAATCGGACAATAACTTGGTGTAGTTTTGCCCGTAACAAGGATTTGCTGACAGACACACAGACACACAGACAGACACGGAACCAAAATTGTTCAGAAAGGTCTAAAACGCAAAATGCGAGTGGAATTTTTGATTTTGGAGACAAAAAAATTTTCACATTCCGAAAGTGAAAACAATGCTTCCGCTACTTTAGTAGACTCGGAAGCAAAATTCCACTCGCATTTTGCGTTTTAGACCTCTCTGAACAATTTTGGTTCCGTGTCTGTATGTGTGTCTGTGTGTCTGTCTGTCCGTCAGCAAATCCTTGTTACGGGCAAAACTACACGAAGTTATAGTCCGATTTTGATGAAATTTTCAGGGATTGTTCTGGTTGGGGTGTAGATGGTCCCCTATAGGTTTCATGACCCCCGGATCAATAGTTTACATCTGCGCATGAGCAAACGTGAAATCCTTGTTACGCGCATAACTCCGGGAGTTCTTGACCAATTTCGATGAAATTTTCAGGGATTGTACGGGTTGGGGTGTAGATGGTCCCCTATAGGTTTCATGAACCCCGGATCAATAGTAGCCTCTGCGCATGCGCAAACGTGAAATCCTTGTTACGCGCATAACTCCGGGAGTTCTTGACCAATTTCGATGAAATTTTCAGGGATTGTGCGGGTTCGGGTGTAGATGGTCCCCTATAGGTTTCATGACCCCGAATCAATGGTAGCCTCTGCGCATGCGCAAACGTGAAATCCTTTTTAGGCGCATAACTCCGGGAGTTCTCGACCAATTTCGATGACATTTTCAGGGATTGTTCGGTTTGATGTGTAGATGTTCTCCTATGAGTTTCATGACCCCCGGATCAATAGTAGCCTCTGCGCATGCGCAAACGTGAAATCCTTGCCACATGCATAACACCGGGAGTTCTTGACCGATTTCGATGAAATTTTCAGGGATTGTTCGCACTTATTAGGTATATTTTATAGTTTGTTCAATAGTTGAACATGCCTACCTTTATTGTCTCAAGTTATGCTCCTGCATAACAATAAATTTACCCTAATTCAATATTTACTTCGCCTAATTGAACGAAGTTCTTTAGTCAATAATAATTTTCAATGATCTATACAGTCATGTTATGGATACGAGAAGCTATGTGCCACACCCACTTGGCAGAGGTGTTTTTTATTTTCGTTACTAACTTTTCTCTAACTTTACCTTCTCCAAGTTGTTGTTACGTACTTACTTGGAAACTCCTGTAGACGAGCAGCTTTGGTTGTTCGGCTTTAATTTTACCTAGTTCGTTAATGATTGATTAAACATATAGCTTTTCCAAGTCAGATTCGGAAATTTCCAAACCAATTTCAGAATTTTCCATTTCAATTTCAGACTTTGCCATTTCAATCTCAGAATGTGATCAATATCCGAGAGGGAGCGTAACAAATTGGGGTAAAGAGAAAAAAATGTACACAAAATGTATTAATAAAATTTAAAAATTATCACGAGAGGTGGGAAGCAACTGGTTTATCCAGAGCACGTAAATCTGTTCTCAACCAAAATACCTATTTGGATTGATCAGTTGATCATATTTGTGTGCCTCCTGAAATTCAATAGTCGCTCTATCACTTGTGAAACACGCACAATGCAAATTCTTTCAGTGGGGTTTATTATTCAATTTTATTCATTTGAGTTGCACTCATGATTTGAATTTCCACTAAGCTTCGGAGTGAGCGTGTTTTACAGGTGATAGAGGGATTATTGAATTTCAGGAGATATGCATAGATCATGTAAATCGGTTCTCAAAAAAAACACCTATTTGGATTGATCAGGTTATTGAATTTCAGGAGGCACACAAACATGATCAACTGATCAATCCAAATAGGTATTTTGGTTAAGAACAGATTTACGTGCTCTATGCATATCTCCTGAAATTTAATAATCGCTCTATCTCCTGTGAAACACGCACACTCCAAAGCTTAGTAGAAATTCAAATCATGAACGCAAGCCAATTCGATAATAAACCCCAGTGAAAGAATTTGCAGCGTTTTTTCTGAAAACCTGTCACTCAATGATTGCACCAAAGAGTTTAAATATGGAAGAAACACCGACGTACGACTAATTTTTTACATTCTGATTTTCTCAAAACACCGAAACTTGACAAACAGTTATGCATACTATCCTGATTATCAGGGGGGGGGGGGGAGGGGGGCAATGGTCCCCCCTGGCCCCTCCCTGCGGACGCCCATGGCAAAAACGGTACTTTGAAAATTGTATGTGCAGGGATACTCCGCCAGTTAAAGATGTTAGGTTGATTCCCCTTGTTAGGAGTATGTACGGTGTACAGGCTCAGTTATACAAACGTACTTTCATGGCTAGTTCTGCAGTACTATTTGATAATTTTAACCACTCCTAGTTCTGCTCAACATTTTTCATTGTTGTGGCTACTTCAACAGCGAAAGCGACTGTTTTGCATCCCACAAAAAAATGTTTAATGTGAGTAAGGAAAAGTATAGTCGAAGTGCGTAGCCCTGCACCACTGTAAAATCATTCGTTAGATTATTGGTAAATTAATCTACAATTACTGAACCATTCGATTTAGAATTTAATGTGTGCAGGATTCAAATATCCAAAAATTTGAAAGAAAGTTTCTTATTGGTGGTTAAAATCTTGTTGTGAGTGTAGCATTGAAATAGCTTAATGACATCAATTGTTTTCAGGTTGGCAAGAATATGGTGAATGGTTCCAGTGGGGAGTTGGCTGAGTGGTGGGATTTCTTATTTCGAGAACTAGCAGGTAAGATGTGTCTCAAATTATATTAATTTTTAATGAGTGTTCAACTTAGGCCTGAACCTCTCTTCATGATTTCTAACTCATTGGGGGTACCCAATTGAGAAAAGTGGATTTAACCAACGAAATGGTGTGCCTATCATTTTAGGTTTATCGTTTTCAACACTAAGCCTTTGTAATTGTATGGGAACAATTTGTTATAACCTCCCTCGAACTTCGTCACTTAAGGTTTCAAGGTGTTATTACGCTTTGTGATGGATATGGTTAGATATCCGCCTTGGGAGATATACCCGACGCCTTCCAGCATTTGAGACATCCTCTGAGTGTTGCAGGTATTATCCGCATTCATCTCTTGGAAGGGGCAAACGATTGTTAAGCACTAGCCTCTCTGGTACTCTGGTTGAATCCACAGATTTTTCCAGGGAGTTGGTTAGGCTTAGTAAGTACCGTTTATGAACACAGAATGCGCTAACGCAAACCCATGTTAGCTTTCATCTCCGTTTACTATCTCCCCTCCTCTGAGCTAGAATCCCATATTTGTAGGTTCCATAGGCTATTTTTCATCTTCGGTACTTATATGTGTAAAATTAATCATTTAAATGATCTGGCTGTAGAACTATAGAGGTCTACTGTCTTTTTTCCTGGTATCACAACATTTAATTTTGTCCGACGCTTTCGCAGACCCCAGGACAAGCGAATGGGCCATGATGGACAACCCAATCCCGACCATCACCATCTTGTCGCTGTACTTGTATTTCGTCACGAGCCTCGGCCCGAAAATGATGAAGAATCGAAAACCCTTCGATTTGAAAAACGTGCTCATAGTTTACAATTCCATTCAAGTTTTGGTCAGCACGTGGATCGTTTGGGAGGTAAGTACGAAAACGGTAACACAAAATAGGACGATAATATAAAGACATGAGTAATTGCGACCTTGCAGAAGTAAGAGGGATTTGGTGATGTATTTAATTTGGACGTTTTCAATGATGAGATAAATTTGAAAGCAGGAGCGTAATAATTATCAACTTTTAATATGAATTAGTGTGTTTAAAGGAGTTTCAAAAATCCGAAAAAGGGGTTTGTGAGGACTTGGTCAGGTTCATCTTCACACAATCGTTCAGCAGCCGGATTACCTATCCTAATATCCAAGTTATTAAATTTCACCGGTTCATGGGGTTCAATTCTTCTAATGGGTTTGATTGGAGATGGGCAGATCGAAGAAAAGGATCGATTAATCGACAATTTTCTATTCTCAAGATCGATTAATCGGACTTAAAAGATCGATCTTTAGTCAGATAGATTCATCCAGACTGAATTTCCCCCCTACGGATAGTACCGTAGTTTCTATTGTTGGATATAAGTAGCTTACTAAAATATAATGTTTACTTATTTCATTAACAAGAGAGACTCTAGCTTTACAGGCAAGTGACGCAGGGAGGAACAAAGGTATGGAGTGGCAAGGGAAAATGCGCCTCCGACTTTCTACTAATATTGCATATCTCCTCTAATATGGCACTAAGAAACCTAATCGATACGGCATTTTATTCCTGAAAGACCAATCTTACCATTCACGAATTTACATTTTCCAATAATTCGATAAGTTGTAATGAAAATACTAATAAGATTAGGTGATCAACGACAATACGACATATCAGCTGGTTAGGTTAAAGCGGACACAGTTAACACGAGCTCAGTAAAACGCCGCTAAAACACGGAATTTCCGCCGAAGAACAGACGGAGACGGACGGGCACGGGCCGCAGCCGATAGAACAGTCGTCTTGCGCAAAACGGTATAGATCGAAATCGGAGATCGAGGAGAGAATATCAATCTTCTTCAAAAATCGACCTCAATTAGACCGATTCAAAAATCGATTAATCGGAACAAAGAGATCGATCTTTCTTAGATCGATATATTTTGCCCATCTCTAGTTTTGATTATCTCACTCGTCATTTCCATCATCTTCTTGTCCCTTGCTTCCTGCATTTCCAAAATGTTCTTATCTCTTACTTCCTGCATTTCCACCATCTTTTTCAAGTATTGTCGGGTTTCTTGTTCCCTCTCAAGGTTGCATTCGAACACTCTCATCTGGTGTTCAAGTTTTTTTCCTCGAGGTCCATTTCCCTTTTTTTGAGCAAAAACTCTTCGGACTGCTTACGTGCCAGCTTTCTATGAAATGGTTCATTCCTTTCTTCCGTTTCAAAGTACGGTTCGTCGCCAAGTTCCCTGAAGTGCCCCTATGGAGGAGTCACCGTGGGCGATCGTTGAGGAATGGCCTACGATGGAGAGAGATAGAGAGAGAAAACATGTTTATTTTTCAAACAAAACAATCATACAAAATATTAGCAATGTTGATTAATTACTAAATAAATATGACTGTTTTTTCTTTCTGTTTGAACTAAACATGGAACGCTTTGGTCTTACTCGACCATCATCGGGAATTCCGTTACGTATATAATAATACTAGTATAATAATATCAATCTTAGAACAATAAAAAGAGAGAACAAAAAACAAACAAAAAAACTGTAATAAGAAGGATCGATGCTTGTGGCCTATAACGAATTGTTTGCACAAAGTTAAGTTATTACATAAAAAAAACAAATGTGAATTAACCATTTATCAAGTTTCTAATTACTATTGTTATTAATTTGAGCACATATATTAATTATTTCCATGATAATTGAACTCCCCAACTAAGAAAGGCCTGTAACGCCAGGCTTCTCGGTAATATTAGCAGAGAGGCGACCAGTCAGGCCCGTTCAAAACACCGACCATCTCAGATCTAGTCAAAACACCAACCATCTCAGACAAAACTGCCCGACCGAAACATCTGAGACGGACATAACCAAGGATCGGGCACAAAGCCAGGAAATGCTCAGTGGTTTCAAAGGAGTTAAGTTATTACATTAAAAAAACAAATGTGAATTAACTATTTATCAACTTGGTAATTACAAATTGTTATTAATTTGAGCACATATATTAATTACTTCCATACCTAATAATTGAACTCCCCAGCTAAGAAAGACCTGTAACGCCAGGCTTCTCGGTAATATGAGCAGAGAGGCGACCAGTCAGGCCCGTTCAAACATCTCAGATCTAGAAAAAACTGCACGACCGAAACATCTGAGACGGACACAACCAAGGATCGGGCACACAGCCAGGAAATGCTCAGTGGTTTCGTCCTGTCTCAGATTGCAGAGAGAGCAAAGATATATTCGGTCCTCGATCCAAGGTAACGGCCAAGGCCAACGATGGTGCTTGAAGGGCGGTTGTTTGGGCGGAACTGGAGGTTGATGGAGAGCACCATGGAACGTTTACCTGTGACAATGGCACGAGTATTGGTGACAGTGGCCTCACAGCATCGGACGATGGAGGAGCGGATGTTTCTTTAATTTCTTCTATGTCGTCGGGGCGCATTTCGACATCAACAATGTCAGCTACATCCACACGGTTATAGCAATTATTATTATTCATTTATTTTTTTTTTTATATTGACTCTACGGTCTTTTGAGAGCCAGGGCCTTCTCAACAACGCATTCCTTCCTGTCCAGAGCTTGGTTCCTCCATTTACATACTTCAAGCTGGATCAGGTCCTCCTCTTCGTCTTTCAGCCAACGCAGACGTGGCCATCCTCTCATTCTTCTTCCACCTGGCATCCCAAACAAGGCTTTTCTCTGATACGTCGCTTCAGCCATTCTTTCTACGTGATCATAAGTGTACGTTTGAGTGACTTCTTAACCTTGAAACCTGTCCCAAATTGGTTTCTGACGTTGCCACTGCTGATAAGGACATAATAATCAAGCTCGGTAAATAGTGTATCCGAGTCTCCTGAAGTGCGGCAATATCAACATTGTACCGTGTCAACTCTCTTTCCATTTTCGGCTTGCACCTGCCCTGAACAGACTTCGAACGTTTTAACGCTCTTTCCAACGGTGTTACGGACTAAGTCACTCGCGACGAAGTTGTGGAAATCCATTTCAAATAAAAACGGAGTAAGATAGAACGTTGTCTATATTCCCACGAAAGTAAAGAATTACACTGTTAAATCGGTTGGATGTGCTCGAAAAATTCGAAATTGTAAAAAGTGATAGATCAGGAAAATGTTTAAATGATGTCATTCCTCAAAATATTTCACCATTATTGGGTTCTTTCTTGCAATAAATTTGGCTCCGCCTCTCCATACTGATACTGTTTGTGCCCCTTTCACTTTGTAAGCCTTGAGTGGCATTGGTTGGTCCTCCTCGGTCCTTTCACTTCTTTGAGCCAATAGGATTCAATCTCCTCTCACTCTATCCTATATAAGATATGCTTTCTGTGATGTACTTTCAGTTCATGTTTGTTACTGATGATGACCTAACCGTCGAAATCGATTTAACAGTGTAACTCTTTACTTTCGCGGAAATATAGACATCGTTCTATCTTACTCCGTTTTTATTTCCAACGGTGTCATCAAATTTGAGTTATCTCCAAAATTAAGGGAGTTATGCCAGTTTTAGTGAAATAAGGTTAAAAACACGACAAAAAATCTTAAATCGCGAAAAACTCGGAAACGAGGCCTCTTAAAAAAATTGCTAAGAGGCGCTATTGGTCGGAAATGAGTTGTAGAACACGTAGGAGTCGGGTCGGGCATAACTCCTGGAATAACCCTTTCACTTTGTAAGCCTTGAGTGGCATTGGTTGGTCCTCCCCGCCCCTTTCACTTCCTTGAGCCAATAGGATTCAATCTCCTCTCACTCTATCCTAGATAAGATATGCTTTCTGTGATGTACTTTTAGTTCATGTTTGTTACTGATGATGACCTAACCGTCAAGATAACAGTGTAACTCTTTACTTTCGTGGAAATATAGACATCGTTCTATCTTACTCCGTTTTTATTTCCAACGGTGTCATCAAATTTGAGTTATCTCCAAAATTAAGGGAGTTATGCCTGTTTTAGTGATGTAAGGTTGAAAACACGGAAAAAATCTTAAATCGCGAAAAACTCGGAAACGAGGCCTCTTAAACAAATTGCTAAGGGGCGCTATTGGTCGGAAATGAGTTGTAGAACACGTAGGAGTCTGTTCGGGCATAACTCCTGGGACAGCCTGTATAATTATTGTTGAGCATCTCAGATCTGGCTTGGAAGATCAATCGGACAACGGAAAAATCCGCATTACACAATCATTCCTTTCTTCTCTCGATCGATCTGTGATCTGGGATGCTGTGAATTCTGCACCGCTCTATCTACATCCACTCATCAGCCATCAACTGCTTCGCTAACCGCCCCCTAACCTGCTCCCAATTAACATCACCACCTTTTAATTCAAACCAAACATTTCCATCAAAACCAGATACAATTAAGTTATTGATTGATAACACATATACGCGCATTACACAAGCTGTAAAAAATTCGTGACTTGGCGTAAATAAACCAATTACGTAAACACTACCTGATCCTTCCTGGTTAATCTTAATCTCTCGCAATTTATTCTCTCGTTTATACATTTTTTTAAATGAATAAATGATCCGGTTATCGGTATGTAGAGTTTGAAAAAAACCACTTGGAGAGGAGAAACCTTGAGTCGGTGGTCTCAACCAAGTCTTTCTTGAAGTCGGATAATCTAAAGACCTGTTCATATTATGTTAATCGATTTTCATAAAAACTAGTAGATGCTAATTTTCCAACATCCCTGAGAAAATTCTTCTTTATTAAACGTATAATTTCAGCTCATTAAATGGTTTTTTCCCAATTATTGGATTGATGGTGTGGTAATGATTAACTTATTTATTTTAAACATTTTGTGTGGTTTATTGTGTGTAGAAACGGACGAAAAAAACCCAACTACAAATTAAATAATTTATTTAATGAATACGATACGTTAAAGAAGAACAAGAGAAGGCAAACCGTACAACGTTCGTTAACAGTTGGTATAGAGGTGGGTAGTGAGTGAGTGACCTTGTCTCAAAGACCTTCTCTTTCAAGTGAACTTGTCCCAAATAACCTGCGGAGGGAAGACCTGCAGTTCATCACAAGACGTTTGCGACAGTATGGCTCCCCGCGGCCGACGTTCGAACTACTCGAAGACCTGCAGGTCTGCCGAAACGTTCTTCACAAAGTGACCTGCAGTTCACCCATCCACAATTAGCTCGGGTCTCCTTCTAGTCAACAAAGGACTCCCCTCATTGCAGAGCCAATACCATTCAAATTTACTCAATACTAAACTATACAGGTTGATATTATGCTCATCACAGAGTTGATTACATTTAATTAGTAGGCATTTATATGAAAATCTGCATGAGGACTCGAAAAATGACAAGGGAGTAGGAAAAGATAACAGTAGATGACTGTCATTTACCGAATTCTAACTGATGACGAAGATAATAGAGGTTGACGGGCATGCCACGAGATAGCGGTAGTGGTTGTGACTGTCTCAGAATGGAGACGACGAACTGCAGGTCCCATTTATTCACGAAGTGAACTGCAGGTGGCGCATTTACCCACGGAGTGAGCTGGTGAACTTGTGAGCGGCCTGCAGGTCTCCTTTAATCACGGAGTGAACTGGTAAACTTCTCCCAATGACCCTGTCCCTGGAATGAGTACTACTCCCTCAGGTGACCTGGGTTTACACACCTCTAAGTTGGTATAATAAAATATTCATCTGGTTAATTTCTACACTTATACGGTACATAAATGCAATCTTGTCACCCTGGAGACACGACATAAAATCACGGATATATCCATCACATATATGCTGTTCTTCAAACTGATCAACGGCGACATCGACTGCTCTCACCTTGTGTCGGAAATCCAGCTGGAAGTCCCCACCTTTTACTCCAGAAGCTCGCCTACCTTTCATCTCAACTTCGCTCCAACCAATTACCCTCGAACTCAACCGCTCTGTAGAATACTCTAGCCAATAACCTACTTCAAAACAGCCAGGCTCTTAACTTTTTCTCCACCCAATCGATTAACTCCTTCCGTACAGAAATGGGCTAACATTTTTCACCTCCAACAGAGACAACAGCAGTAATATTTTATGAATTTTGTAATTGGGCGTTAGCCCGTTTTGTAAATAAATAAAATAAACAAGTAAATAAACGAACAATTTGAAAAGTAAGGGATTGAAGTGGACAAGGCAACGTTCGAGTCTACCTACAGGTCGCGGAAGCTTTTTCTTCAAATTCAAGAGATTAACAATTTTTTGGTTTATTATTCAATAATAAACCATTGTAATCGCTCTTGAAAACAATAATTCTAACACCCCCTGAAAATTTCATGGTTTACGTTTCAAAGGGTGTAGAATCCGAATCTGCAATGAAAAAATTTTCCGTCCGTACGCCGTACGCACGATTTCTCCCAAACGGCTGAAGCAAAAAATCTGAAATTTTCAGGAAAAATCCATGTTGGTCCGACGACGCCCCAATTCTTGAGCCAGCTCTCTCACTTAATTTAAAGTGCCCTTTAAGGGTTGTTGAAGTTCAAGTCAAGGCGGCCTAAATTTGGACTCTTTTTGAAGAAATTTCCACGAGGAATCGAATGAGCCCCTCCCCAGGTCCGTAGGTCAAACCATTCCCGATCTATGGCCCGATTTATGGTGCCAAGATTTGCGTTATTTTGGTTTATTATTGTTTTTGTTTTGATATCAGTAACCTAGTGATGTAGTAATGTGGATGCTGGAGTGAACTCCTAAAAGGCTTTGTAGCCGATACACGGATTGAAGCATTCTGATAACCATTTAAAAAAAAAAAACGCTTCAAATTCTTTCACTGGGGTTTATTATACAATGGGCTTGCGTTCATGATTTGAATTTCTACTAAGCTTTGGAGTGTGCGTGTTCCACGGGATAGAGCGATTATTGAATTTCAGGAGGCACACAAATATGATCAACTGATCGATCCAAATAGGTATTTTGGTTGAGAACAGATTTACGTGCTCTATGCATATCTCCTGAAATTCAATAATCGCTCTATCACTGAAACACCCACACTCCAAAGCTGAGAGTCAAATGGCAAGCCAATGAATTTAAAAGTGAAAGAATTTGCAGCGTTTTTTGTAATAGGATTGGAAGAGAGGAGTGGATAAATGTCTTTCAATATTACGTTCAAGCGCCGAAAAGGAATGTAGTGGTGAGGTGGAATTTTTCATTGACAGTGTCCTGGGCGATAATATGTGTTTTTGTGTTTTTTATGCATGCCATCAGGGTGGCTACACAAGGCACAGTAGTGAGGTGTTCCAGTGGTAGTCGTGGGGCAGTACATAGATACCCTCTGTCGTGTCTATTGGGGTAAAAATTGGTATTGGGGTGTAGCAATGATGCGGTGCCGCATTCTGCGTCAGGATGCGTTTGCCAAGCAGTTAGCAGTGTCATCCAGTGGCTGGGATGTGGAGAGATACTGGATCATAGTGACCAAGACAAGAAGCCAGATATCGTTGCCATTAAGCGTGATGGATCTGCCATAATCCTGGATGTCCCAAGTTTCAGTGGCAGCACGGGCACGGAGCAGCCCTGAAGGGGTAAAAAAGGTAAATATGATAGAAACGACCTGAGGCAAGCGGTATTTGAGCTAGAAGGAGTGGCGCCTAATAACATCGAGGTTGTGGCAACAACTGTGTCATGGCGTGGAGTGTGGTGCGGGAAAAGTGCCACTGAATTACTTGAGCTGGGCATCTCGTCAGGAGTACTTCGTGGTATCACCACCCGCGTCATCCAGGGCTCTTACTGAAACTGGTGATCATTTCCAGGGGCACTTCCTTCATCCCTCTCTCCCTCCTCCATCTTCCTCTATCCCCCAAATCCCAAGGGCCAGCGTCAGGTAAACCTGGGCGTTCTTCCTACTTTTGTTTTGCTTAGTCTTTTCGTTGTTATTTAATGGTATGCCCCCTCCGCCACTCTGCGCTTATAAACAAACAGAATCTTGGTTTTTGCCGGCAAAATACACCTAATTTGAAGATTTGTATCAAAAATCTAACCCCACGAACGTTTTTCACAAATTTTAAAAAATTACTCAATAATTCGAGAATTTTTCTTTGAACATTGGCGGACAATGTGCTCAGAAATGAAGAATAACTTATTTCCAACCTACAATAGAATGTTTTGATCTTTATCATTCGCGAATATAAAACGAATCATGCTGGTATATTATTTCCATTCTTAAATTGCTGTGTTCAATTTTTTGTTCGCCCACAGTATTTTTTGGTTAATTTTTACTGTAATTCCAGGCGGTGGACGGATTATGGATCGACAAGTACAGCATACTGAAATGTGAGAGCTTGGACCCAAAAGTGACTCCAGAGAACATGCGAATTTGTCGGGGCTTCTACGTTTACTACATAGCGAAGATATCTGAATTACTGGACACGGTGAGTATGAATTGAGTAATTCCAGCAAAACTGATCGAAATGTTCGTTTTTCCTAGTCATAAGGGTATCAAACCTGTTTAGTAACGAAAACTTGTTGTTTTACTACGAATTAGTGAGTAGGTAATGGATTCTCAGTATACAGTGCAATTAATACAGTGAAGAATACGGTATATGCATGATCTCCCCTTCAAGGTCTACATTCACAGTAGATCTCTATGGTCTGAAGGGAGGCCCAAGTCCAACAAGGGGCTCTAGTGTTCTTGACGGATGGCTCCGTCATGAATGGTTGAGCTGGATTGGGGATATATGGCCCAAAGAACGGCGATTGCAGAATCGATGGGAACAGTTGCTACCATTTTCCAGGCAGAAGTACATGCCATAAGCTCTTGTGCCGACAGACTCTTGTGTGGACGTGTTAATGGAGCAACAATATATATTCTTTCAGATAGTCAAGCGGCCCTTAAAGTGCTGGCCTCTTTTAAAATTTCCTCGAGGCTGGTGTGGGAGTGCTTGGCTAACCTCAAGACCCTTGCCAGTAACAATGAGGTTACATTGGTGTGGTGCCCTGGGCACCAAGAGGATGAAGGGAACGAAAAACACCTCCCTTCCTTAGCTAGGGAAGGTGCTGCTTCTCTCCAGGTGGGTCCAGAATCCTTCCTGGGCACTACAGAGAGCTTTCTTCGGGGAGAGCTTTCCAAATGGGAGAGTAAGAAGAGTACTGCCTGCTGGCTCCGTGTTAGGGGGCAGAGGCAGGCAAAGCAATTATTGATTTCTCCAGGAAGAGAGCTAACGAGCTGCTTAGCCTAGGAAGGAAGGAAGGAGATTCGTATAGTAACAGGGTACTGTCCACTTAGATACCATCTTCACAAAATGGGCACATCTGACACCAACCTCTGCCTGGTTCCATGGGGCTTTTCTAACCCAGGGGCAGGTTTCCATTGATCCTGGGGTTATTAGAACGGGAGAGGTTAAGGCCCAAAACATGGTGGGGCACGGGCTTTGTCTGGGGTCAACGACATTAGGTCGCCCCAACAGACTGAGATGTCAATAGCCCCCTTTACAGGTACGTTCTTTCGTGTATGCTCAGGAGCGTAGGGGACTGCACGCAGGGAAGCTCGCACACTCAATCACGTGTGCTTGTTAAGTTGCGTTAATTGGACATTCTTTCTTTCGCTCGCGATGGCGCTTTCCCGTTTCCCTTGGAAGGGAAAGAACGTCCATGTAAAGGCGATTCACCCACGATAGAACGCAGGAAACTGGCGCGTGTTGGAACGTATGTTTTTCATGCCATTTCCCTTGGAGCATGTGGTTGCTTGGTTGGTTGTTTTCGCTGTTATAACTATTTTAATTGTTAAAAGTTTAATTTTTACAAGTTTGATTTTTACAGTTTGTTTACAAGATGGACGTAATTTCAAGGCGCAAAAGAACCCTTGCGGTTGCTTTTGCTGGTCTTGCGGTGTCTGGCCAAGAAAAGCGGGCCAGAAGAGTCTGGACCAAAACCTAAAAAGTACTGCCGAACTTGAATGAAACGCACTAGGAACAAACAATAACACTAGTGATAAGTGATAACAAAAAGCCGGGACGGGCGGGGACGAAGGGAATCCTCCACGCTTTCCCTTCCTTCCAGAGCATCTTCACACGCGCATCTTCAAGGCGTGCTGTCTTGACCGCGTGATTTTCCTATCCTTTCCCCTTCCTCTGACGCCTTTACACGCAAAATCTTTCGTGAGCGATACAGCTTTCTCGCGTGAATGAACGTACCTGTAAAGGGGGCTAATGCCTACCCAGTAATTACCAAGCAGTTAGTGCTCGGGTTCCAGGCAGCTCCTGCGGGGTGCAAGTGCTGTACACTGGGCATATAGTGCTCGGTTCGGCAGGGTGCCCAGGTCAGGCAGACAGATGTGCCTGGGAAGGAGTTTTAGGTAATGGCCTCCTCCTCCAGCCACAATAAGCCCACTTAGGCCTCAGTGGTTTTAGAAAAAAGAAGTAAATGTGTACTGTATCCCTCATTCAGCGAATAGAGCAGTGGTGGCTGCTGATATGGTCATAGGATTTTGTGCACCCTTGAACCAATAACCAAACATTTGTCCATTGAAGCTATTGAAACAAGACTCTCCTTACCCTATTTGAAGCAACGTAACGATATCTATGTTACAGGTGTTCTTCGTATTGAGGAAAAAAGACAACCAAATCACGTTCCTCCACCTCTACCACCACACTGGGATGCCCATGATGGCCTGGGGAACGACCAAATACTATCCTGGAGGTAACACTAAAAACTCATTTATTAAAAATTGAATTCAAATTAACCTGTCCAAAACGGACAAATAAGAAAATCGAGGAGTCTCAGTTTTTGTTTGTTATGTATGTTGTTGAATTCCTCTTAAAATTTGTTGGTTTACAATTGAGGCGCACGAGGGCGTCTTCACTCGTTCAAGCATAATTCTGTTCAAATGTGAACACCTGCACAATGATTTGAAAGCCTTGGAATAGCTTAAAATATTTCCTAAAAATATCCGAAGGTAGGGAAGCGAAAATCCTAAACGAATTGTGTTCACTAAAATTAAAATTTCCGCTTGTTTGTTGAGTGACTGTCAGTGAAAATTGTTATCACGTTCAAACTAAGCTTTAGCTTATTGTGAATGGTTGTGTTCACATTTGAACACAGACACTGCGTTCATCCTGAAATGTTTACCAAGTTTGAAGGACTAAATGAACTTTACTTCTTCATTTTACTACTTACATTTTTTATTAACTGACAGTGACTTTACAATCACTCTTCGGCCCTTCAAGTCTATTTTAAGAAAACTGTGGAGCATTAATAATAATAATAGTTCTTGAAGGGATACTTTACCCAATAAAAATTGAAATGTTGTCCATCAAACGTCTACCTACGTACAATTTTCAAAACTCAACTATTTTCTTAACTCAGAAAGTTCATCAGCATACCGTTTTTTGGTTTATTAGTTAATATTATTAACGTTTCATGTCTCCAAATTTGAATTGTGTGTTGTTAGACTTTAAATGTAATATCGTCATACTTGAGATTCAAATTCAAAAGAGTTACAACGGAAAAGATTGACAACTTCCTTCAGGTTACCTACCCTCTCAGACAGTCCCAATTTATTGATAACGTTATGCAAGCTAATTGGAGTACCTATCCATGATTTTCAAAGGTACGCTAAATATGTGTGTTTTTTTAGTATCATACAACTTTGTTGCACAATTAGCATTACAGTTGAGCGTAGAGTAATATAAACAAAACAACATGAAACATGAATAGGAGTTATAGCCCAATGAGTTTCTCCTGTAGTTTTTTTTTAAGAATAAATAAATTGAGTTAGCATTTTAAAGGTTATAAACATGATAACAAGTAGGGTGTTAGTTTGCTGTGAGGAGATCGGTATGCCTTTTCCGTTTTAATCTACGATTTGGTCTGTCTGGCGGGACTGATTCCACTGTGGTAGCCGCTAGAGGGTACGGGTGGTTGTACAGCTTAAGGTGGAAGCGGTTGTAAGATGTCTGTAGAACTTCCTGGATGGTGGGAACGTCCACGTCTTTGTGGAAGTTGGAGTTCCTGACGTACCAGGGTACTCCAGTAATAGAGAGTTCCTAGGAGATTCAGACACCGTGGTATCGTATCTAGTCGGTGGTGGTATCTAGGGCGAGCACAGCTCTGGTTAGCATAAATAGCGGCGTTACCACCAACTCAGCTGAACTAGTGGTATCTCTGATTCGTATCTAATGCAGGGTTCAGATCCATCCGGATTGTTCGGAAATACGGATAGGGGAAGCTAGTAAAAAGCAGTGGAGGGGATGGAGGGGAATTGGCCAAACACAAGCCAACAACTCGTTTCCCGCGCTTCCTTCAACAGCTGTTTTGGTTCCCGACGCCATTCCGTATGCGCAGTAGTGAACTGCGCCATCCGGTAAGAAAAATATTTGAAAAATCAGATGCGTACAGTTCGTTTCAAAACTGCCTGTCCGGAAAAAATATTCCCTCTCCCCAGCTGGTGTCCAACCAATCAGCTGCTTGTATTCACTTTCCGGATAGCTTGCTGGATGGATGTGAATCCAGCTTAAGAGTCACGTACATTTTGCTTTCACGTCACTATAAAAAACGAGCAGTCTTCTTGATGTTTTACAAGATCACTCGGATCACTCGTTCTTTCGTTTTTTTTTTTTTTTTTTTTTTTTTTTAAATTAAAAATGCTGGGGGTGGAAGACTTTTTTGAATATTATGTTAACGGCCTTAAAAATGTACGAGCGGCCCCACGAAAATATGGGCTAAAATGAACACTGTCAAAACATGTAAATAGACAATCACAGTCACATGACTCTCGACCCAAGTAGGTAGGTACTTCTCAGTTATTCAATCTGGGCTGGTACTTATACGAAACGATTTGAACATACTTGGCTTGGGTAAACGTTTACCAACATCATATCTCGATTTCCACGCGAACTTTTCGTTAACAAGGCTACTTCGAATTCCATCTTCGCTCGGATTTCTTCCAGTCTCTGGGTTCAGCTGGCCTGTGGACCTTCGCTCGAGCGGGGTCGCTCGTACCATTTCTAATCTGTGACATGCCGCATCCAAAACATCGCCTTCCCTCCCTACGGGGAGGCTCGTACGAGTACCCGCCTGGGCTGTATGGGAGATTTTCCCTGGACGACATGAGCGAGGATGGCGTACTATTTTCGTTCCGATTTAATAGAGAACATGTACATTTACTCCAGAAAAACAGCGGATGTACCGGCGGGTGGATGCGAAGCAGTTTACAACTGGGTTACCCCGATGGCGGGTTACTTTGCGATAAGGACGAAAGATACGTTCGTTCGGATCGCATCGGTGGTATCGTAACTTCCGTAAAGATACCACCGTCCTATTGCAATACGACCGTTCGTATTGACGGCGCATGCGCTGTCGCTCGTTCGTATCGTGTTACGGATTCGTATCGGTGTTGGCGGATCTCCTAGGAACTCTCTAATAACCTAAATATGTTGTGTAAAAAAGTCGCAATTTGTGGATAACCCTAATAACTCCATTGTCTGTATGAAATCGTGTAATCTTGATGTTGAGTTGATAGCTTGATGAAATAAATCTCGTTTGTAACACAGGGCATGCGGCTTTCATCGGTACCATTAACAGCTTCGTTCACATGATCATGTACTCCTACTATCTGCTGGCAGCAATGGGACCAACCATTCAGAAATACCTTTGGTGGAAAAAATGGCTGACCTCCCTTCAATTGGTAAGAGCCGTTCAATTTCTGCATATTCATTTGTGCCAATCTCGTGTTTCCTGAAAAAAAAAAAAAAAAAAAAAAAATTATTACCGCTGCAAATTCTTTCACTGGGGTTTATTATTCAATGATTCATGATTTGAATTTCTACTAAGCTTTGGAGTGTGCGTGTTTCACAGGTGATAGAGCGATTATTGAATTTCAGGAGGCACACAAATATGATCAACTGATCAATCCAAATAGGTATTTTGGTTGAGAACCGATTTACGTGCTGTATGCATATCTCCTGAAATTCAATAATCGTTCTATCACCTGTGAAACACGCACACTAAAAAGCTTAGTAGAAATTCAAATTAGGAATACAAGCCAAATGAATGAAATTGAATAATAAACCCCAGTGGAAGAATCCGCAGCGTTTTTTCAAAAGCGATTACAATGGAAAAATAATCTAAATATACTCTATAAATATAAATGTATATAAATCTAAATGTCAATTATATAATTGTTTCTATGATCAATTAAGTTGTAATTAAAATAACTTTTTTGCTTTAATAATTGATATGAAGAGATAATGCTCATTTTGTATATTTAACATTAGTATTAACTTATTCTTCAAATTTGTTGAATCGTCTGGTCATCGCCGAATTCAGAGATGACCACAGGCTTTGCCTCTGCCGGGCATTCAGATCGGGGACTGGAGTACCCCAGCTCTGGGGAATAACTTGCGTAGAAGTTGACATTTTTCTCAAAAATGCTGGAGTACTGCTACCCATTCTAGATACCTGCTTTTAATGAACCCTTGGTCTGGGTCGCCAGGACATCTAGCTTGAGAGAAGGCTCAACACGCTCAACGCTCCCTCTGTAGTCTAGCTGCTCCTTAGTACCTCATATCATATCATATGGTCTTTGGGTAATATTTGCCCTATAAACACGAACTATTGATAAAACCTTATTTTTCCCAGGGTCAGTTCTGCGTGGCGTTCCTCCACTACTCGTTGGTCCTGTTCCACGACTGCAACTACCCCAAATGGAGCGTCATAATCGTCTTCCCGAACGCCATTTTCTTCTACTACCTTTTCTGGGAGTTCTACCAGAAGGCTTACAACACCGACAAACCCCGATGTGATAAACAGAACGGAGCCACGTTAACCAATGGGTCATCACTGACCAACGGATCCTCGTTGACCAATGGAACTTCACTGACCAACGGATCCTCGTTGACCAATGGAACTACACTGACCAACGGATCCAGTGCGAATGGAGCATACATCAATGCGCAAGCACTTACAAACGGCCATCGCCTCAAAGACGAGTAAAACCTGCAATCTGTTACAATCTACACGTACGTAGTGAAAAAGCTTGAACAATCACAAGGGAATAGAAAGAATTATCGTGCTCAAAAATGTCAATTCGTTTGACATCCAAGTCTTGTAAAAATCAGAACAGTGAATCTGTAATCCAAGTTGTGAGCATCGGCGGAAAAAGGATCAACATCTGAAACTTGCAGACGTAAGACAAAATCCACTACCCATTATTGATACTATTTTTGTCATTTTTCTTTGGTCCATTTCAGGGTAAATGGAAGTCAACAAAAGTCCTGTTCTTTCAGGAATTTCTTGCCTACTGAAAGTTTAGCATTAGCTAAATACTGCTTCAACTATACTCCAAGGAAATCATTTTGGTGTACACTAGTGGTTGCTTCTTCCCAAAACTCTGGGGGTGCAAAGAGATCACCAGGGGTTATTGGCAAGAGAAAGAAAGAGTTGTTTTACGAGCCAAATTTCAACTTGTCTATAGCCAAATGTGTGAATATATATACTGCCGTAGGTACGCCTGGCCATCCATTCTTTAGCTGATATATCATTCGCACGTGTTGTACGATGAACGGAGTGCCTTTATCGATTCGTCAATTATAGGTATACTGCCGTAGGTACGCCTGGCCATCCATTCTTTAGCTGATATATCCACTCGAGAGTAGAAGATCCACCAGGTTTTCCGACAAGTGGCAAAACGCGCTTGAACATTCGAAAACGTTTGTGAACCCTTTTCTTTCACCAATGCTCCTTCGAAAACTGATGCACTGAGCGATCTTAACACACTGATAACTAAATGATAAGATTCGCCTGGGGTGCCGAGGACCTAATGGATCTCCAGTCTTGGTTTTTTAAGTAATCGGATCGGTCAATCGCAAATGCCCGCCCCAGTGCAAACTTAAAATCCCCCGAAATTCTGCCTCGTACCCTACTATATTGGGTGACCTTGGAGCCTATGTTCACGTCCGAACTGCATTCCAAAGCCCTGAAGGTATATTTCACATGTTATTTCAAATAGGGTAAGTACAGTCTTGTTTCACTAGCTTCAATGGACGATGGAGGGGCGATGCATTTTTTCGTAGTTTTGGTTTATTGGTTTGGGAGTTGCTGTGCTTCTCTCAGCAGCCACCCCCTGGTGTACACCAAAATGAATCCTTCATTAGTTTAAAACAAAGTGCATAGAACTGTTCCATACTGTCATGTGAAAGTTGGCATTGATAATATTTGATCATTCCAGAAAAGTAACATAATTCAGGGAATTACAAATTCTCGATAACGTGCAGGTTTAAGGGCGGAATTCATAGAAAAAGCCTTGAGTGCGAGTGTACACTCAAACTCAGCTGAGTGGAAAGTCACCTTCCTCCTAATAGTACTTTCAGCACTGGTCATAACGGATTGGTTTGGACTCCTTTAGGATATGTTCAAGTTCAATTCGTGCATTTGCAAAAAAATATAAATATTATTGCAATGAATTGCTGGTGCATCAATATAAAAAAAAAAACTTCTTAGTCAAAAATACAAAAAAAGAAGATAATTTCAGATAAAAACTCATGGAAAATAAATTTCCGTCTGCTACAAGGTGTTTATTCCCTTTTTTGTAAAAGAGACGAATCTTGATCTGGCCTCAGCCCCTAGGGATTGTACCTGTATTGAGGATGCGGCTGAAGAAAGCAGCACAATTCTCAGTCCACTGAATGGGCAGCCCTTTGAAAGCCTCATTGGGAATACCATCCAATCCAGGAGCTTTATGGTGTTTCAACTTCGAGATGATTGAATTAATTTCAGTTGATGTGAAGGGGTGGGCTTAGGGGAAGCTCGGAATTCGGGGTTTAGTACTCTCCCTCCGTAGAAGTCACTGTAGAATCCACGCCAATCCTCCAATAGGATATGTGATAGAAAATATTATGTCCCTGACTGTGACAGAACCATCAGCGGAACATTTGTTCAAACGGGTTGTTGGAGCTCTTCAAAAACTCTTCACTGCCATAGAAATCTATATTTGGACGTTTCGCCCAGACAACGTGGGCTTCTTCAGCATGTATTTTCTTACATTAGTTTTGATATTCCTCGGATTCATTAGAATCGTCGTCTACATCATCGAGATTATCTTTTACTGCATGCTGAAAGCTTTGCATATCCTATTGATTTTGTATGTTCAGCTCCATGATGCTTGCCTTGAATGCCAATTTTGAAAAAAAAGAAAATCAATGGGAGGTGAACAACGTTTTTTTTTTTTTTTTTTTTTTTTGGAGAGAGGATCCAGATGAGATTTGTGATGATGATTGAGATTGATGAGATCTCATCTGGATCCTCTCTCCAAAAAAACGTTGTTCACCTCCCATTGATTTTCTTTTTTTCAAAATTGGCATTCAAGGCAAGAACATATCCAACCAATAGGATATGCAAAGCCTTCAGCATGCAGTAAAAGATAATCTCGATGATGTAGACGACGATTCTAATGAATCCGAGGAATATCAAAACTAATGTAAGAAAATACATGCTGAAGAAGCCCACGTTGTCTGGGCGAAACGTCCAAATATAGATTTCTATGACAGTGAAGAGTTTTTGAAGAGCTCCAACAACCCGTTCGATAAGAAAAATGGTCAATCCATGCCTCACCAACTCAAATAACATTTGTTCACTGGCTTCTTTGTCGTCGTTCTTCAACAGAGTAATCGTCCGAAACACTCCACTCAGTATGGGAATGGCAATCAAATTAGGAAACACTGAATTAATAAACGAATTATTAACCAAAGAAAATACAACATTAGGTACTTACAGGTAACAGCTGATGCAGTTGAAGTGACTTCTGGACATCACTCTAGATATTGCTGTGTTGAGCGGAGGGTGACCCTCAACTCAAAGCCATTTTCGGTTTATGAATTCTGTTGAGCCTGTGTTTGTTATACTCACTCAGGGCGCCCTCAAATCACGAATTGCATCGAGTGCATGGTTACCCTTAATGCTACACTTAGAGACCCATTCACACTCAATCCCTATCTATGAATTCCCCCCCTTAACGCCTAAACGCATGAATCTTCCTTTGACGCCTTGCCCTGTCAATCTCTACGAATGCGCCACAATAATCCATTTCAGTCCACTCAAAAAGAGACAAATATCAACGCAACTGCTTGTAAGATTTTCAAGTAGGTATTGTGAATAGCATATATTAGGAATTGAAGAATATTTCGTGGGGTTCCGGGTAAAAGTGACCAAGTAACATTTTTTTCAAAATGAGCTTTTTTTGTCATTCCGGTACTAAGGAACGTTGTCTACTGTGTGTTGTTGCTAAGAACGTTATCTTCAAACTGATGTGCAAGAAATACTTGAAAATAAATTTTACCTGCCTGACCCAAAGAGTTTTATGTGACCAAATGGCATTTGAACTCAACCACAAAACACGAGATGGATTATAAATGTACTCTCGCTGGTGCATGTAAATGTTATCAATTGCCATTTGATCACTTTTACTGTGTAAGATTTGTAAGATTGCATAGTGGGCAGGTGAAAATGACCAATTACAGTGATAGGTAATGGATAACCTTTTCTAACAGAAATATGTATATCATTGTTATTAGATGCTTGGCAACACGATAAATTAACGAAAAAAACTATTCAATCCCTCAATTTCATGTAACAATGCGACTGATTTTCGAAGAATTGAATTGACCAAATGAATAAAGCTTGGAACTCCAGGCAGGTAAAAATGATCAAATAGAGTTTTCTGAATAAACAGCTCTTATTTAATCTGAAGTGAATTTTGAAGCACGATATCATAGGCGGGCACTAGCTAACTACCTACAGGATAAAGAAAAATCGAAACATAGTTGGATGAGACATCACACAACCAGTGTTAGTAAGAAGAAAATAGGTGAAACTTCAGATCGCTCCCCTGCAAAATTTTGCTAATGTTACTTGGTCACTTTTACTCGGGACCCCACGATTTGACGTATTATCGAAACTTAACCATAGAAATGACTTTGATTGTATCTGAAGTAGCCGATTATGTAAATAATAATGTTACCCCACTATAATATCATTTAAACTTGGCGGAGTACTTATGGTTCTTAGGCGTGAATGTTTTATGGTATGCTGTTATATATGTAATTAGATTTAAAATTATGAATTTAAAATTAGGTGAACGTTTTAAAGGCTATTTGATGTAGGTAATTAATCGTAGCCGAGCAAATCTGATTAGATATGTTTTAGACTGTAGGTTTTTGTACGACAGCTGTGAATTTTTGTAAAATTATGATGATTGTAGTTTTCACGTAGGTGACAGGTTCGTTGTAATTGTAGATATGCAAGCTAAACTGTAGCAACGCGTAAAACTGTATCGAAATTGGACATAGCAGAACTATTGACGGATTGGCTCACTTGTCCTTTCCTTTCATATCAATTAGCTGAAATCAGTTTTATTCTGCTATCAGAGTGTCTGTCATAGTGAGTCCACGAATGTGTGTGGGACGAGGTCTGGCGGACGTTGATGTAAATACTACCAACCTTTCTCGTTTCTTCATCAACGTTAAATTGTTAAGTTCAAGGAGAAAAAACCACAATCAAAGAGGTTGGATGAAGGCAGCTTCCTACCATAGCTCTTCTGCTTGGCGTAACAGTTGGCGCAGTCAGTAGAACTGCCCTGAGTCAAAACACTGTGACATTGACTGGTGAACTTCTTCCAGCAAGCATCTGAGCCAGGAACTAGCTGAGTTTTACTGTGTCATTTAGTCCAACCCCAAACTAGCCAGATGTCTGGGATTAGATTCCGGGAAAATGTTGTGTTCAAGGAGAATAACCCACAACCACCAATACCCATCATCAATATTTTTGTCTCTTAACAAAGTCTTGACCTGGTAAACGAACTTTATAAAAATCCATCTTGACATCAGTACTACTGTCGTTGAATTCTCCAAGCAACGTCAATAACAGGACAAACTTCACCCGATTCCCCCATATCTGTGGCAAGTTCTTTCAGATTGCATCAAATCGAATCAAATGCCAAAAAGCGATCTTCCAACCTCGTCGAATTGTATTCATTAATCCCCTCCACACATTTGATTTAGAAAAGTCTGAATCAGGAGTGCTAACATTTCTTCATCATTGTACTAGTTTTTAATACCTCCAATTCGTCCTGTAATCCTTGAATAAATCTTCATTGAGTTCAAAATTGGACAGTACTTTACCAAGTACTATAACTAAAACTTCCAGTTATTACAGTTGTCACTGTTGAAGAATCTCAATCTGATATGAAGTTCTTGTCATATTCATGTTTGATACGTTTTTCCACTTCACAATACATTCTTTCGTGGACGATTAATCACTCGCGGCCACTCTATCATGGTAAGTGCCATTAATCTGGGGCCCATAACCTTTTATTTGGATGTGCAGATAAAGAAGAAAAAATGAAATTGAACTTCTGTTTACTAAACGATCGAAGATGGCAAACATCCGAATAACAACTAATTGAACAAGGAATAAGAAAGGTGGTGTTTACGTCACTGTCTGCCAGAGCTTATCCCTTAGTCTGAAATTTATGGTGTTATATAATTGTTTATTAAGATGTAAAATATTCTACCAGGCTCAAACAATTATTTTTTAAGGAGTTCAAGTCGTGCAGCACGACCTTTTGAGCGAACTATATAGTTTTAACGGTAATTTTGACTGAAATCGAGCACTTTTGGTTGTACACCATCATTTACAACGCACAAATTTCGACGGGAAAAACGGATCTTCAAAATCTAAATGGTACCTACTCGTTCAGCAAATCAGTATTAGAGAAAATTTAATAAATGTATTCCCATTATGTTTTTCAGCAATTTTTGTTCAAAGTTAGTTCAATTTTGTGTGCAAAAAGTAGAGTACTTTGAAATCAACCTTATTTTTATTGCACTTCATAATTATTTTGTTAAATTCTTATACTCCTAAATATTTCCTATTTAAATTGACACGAGAAAGATTTATAATTTATAAATGTATATAAAATTCATTACAATACAGGATTCGTTCTAAAATAGGCCTGACCAAGAAAATATAAGAAAGAATAAAATGTAAAGAAATCGCAAGTATACAAAGACATCTGTCGAGGATTGAATTGTCCAAAGTTCTGACATCCAATTTTTTTTTTAATTCGCTAAATGGAATTTTACTGGTTCTGTTTCGGAGCAATAGTTTCTGAACGTTTGCCAAATAACTGAAAGAAACCCTCGCGATTTCAAGAATTATTTGACGTACATTTAATACTATTTATCGAATTATTTCTAATAACTCAAGTGCAATC
Organism: Creontiades dilutus; assembly: GCA_031894815.1. Lineage (NCBI taxonomy): Eukaryota > Metazoa > Arthropoda > Insecta > Hemiptera > Miridae > Creontiades > Creontiades dilutus. Next base: position 231,729 of record JAVIWC010001261.1, on the reverse strand, counting down.
GTTAATTTTAAAGTTAGTCAAAATTGGTGCTCAAAAAATCGTTTCGATTCAATTGAAACAATCGGGGATATTTTCTTTAAAAAAAAGAAGTTTATTTGTATTCGTTTTTCGTAATTTTTCATGTTATTTTGTGAATATTTGAGAATTTATGCGGAGATTTCGTACAATTTTAATCATTGTGTAGAATGCTCTTCTTTTTGTAAACTGGTTAGAGTAACAATGTGTATGTCCAATCACACGTGTGACCATATAAATGTATCTATCTTGGGCCTACACATAATGAATGAATAATCAACGATCTTTTACTGCTACATTGTTAGGAAATGTTTCCTTTCGTAGGAAGACTCAAGATGTATCAAATTGAAAAACAAGATAGTATGTATTTAATATGAGTTTGATCAACTACTTAATAATAATTACAACAATCAAAATTAACAATTATCAATTAGAGTTAGCCTTCTATGGTAATGTACAAAAACTGGTTACGAATTCGAGCATAACCTGCCTACTAAATTATGAAATGCTAGTATAACTTTTATATGGCTGTAATAAAATCTGTAATATTCTGTTATGATCCTGTTCATATTATGATTGTAATGAAATCGTATTTCTCATATTTGAGTAAATGATCTTGCTTGGTTTTGTTATGGATGCTGAACTAGTTGAAATATTTCGCAAACAAACAATAACTCGTTACAAATTCAAGCACAACTTGCCTACTAAATAAAAATCACATTTCTGATAGTTGAGTCGTAGATCTTGGGGCGCATCTGTAATATTCTGTTACGATCTTGTTCGTACGATGATTGTAATGAAATCGTATTTCTCAAATTTGAGTTCACGATTTCACTTAGTTTTGATATGGATGGACAAGTTGAAATATTTTGCAAACAAACAACAACAAAATTTCAAGTTACAAATTCAATCACAACCTGCCTACTGAATAACGAAATTATTAAGGAAAAAAAGAAAATCAGATTAGTTTGGCAAAATCAATTTGAATTTTTGGCACATTATCCAGGGGTGCCCACAGGGGGGGGGGGGGGGAGCTATGACGCAGACTGCGTCATTAAAATTCTTTAGGGGGGGGGGGGAAGTTCCAAAAAAATTTTGGGAGGGTAAAGTTGATTGAAACAGTGTTTAGCGTGACGACATTCAAAAATAAACTACATCCTAAAGAACCTCAAAAAATATACACGTTTTGTCTAAATAGACAATATTGTTGACTGGGTTTGCATTTTTTCCATACCTATTCTTTTAATTTGGATAAAATAAAGGGTGCTTACCAGTACTTTTTTCATTTGGTTGGGGGGGGGGGGGGTCATGAAGCTTGGGGGGTGGGCACCCCTGTATTATCAAATTGAAAATTTTGGCAAATTAATTTGAACCTTTGGCACAAATCAATTTTAGTATTTTTGGCATCTCAATTTTAACTTTCGGCGACTCAATTTCAACTTTTGGCATACCACTTCGAGTTTTTGGCATATCAATTTATACTTTTCACAAACCCAACTAATCCAACATTCCACGCCATATAATGTTCAATAAATGTTTTTCCTCTCATGAAATGCTACTATAACTTTTATATGGCTGTAATAAATCATATTTCTGCAATTCGGGCTGATTGTTTTGCTTAGTTTTGTTATGGATGCAGAACAAGTCAAAGCGTTTTTCGGTTAGGTAATAAAAAAACTGGTTTTAAATTCAAACAGATCCACCTACCTAACAACTGAGGAAATGCTATTATAACTTCTAGCATATGGATGTAGTAAAATCTTATTTCCGAAACCTAAAAATTGTTTCATTACGAATGCAGAACAAGTTAAATTTTTGCAATTAATCAAAAACTGTGCTAATCAAGCTCACCCCTTACCTATTAAATCAAGAAATGCTGATGTAATTTCTGTATGGATGTAATAAATTCATATTTCTGAGCAATTGAAACTCAGAAACCATTAACTTTAGGTCATCTCTCACGTTAAATGCCTATTCGAAACGCTAATTGTAATGTGTCATTACATTTATGAATTTTATGACGAAACGTATAGTAATGTAAGTAGCGTTTGGTAGACATACCTAATTAATTCAACTGTTGGTGCTTAGAGAGTTGTTTTTTGGATAAAAACTTATTATTAATTCAACATTGGCCAAAACGTATAGATGTTATATCTGTGGATAAATTTTAGGAATCCGTCACGAATTACAGATGTACCACTAGGTAAATATTTCAACGTTAAACCCTACCCACCAACTCACTATAATTTATTTTTGTATTGGTGAGTTTAGTGGATTATTTTCGTTTTCCATGTTCTCAAAAACTATTTCCAGTTCAAAAAAAGAGAATTTTCGTAGAAAATGAATTGGATAATTCGCAAATAATTCCTGGAACACTTAAACATAAATATCTCCTTTATTAACACTTACCAAATTACTTATCATTTTAGACAATGTGACTCCTTCGAATTGAAAAAAAATGATCTTCAAATTTAAAAGAAAAAATTGTAAAATATTAAATCAAGCTTTCCAAAACAAAAGAAGAGGGGAGGACAGAAAAGTGCTTTTTAAAATCATTGAATAAAAGGCAAAAAAACTTGTAAACGCGGAATTTGTAAGTATTAAACAATAGAATATTGCTTAGAGAATATAAATTGAAAATTACGTTTAGGAATGATTCAACAAAATATATCAATAAGTTACGCTTTAAGAAAAAATATTAACATTGTGGAAGATCGAAAAAATCATGAAATTCGTTTTGACTGGTAGCGTATCATTTAAGTAAAGGGGATTTTCGCCATTTCTTTAATACATAACCATTTTTTTCTACCCACAAAGTGCAAATATTAAAAACAGTTGACATATTTCACCTTTACGTGTGAAATAAAACGAAAATTCGCTCATATTGGTGTGTTGCGCTATGTGGACGCATAAAACCTCAATTTCCTTATGAAATGGGTATGTACTTGTAATCTTTGAAATTCTGTAATTAGTAGATACATAGTTATACTTTAATTACAAATAAATTGCACTAAACACTGCCTGAATTCTGTAGAAGTACCTACGTTTTTAAAATTTGTTAAAATGGTTTTTTACGGTTAGATTAGTTTGTGTCTTGTTTGTCACCTTCTCTCTAAGAATATTTTGATAATAAAATGTGATTCGTATACCATTTTTCATGTATCTATTACGCGTATTATTTATATTTCGAGTGAGATTTATTTTCTGTAATGATATTGTTAAATGATTTCTACAGAATTTTATTTGTTTGTATTTTTTTGTATGAATAAAAGCCTTAATAAATCAAACGTGGTTTTACATTCATTTCACCTCATTCAGCGACATCCATGGAGAAGAGCAATGTGGTGTATGCCACGAGGGGGGCTCAGATAGTCTAGAATCTGACAAGGGCTCTCCTCGCCCTCATCTCTGAGGAATTCGGGCTGTATTTTCAGTTTCAAACCCCTTCGAGGTATTAGGAGGGCAGAATCTGACAAGAGCTCACATGGAACGCATTTCTGAGGATCTTGGGCTGTATTTTCAGTTTCAAACCCCTCAAGAGGTATTAGGAGGGCAGAATCTGACAAGAGCTCACCTGGCCCTTATTTCTGAAGAAATTTGGCTGGATTTTCAGTTTCGAGGATTAGGAGGGCAGAATCTGACAAGAGCTCAACTGGCACTCATTTCTGAGGATCTTGGGCTGTATTTTCAGTTTCAAACCCCTTCAGAGGTATTAGGAGGGCAGAATCTGACAAGAGCTCGCCTGGCCCTTTTCTATTTCTGAAGAAATTTGGCAGGATTTTCAGTTTCGAACGATTAGGAGGGCAGAATCTGACAAGAGCTCACCTCACCTTCATTTCCGAGGATTTCGGGCAGTATTTTCAGTTTCAAACCCTTGCGAGGTATTAGGAGGGCAGAATCTGACAAGAGCTCACCTCCCCTTCATTTCCGAGGATCTTTGGCTGTATTTTTCAGTTTCAAACCCCTTCAGAGGTATTAGGAGGGCAGAATCTGACATGAGCTCACCTGCGACGCATTTCTGAGGATCTTGGGCTGTATTTTCAGTTTCAAACCCCTTCAGAGGTATTAGGAGGGCAGAATCTGACAAGAGCTCACCTGGAACCCTTTTCATTTCCGAGGATCTTTCAAACCCCCTAAGAGGTATTAGGAGGGCAGAATCTGACAAGAGCTATTTTTTCAGTTTCAAACCCCTTCAGAGGTATTAGGAGGGCAGAATCTGACAAGAGCTCACCTGGAACTCATTTCTGAGGATCTTGGGCTGTATTTTCAGTTTCAAACCCCTTCAGAGGTATTAGGAGGGCAGAATCTGACAAGAGCTCACCTCCCCTTCATTTCCGAGGATCTTGGGCTGTATTTTCAGTTTCAAACCCCTTCAGAGGTATTAGGAGGGCAGAATCTGACAAGAACTCACCTGGAACTCATTTCTGAGGATCTTGGGCTGTATTTTCAGTTTCAAACCCCTTCAGAGGTATTAGGAGGGCAGAATCTGACAAGAGCTCACCTCCCCTTCATTTCCGAGGATCTTGGGCTGTATTTTCAGTTTCAAACCCCTTCAGAGGTATTAGGAGGGCAGAATCTGACAAGAACTCACCTGGAACTCATTTCTGAGGATCTTGGGCTGTATTTTCAGTTTCAAACCCCTTAAGAGGTATTAGGAGGGCAGAATCTGACAAGATCTTCAAAATAGTTCAGGCAAGAAGATGTGTTCAGCCACCTTCTCTTCATTACCTTCATTTATGACGTCATTACGAGTAGCAAAAGCAAGATCATGACGTCCTTGTGGGATTTGTGAGAAAGAGGAGTTTAAAAAAAAAGTTTTACCAAACTAACACGGTATATTTGTTTAAAATACACTACTTATATACAACATAATTATAGTGAAGTTAACCTTAGCAGAGTTGTATAGGCTCATACAGTCATTAATAACGAATATTCATAAATAACAACCGATCAGAAAGTCACTTCAACTTCATATCTCAACTTAATATTAATAAGGCATCAGTTTTACAATTGGAACAACAATGCAGATTGCTTAGTCCACATTCTTAAATGGCAACGTGTATGTACTCAACTAGAACTTTCGTGTATGTACTCAACTTTTTAGAACACTCTCGTGTTGTACAACGAGTTATATATATATATCCCAATTCTACACGCTCCCAAACGGTAACTCCCCTTCATTTTTCAGTCAGCAGGGCCCAATTCAACTTTTCATGAAATGATCTTAATTTTGTTAACAATAAAAACTAACAAAAACTGCTCTTATTGCAGCAAACTTCCTTACAACGCAAAGCATTTCGTAATTTGTTCTTTTCTATTGCCTTACTATTTTCACAAGTAAGGATTGTTCACATCAACAGACGAACACCACTACGTGATTAAATGATGAAAACATACCTCAAAAAACCACGGATTTGGTAATCACACCATTCCAATATTTCCTTGGAACTCGATCACAATTTGCCGTCTTTTTGCGCACTCCGAAATTCAGGTGAAGGATACTTTTCGCGCTACCAGTGGGAATCACTCAGGAGTTTGACAAGAGAAACTCGTTCTCGAACTGCACAAAAACTTGTCATTAAAATATGACGAATTGCTTCAGCCTTTGCGTCACCAACTGGTAATTCAGAATAAAGCAAGAAGATGCCTCCTCAGAGCCAAAGCTGATAAATGCAAGAGTCTCACACATGATTGTACTTGATCTTACTGATACAATCTTCTTATCACGAAATTTGCAGTCTTCTGATGACATTTGAAGACATTGATAGTTAGCAATGAAACAATAAATCGATTAGATAAGAATTAATTACCTAATCAGACAATGTGATTTAAAGGACTCTACGTGCTTTCTCTACATTATTAACTCTTATCTGATCAACGTTATCACTAATTACTTCAAATTTCATTAGAAAATTCTGTGGTATAAAAGAGCTACCTGGGTGTTGACAGTAATAAAAAATTTACTATTGTCGTCTCCATTGGATCTCTGTTAAGACTCTTTAGAAAATGACGATTTCCTCCTCAAAAAGGGACGTTTTTCGCCGTCAACCATATAAAATAAGGCCAAATCAGCAAAAGGATACCATCACGCGATTCAGCGTTCAAAATCAGCGCTACATCACGTGCCACACTTGAGGCATCTTCATCTCAATTTAGGCGCAATTCTCTGAATTGCGCATCTTTGCGCACCTACTGGACGGCTCGTAATTTTGCGTACAATCCAAATCAGCAATAGAAAATCAGGGTTGTCATTTGAAAAAAACAAAATTGGTGCCAATTGCGCGATTTTGTCATTTTTAAAATCTACAAAAAAAAAAGAAGGCATTTATAGAAATAAGGGGGAGCGTAGTTACTTGGACATCTTGCATTTGAAGATTACATATGAACAAATACTATATAACTATACGTTCATACAAATTTACTATTATTTACACGTCTATTCGCCCTATGAATAATTTGTGTTGATGTCATTTTCACTTATAGAAATATATAAAACTAATACGAGACCGAATTGGCTATAATATCGAACAGGCACCTAAGCAAATATTATTGACATATTTTTAGGAATTAAATAAAATAAAAAATTGATAGGGGGAGGGGAAGCTAGAAATATCATGCTATACAATTTTTATAATTATAAAGAAAACAATATGAAAATTAACTAAGATGGAGAAGAATCTACTACATATCATCATAAGCGGTTAGAAATAGAGAAATCTGATTTGGGTATAATTTTTGTGTGAAATTCGTGTCTTTATAGAAAAGCATTTACTAATATAGGTGTACTGTAGGCACAATCTGTTTTCATTTAGGATGTAAAAAAAAGGCACATTTTGTGAAATGAGTTGGTGAATCGCATCGGAAATGACAACTTGCCTGTCCTGCCATTTATAAAACTTGTTGCCTCAAAGGTTTTGGAGTCAAAGAGGGGATTTTAAAACCATACACCTCTCATGAGGAGCAATTCAATTCAACCGTGGCACTTTGGTTCTGATACTTTTAGTTAGCATTTTATAAATTTCGGAAATTTGGAAAACATCCAAAATTATGTCAGTCGTATTTTTAAAATAATTTTAAAACGCGACTTAAGCGGGACGAAATAGTTCTGAAAATGAATCCAAGTAGTAAACTATTTTGAAGAATCAAATTATTCAGTTGATTAGTGCAGAAAACATAACTAGGAGTCTATCGTTTCAATCTATCAGACTAAATCATTCATAACTTAAAGATACACATGGCAAAGTAAGGGAATGTTTATATGATGTGGTATTAAATGACTACTTATATAGTTGAAGATCCAATGTAGCCCATTGAGCGTCGATTGACTTGGCAAAGAACTCAGAGCCCTTGCAACAGCTATTTACGAAAAATTGGAACAGAAGAAGATACCCAGGAGGAGAGGGAGAGAGAAGAGAAATCCCCACTATTTACCGGAATTGAGGAATGACGATTTTGAGTGCTTTTACAAAATCAACTCCCAGAAAAAAGGAGAAGCATTGTTTCTGCATTAAGAACTGCACAGTGATACCACCATTTATTCCACTCTCCCCAACCTCCACTGTTCAATATCCAGCACGTGAGTGTTCATGGATGAAAATAATCTCTGCAATTGACCACATCGAGGAATGACGATTTTGAGTGCTTTAAAACAATCAGCTTCTAGAAAAAGGAGAATTGTTTCTGTATTATTTGTCCACATTGTTCTCATCCATAACTCATGACATCAAGCCCGTTTCATGAGAACAACTCATGGCTACTGCATTAATCACATTGTTACAAGTTTCGCAGAGTGTTCAATGACTGTCAATTGGTTACATTGCCCTCAACCAAAATCTCATGAAATGAGAGCTTATTAAATATGTACAGATGTACAACTCATGCTATTGCATTTGTCTCATTGTTACAGGTTCTATGGAGTACTCAATGGCAATCAATTGTCCACATTGTTCTCATCCATAACTCATGACATCAAGCCCGTTTCATGAGTACAACTCATGGCTACTGCATTAATCACATTGTTACAAGTTTCGCAGAGGGTTCAATGACTGCCAATTGGTTACGTTGTCCTCAACCAAAATCTCATGAAATGGGAGCTATTAAATATGTACAGATGTACAACTCATGGCTACAGCATTCATCACATTGTTCTCATCCATAACTCATGACAAGAGAGCTGTTTCATGAGTAAAACTCATGGCTACTGCATTAATCACATTGTTAGAAGTTATGCAGATTTTTCAATGACTGTAAATTGTTTACATTGCCCTCAACCGAAATCTCATGAAATGAGAGCTATTAAACATGTACAATGTAAAACTCATGGCTACAGCATTTATCACATTTTTACAGGTTGCATGGCATGAGAGCTGTTCCATAAGTACTACCAGTGACTATTGCATTTGTCACACAGTTACAGGTTGTATTGATCACTCAATGACAGTCATTTGTCCAATTATTTTCATCCAAAATTTCAGGAGATTAAAGCTATTACATGCAACACACATGTGATGCGTGCAATTGCATTTATCAAGTTCTGTAGATTATTCAATGGAAATCACTTGTCAACAATTTTCTAATTTAAAACTCACCATATGAATGCTGTTTCATATGTACAACTCATGGCTACTGGATACCACGTTGTTAAAAGGTTGTATGGAGTGTCCAATGACAGCCCACATTGTTCCCACAGAGAAAATGAGAGCTGTTACACAAGTGCAACACAGATGTGATGCATGTAATTGCATTTATCACATTTTAACAGTTTCTGCAGAGCATTCAATAGCAGGCAATCGTCCAGATATGTAAGTCTGAATTCATATCATACATCACATTGTCGAAAGTTATACAGAGTATTCAATGACTGTCATTTGTCTACATTGTTCACAAACAAAATTGCATGATATGAGAGCTATTAAATATGTACGATGTACAACTCATAGCTATTGCATATCACATTATTAAAGGTTGTATGGAGTATCCAATGACAATCCACATTGTTCTCATCCAAAATCTCAGAAAATGAAAGCTGTTACACACGTTCAACACATATGTGATGTACGCAATTGCATTTATCACATTTTTACAGATTCTACAGTGAGTAAATGGGAGGCCATTGTCCAAATATGGCTGCCTGAATTCGAATCATACATCACATTGTCACAAGTTCTCTAGAGTTTTCAATGACTGTAGTTTGTCTACATCGTTCACAAACAAAATTGCATAATATGAAAGCTGTTGTAAGTATGAATGTACAACTTATGGCTACAGCATATCACATTATTGTAGGTTGTAAGGACTGCAACGACAGACCACATTGTTCTCTTACAAAATCTCAGGAAATGAGAGCTGTTGCAGACGTAGAACACATATTTGATGTATGCAATTGCATTTATCACATTTTTACAAGTTCTGTAGAGCACTGAACGTCAGGGGATTGTCCAGATATGGATGCTTGAATTCATATCATACATCACATAGTCACAAGTTCTCCAGGGTATTCAATGACTACCCTTTGTCTACACTGTTCACAAACAAAATTGCATGATATGAGAGCTGTTACATAAGTATGAACTCATTATAGGTTTTATGGAGTATCCAAAGACAGTCCACATTGTTCTCTTACAAAATCTCAGAAAGTGAGAGGTGACACATACAACACATATGTGATGTATGCAATTGCATTTATCACATTTTTACAAGTTCTACAGTGCATTGTCCAAATATGAATGTTTGAATTAGTATCTTAATCGAACCCATCCGTACTTGAAGTGTGGAATACATAACATAACCCAGCTGATTAGGTGAATATCCTGTATCAAGCAAGAACTAAGCTCATTTGGAAATGGAACCGATTATTTTACAAGATACTTTCCAAGAAAATATAAACAATAACCAACTATCAAACAATGAGATACATTACTTAGCTAAAATGTAGTTATATTCTAAAAATGGGCGGAATCTGCTGATTTTCGTTGTCGGAAAATTCTTAAAATTATCCGTTGTAATGTTATAAGTAGGTTGATTACCGGTAGATTTTATCAAGTCAAAAAATTCTTGTTTTACGGACGAATTATGACACCATTTCGTCATCATCGTCGCCGTAGTCCACTTCATCTTCCGAAGGGGTAGATTCTTGCTGGGGAGGACATTCCAAGCACCTGCGATCCGAAATAACAATTAAAGAAATAGTTAAATAGCAACTGATCATTTTATTTGATTTATAGGACGAAATCGTTATGCCAAAATGAGCATTAATAACACAAAACATTCAGGTAAGCAATGAATACATTGCAGGGAAGTCCTTAGGTCCGGTTATTATTCGAATTTTTGGCATATTATCAAACTGAAAATTTTGGCAAATTAATTTGAACCTTTGGCACAAATCAATTTTAATATTTTTGGTATCTCAATTTAAACTATTGGCATACCACTTCGAGCTTTTGGCATATCAATTTATGTTTCACAAACCCAACTAATCCAACATTCCACCCCATATAATGATCAATCAATTAATTTAGGATATTCACCTAGATTCGTTGATTCCATAATTTATGCAGCGATCTCCAATGCACTGACAGCAACCGTCGTGGAACCACCTGCAACAAAGAATAAAAAAATGTTATGCTTGACATTTTGGCGGATGAACGAAGTTTTTGTCCCAATCCTATCGAGAGTGATCGTTGGCCGGGTTAGTCTTTGGTAGAGAGATTTTTATTGTACTACGACTTTTCGGTCGTGTTGATTTCCATATCTGTAAAAATTGCCTAAAAAAGCAATGACTTCTTTGAAAAAAAGGGGGAAAAGGGAAAAAGGATCCAGAAGAATAATTTTTAATTCTCAATTATTAAGACTTTGGGGAAAGGATCTAGGAGGAAATTTAAGACTTTGGGGCAACAGAAAAGAGACAAAACTGATTGAGGGGACCCCCGTTGGGGAAATGTTCTGTAAAAGCAACGACTTCGGGGAAAGGATCCAAGAGGAAATTAAAGACTTAGGGGCTAACAGTAAAAATACAAAATTGCTTGAGGGGACCCCCCTTGGGGAAATGTTCTGTAAAAGCAAGGACTTCCCTCCGCACAGTGGGTATATACCTTGCGCATGCGCAGACTTTTGATCCGAAAGGATCTACACATAAGAACAAATTAAAGACTTAGGGGGCATGCGCAACAACAGGAAAAATCAAAACTGCTTGAGGGGATTTCACGTTTGCGCATGCGCAATGTTCTGTAAAAGCCGGAGGTCATGAAACTCACAGGGGAATCTAAAAGACAATCTTTGGGGACTATAACTTCGTGTAGATTTGCCCGTAATCAGGACTTAGACAGGCAGACAACAGACAACACGGAACCAAAATTGTTCAGAAAGGTCTAAAACGCAAAATGGGGAATGTTCTGATTTTGGAAAAACAAATTTTCACATTCCGGGGAAAGTGATAACAATGCTTCCGCTACCTTGGTCAACTCGGAAGCAATAAAGACTTTAGGAGGCAACTGGAAAGAGACGAAACTACTTGAGGGGACCCCTTTTGGGGAAATGTTCTGTAAAAGCAACGAATTCGGGGGGAAAAAGATGACTTTGGGGAACGTATTGGGCCAAAAGCTCCTTTGCACTGCTCATTTCCCTAAAGCCACTATCCTCCAGGAAACAATGTGCCACAACCAATTCGGCAGACGTTTTTGCATTGTGTACAATTTAATGTAAACTAATTTAAAGAGAGTCGAAAATTGTGTACCTGTAGCTCGCTGCTCCCATGGACTGGCAGGACCCTTTACACTTGTTCCAGGACATGCACTGAGACATGTAGGCCACCGTGCAATTCAGCGTCACTGTGTCTTTGATGGGATCCACTTCCTGCGCGTTATTCTCTGAAATTCGAATAAACAACATTAATGTAGAAAATTGTCCATGTTTTGATGCAATATTCAAGAATAAATTTGCAATGATTATTATGCAAACTAGACTTAATTTCTACATTAAGTTTATATGTGTATAAAACGAGGATGTTGTGCTTTATGTACAATAAATTTAGTTCCTATGTATATTAATCATATATATGGGTTAAAGAGCTACCGCTCACTATGTGCCCTGTTTGGGTAAAACATTTATGAATACACATACAATAATATATTGGCATTCAGTGGAGAGTGGTTGAGCGGTTGGAGGACCTTGACTTTGCTGATGACCTTTGTCTTCTTTCCCAACGATTCACTGATGCCCAAAGCAAATTGAGCCGTATAGCGGGCCGGGTCGGATTGAAGATCAACCAAGTGAAGACCAAAGAACTTCGAATAAACAAGCCCTGTCAGAAACCACTTCTTTTGGAGCCCATAGAACTGGTGGATTCCTTTGTCTACCTTGGGAGTACGGTTGCGGGGAACGGAGGTGCCACAGAAGACGTGAAGAGTCGAATAAGAAAAGCAAATGGGGCATTCGTCCAGCTCTATCCGATATGGAAGAATAGGAAATTGTCCCAGAAAACGAAATTGAGGCTCTTCAACTCCAACGTCAAATCCGTTTTGTTGTATGGCAGTGAAACGTGGAAGGTTACTGAAACCATCACCCGTCAACTGCAAACCTTCGTGAACCGCTGCCTGCGAAGAATCTTGGGAATTTGGTGGCCAAATGTGATCTCCAATGCCGACCTATGGACAACCACTGACCAGCTCCCTATTGGGGAAGAGATATTGCGAAGGAAATGGAAGTGGATCGGTCACACACTTCGTAAACCAGACGACGCAATTGAAAAGGTAGCTCTTCAATGGAACCTGCAGGGGGAGGGACGACGGAGGGGACGACCCAGGGAAACCTGGAGGAGGTCGACTGAGAGGGAACTTCGCCGGGTTGGCAAAGGTTGGAACGAAGCGAAGAGAATTGCGGCCAATCGAACAGACTGGAAGGATCTTGTTTCTGCCCTATGCTCCCATAGGAGTTTAAGGACATAAGTCAATTAAGTCATAAGTCATACAATATGGAAATAAGAAATAATTTTTGTACTGTTTTTATATGAGTACGAAACGAGAATATTGTATTTAATGTACAATACATTTAGTTCTTTTGTATAACCATAACATAATATGTTGTTTGTAAAGTTACTGTTTAAGACTCTTTCTGACGTTTTTCGTTCAATATTTAAAAAAATAAACCTTTCCATTCGACCAGACATTTATTTACCCCTTTCTAAGTTTTCTGTTTTACTTTTCAAGATGCCCAGATAATTTGTATACTGTGTTTATATGCGAACAAAACGAGGATGATGTTTCCTTGCAAAACGAACTAAAACCCACTTTTCATTTCAGAATGCACTTTATCCTAAATAAAGGAATTTCAGATGTCATCCGAATCGTATTCAATTAGCGCACCTACCGCCGCATTTTTTATTTAAATTTAGAAGACGGATTTAAAAAAACAGCACTGGCTTCAAGTATGTTGTCTCTTCGTAACCGTTTTTTTAGGGAAAATCTCATTTGAACAAAAAGAAAACATGTAGCACTTTTGGCAAACAAACTCCAAAATAACCGTGACTTACACATTCAATCACCGTTATTCTTAAAAATGCTGCAAATTCTTTCACTGGGGTTCATTATTCAATGATTCGTGATTTGAATTTCTACTAAGCTTTGGGGTGTGCGTGTTTCACAGGTGGTAGAGCGATTATTAATTTCAGGAGGCACACAAATATGATCAACTGATCAATCCAAAAAAGGTATTTTGGTTGAGAACCGATTTAAGTGTTCTATGCATATCTCCTGAAATTCAATAATCGCTCTATCACCTGTGAAACACGCACAATCCAAAGCTTAGTAGAAATTAAAATCATGAATCATTGAATAATAAACCCCAGTGAAAGAATTTGCAGCGTTTTTCAAGAGCGATTACAATGGAAAAATATTCTATTTGAAAATGTTAAATTTCGTAAGACGGAGCATGCATATCAGAATGCTTCAACCCATGTATCGGCTATAAACCCTTTTAGGAGTTCACTCCAGTATCCACATTACTACATCACTAGGTTACTCCGATCAAAACAAAAACAATAATAAACCAAAAAAAAAAACGCAAATGTTGGCGCCATAAATCGGACCATACATCGAGAATGGTTTGAGCTACGGACCTGGGGAAAGTTCTTCAAAAGAATTGGGGCGTTGTCGGACCAACATGGATTTTTCCTGAAAATTTCAGATTTTTTGCTCCAGCCGTTTGGGGGAAAACGTGCGTACGGCAGACGGACGGAAAATTTTTTATGGCAGATTTGGATTCTACGCCCTTTGAAACGAAAACCATGAAATTTTCAGGGGGGGGGGGTTTAGACATTTTTTTTTTTTTATTTCAAGAGCGATTACAATGGTTTATTATTGAACAATAAACCGAAAGACATCCACGTCAGTGAATCCCACTGCCAGGCTATGACCCGACCCTAATGGTCTCCTTTTTCGGCCAAATGACATCGTGTGTTTAGTGGGGAGGTCACTTACCGCAAACAACCTTTCAAAAATTCCTGAACTAGAGCGAGGCGGGGGTTCTCGAAGTTATTCAGGTAGAGGAAGTAGCTTTGGGGGGTCTTTTTACGTTCTAATTATCTTCGGGTCGCCACAGCGTCTGTCTCGGGACATTTTTAGTAGGTTTTTCTGACCTCACAAGACGGTGAGAACGAGACACTTATCAGGGGTTCTTCGGCGTAGGTATCAAACTTATGGGGGATACCCATCTGGCGGAGAATCTCCAATAGGACCTCCACAACGATGAATGGGAACTCATTACGTGAGATTTCGTCGGAATTACGTCAGGGAATGTGTGGGTTAGATGGCTGATGGTACCCTATGAATTTCATCGCACTGAAATCAACACATGTGTGCGCACGTGCGAATTTTGAATCCTTGTAAAAAGCCTAATCCTGCAGTTTCTATCCGATTTTGATGAAATCGTCAAGGAATGTGAGGGTTAGGCTGTTGATGGTACCCTACGAGTTTCATCTCCCTAAAACCAATACTTCAGATCGCTCACTCGCAAACTTAAAATTCATCAACAATTACTTAATTAGGTTCTAGTGGACCGATCGCGATCAAATTTTCAAGGTAGTTAGGGAAAGACGACCTACCTCATTAATTTAAACTCCGTTGTGCCACTGGTAGCTACTGGGAATGCACAAACTTTAGCTTAGTAACTTCATCCATCTCTTTCTTTTTTATTCTCTTAGTAATATTAGTAATAAACCGTGATATTAATAAATAGTGAACACCATTCAGGAATTGGTTAGCAGAGGAGTTATGGTGGATCTGGTATGGGTTAAAGCTCATGCAAATATAAGACCGAACGAAATAGCAGACGAGGCAGCAGCAAGGGCTACTCCAATGCAATGCTACTAGCAATGGTACTCCAGTGCATTACCACACAAATCTGGACATGAAAAAAAAAGAAGCAAAACGAGCATGTACGAGAAATGGAATACCAAGTATTCAGAGAATACGGAGAAGAAGGGAGAGTACTATCTCACGGTACAACCAACAATACCGAGACAACCCTGGTTCTATGATGGAGAATTCGATCGAAAATTCATTAAAATAATATCGCGTGCTGGAGAATCCCAAATGCCCATGGAACGGAGTGGACGAGGGGGACACAAACCATGTAATTTTGCAGTGCTCCAAGTACGACCGACAACGCGTGGAACTGTTTAATAAGATTATTAAAGAGAATATTGAACTCCCTACAAACTCCAGCTGCTTATTGCAACAGAAAGCAACGTACAGTGCAATAGACAAATTCCGCATAAATAGAACTATAAAAATAAGTGCACTAGGTTATTGTAGCTTGTATTGCTTAATAAAGCCAACTTCATAAAAAGGTGTAAACCATTAAATAATAAAAAAAAAATAAAAAATAATAATAATAAAAAAAGTCGTGTAAACCAATATATATATAATTATAACTAACATTTAATGACATGGCTGTAAGTGCACTAGGAAAAATGTATAGATACATACATTTATACCATGTATGTTTTACATGGCTAAATACACGAATACATAAGTGTGAGGCCAATAAAGGAAAACAAAAAGTAATAAACCGGATTTTTATCCCGTTTTATAAAGATTATTTAAAACGTTTCAAATGTTTATGCTTATGGAATGAGATACACAAGTATAAAAGCGCTAAAATCCAGGAATCATTTCAATATAGTTCAAAACGGAAAAACGTTCTACAATTTTTATTTTAAAATTTTCAGAGCCATGTCAATAGCTTTTTTTATATATTTTATTTTGTTAGCCAAAAATTGAAATACTATTCGCATTTAAGACTATTGAAAATCTTTAGAACCGTGTCTGACAGTCAGCATGTTTATGTCCCTGAATTCGTATACGTTTTGCATAACGTAAAGTTAATTCGTTTCCTTGGATCGATCATCGTTTCATTATTGATTCAAATACAGGATCTTGTGTAGTATCAAAAGATGTCATTATCAAGAAAGATGAAGAAATTATTGCATCATTCCCGAGAAACATCAGAATAGACATTATAAAACTATTATCTATAAATAGAAATGGAGAGTATTAGTAACTCGAACGGTGATATCTACAGTGCAATATCACACAAACCGATTTGATTATTTCATAGAGAAAATGGAGTTGTTTTATAATTATAAGGAGAACAACGTTGCCAATTATTACACAGAATTATTTCTGTATTCGTAAACCGCTGTTTCATGTACTAGTACATTAGACGAGGTCTATGGTAAATAAAATCGGTACCTCGCCCCTCCATACCTTGTGATTGCATTTTAGATGGCATAAAAATTATTTATGTTTCATGCCTTATTCATATTTATATATATATAGAATATATTATTCTATATATTCTTATTCTGACAACACTCTCCTCGAGACGCTGGTTTAGGCGTTTTTGATTTTTTGTTTTTTCATGGTAACTACTTCCCAGATCGGGAAAGATTTTAGACGATTGTCGGATTTCCCGACATGACGCAAACCACAAATTCGTGGAGCTGTCACTTCAGGCTGGAGTAAACGGCAACTATCGCATTTTCTGGACCGGAGTAAAGAGCAACTCCCTTTCTCCAGGTAACTTCTTTTTATTCGCGGATGATACGGCAGTGCTTGTTGATGGGAAAACATGGACTGAGGTCTACGATAAATCCAAAGTGTCTTAGGATGTCATCTCAACCTGGATGAGTAACAGCATGTTGACCATCAATATCAGCAAGACCAAATATATTCGTTTCGGACAAATAACTGATAGCGAAATCCAGGAAGACCTCGTAATCCATCAGCATACCTCCACATCTGTTGTTTGTTCTTGCGCCCCAATTGAATGTGTTACTCACCACAAATATTTAGGGATTGTTATTGATAATAAGTTAAATTGGAAAGAACATGTGGAATATTTATATGGTAGACTTAGGAAATGTATGTATGTTTTTTATAATCTCCGATCAATCATGAATCTAAACATTACAAAGTTGATTTATATATCTATGTTTCAGTCGGCTGTACAGCATGGGATTTTAGTGTGGGGAGGAACATATATTACTAATATATCTAAACTAATGTTTTTACAGAAGGCGGTTTTGAAAATTCTTCCAGGTACACCTCTCCAAATGCCAACAGAAGAATTGTTTGATCTCGCTAAAGTTTTTTCAATAAGACAATTGTACATAAAAAACCTACTACTATATCACCACAAAGTTCCGGAAAAATTAATTGATCATTCTTCGCATAAACAATAAGTTTAATGACAAAAAGTCCTCTTTATATAATGTACGTAGTTCATAGATTTCTGCCAAAAGCGCTCAAATTCCCAAAACTACTATCGAGATCAAACTATAAAAAACAAGTTTTTACATGGCTAATAAAAATAGGTTATAACCAGGCGGAAAAAATTATCAAGAGTGAGTACGTCTAGTTTATGAATGGTTCTTCGTTGTAATTTGTAGAATAAATTTTATTTTTGTTTTTGATTTTATTGGTGTTGACTACGGTTCGATTTAAAAATTTTTTTTTTTTTTTAATTTTTGTCATGCAACTCATGGGCAGCGTCACGGGCTATGCCAACTGCTGCGCAATATATAGGTGCTGTCTTTTTTTTTTTTTTTGTACCCTAACAGTATGGACATTTTTTTCTTTCTTGTATTTTGTTCTTTTTTCTACAATAAGTACCAATAAACGACTCTCTCTCTCTCTCCTCGTTTTGATCGCAGGGAAAAACTGGGGGAGTAAACGATCAGCTTTTTTGGGGCATTGGGGCACTGGAGTAAACGCTCATACGCCTATGGCATAAGACATTCCATAGGCGTGAACCCTTCTATTTTATACGTATTTTACACTAAAATAGTTCAAACTAAATCAAGATAAAAACTTACGCATTGTGTATTTGACTTCTCGGTTCTGATGGGGCTTGAGGTGAGCGATGTCGAGGTCGACGGGGAACGTGAACGTGATCCAGCGCTGCTGCTGAATGTCCGGTTCAGATGTCAGCGCCTGTGAAGTGAAAAGTCTCGTTAGAGTTTGGGTTTCAGTTTTGCTGCTTCACAATACAGCATGTACTCAGTGGATTATGTCAGGATGCCCTCCCAAAAAGGATACTTTTCATGGATTTATATAACACTAATCAGAACAATTCAGCATACAGGGTGTCATCAAAACAGGTCTCATTCCTGTAAGTGATCGATTTCGCTATTTCCTCGCGGTCTGGGTAACTCATAAAATGATAACAGTTTCCAGCATTTTCAATATTCATCTTTTATTTAGAAAATTTAAAAAAAATAATAGTACTTTCTGAATTTTTGACACCTAAAAATTTTGTTTGAAGTTCCCTAATCGATTCACCAAATAGAGTCTTGCCCTCCTATTTATCGCATAGACTGCCCGCTCTACTTGCTGAATCCGTGAAATCCCTCGGCTACATTCTGGTACACCTCCGATTTTAGGTACCCCACCACCAATAGCCGAGATTAGTCAGATCGGGGCTCCTATCCGGCCAAGACAGTGGGCCGTGACCGCCAATCCACCTAATTTGACAAACGCAACTAAGTAAAAATGGGTTGTTGCTTGCCAAATAGATGAAGCACTTTCTAAAATGTTCTAAATAAAAGATTGTTGTGAACCCAACACTGTACATTTTACAACCTAATAAACGAGCTCGGAAAACCAAGCGTGCGGAGACGACGCCTGCCCAAACGACCGTTGTGGTCAGGTGACATGACGTCAATCCCCCGGGCTGTATATAAGCCCTTCTGCCGCAGGCTTGGTTCCCTAGTCTTTCACACTCATTCAACGTCTTCACGTCTCTCTTCAACCCTACAAACTCTCCCAACAACTCTCTCACTTTCCTTACCCAAAATATTCAAAAGTCACGGTTGTTTCATTACTTACCGGCTGGAGAATATTTTTCCTTCTTGCCCACGGGAGCTTGCAAAAGTTTCCGGACCAAGAACACCCCTACCTAACCGATTAGGAACTCACGGTTGTTTCATTATTTACCGGGTTCAATTCACCAATTAGATCACGGTTGTTTAATTACTTACCGGGTTGAGAATATCTCCAAATATTAACTCACGGTGTTTCATTTACCGGGTTAATATTATTCCTGCTACTGTTGCTATATATTCTTTGTATAAAGTTTTCCGTAAGTACAACCTTCTCCTTCACTTTGTGTGTGTGTGTGTGTGTTCTTATTGTTTATGAACTCAGTTCATAACAAAGATGAATATTAAAAATTCTGGAAACTGTTATCATTATGAGTTACCCAGACCGCGAGGAAATCGATAAGTGTGATCGAGAGTGTCACGTATTAGATTCAGCGTGAAAACGCTGCAAATTCTTTCACTGGGGTTTATTATTCAATTTCATTCATTTGGCTTGCATTTATAATTTGAATTTCTACTAAGCTTTGCAGTGTGCGTGTCTATCACAGGTGATAGAGCGATTATTGAATTTCAGGAGGCACACAAATATGATCAACTGATCAATCCAAATAGGTATTTTGGTTGAGAACAGATTTACGTGCTCTATGCATATCTCCTAAAATTCAATAATCGCTCTATCACCTGTGAAACACACACACTCCAAAGCTTAGTAGAACTTCAAATTATGACTGCTAGCCAAATGAATGAAATTGAATAATAAACCAGGAAAAGGAGTCAGAAACTTAAGTATACAAGAGCTCGAAGTGTACAGCGATAGATACCGTCGGGATTATTACAATTTTGGTTATATTTACCTGGAAGAGGTTGGGCAGAGCTTCAGGTAGATCTTCTACGTGGGATTTCCGCGAGAGGGCAGACACCGTGTAGTTGGGCTTCGGACACATTTCTGAAAATTTAAATTTTATAAGTGTGAATTGGAAAAAAACACAAAGACCGAAACACGTAAAGGTAAGAATTGGGAAGATTTTTTCAATAAAATCTCACGGATTTCGGTCTGTTACGTATCTCAAAATAACAAATAATGGTAGTGGGGTGACCACATTCATTCCGAATCCCTTATTTGGAGCATGAGTCTTTATTTTCACCGGTACGTTTCGTCCTTCAACGAGGACTTCATCAGTCTTATTATGTCATCACTACATGTAGAGTTCTGGCTTAGACATGGTGGTGCCAAACATCCCTTCACTTTGTTTCAATACTGAAATTAAGTTTTAATAATGAAATTATAGAGCTGCAGGCAAAACTAAAACTCATTGCAAAATAATGAGAATTTCATACGTTTTCAAGGGGCCTTCACTCCTATTTACACATCGTGAGGTTGGTAGTAAAAGTGATCAAGTGTGCTTTTTTGAGAAAATTTAATTTTAGTCTCATTGGATGTAAAAAATAAAAATAAATAAATAACAGCAGAAAATTGAATAAAGGTACGACTCATGACGTAAACGACAAAAATAGCAATTGATCGATGAAATACCATCACTTTACAAGTGAAATATTTTAACTGCAGTTCGGTTTTCATCACCCCATAAGTAATGCGGTTGTAGAAATTCTTCCGCTTACAAGTAACTCTAGTCAAATGACAGTTGAGGAACAATCTAATGGAAGTTTGTAGATTTTATATTGCTGGTACCCCGACGGATTGGAATTGAAGAGTTGAACATCTAAAAATGGTAAATACGTGTTCAATTAACAATGAATTGGATGTTTTATTATAGTGATCAAGTCCAAGACAACAATTTCTATGAGGTAAAAGTATTCGAACTACAACGTTCACTAAAAATTGGGGAAATGAAAGGGTAAGTTTTTTTCAATGCTTTTTTACAGTTTTTTTTTTTTTACTTACAATGCTTTTTACTATTTTTACTCAACAAAGGTTTTGCTGAATTCACATCACAAGAAATTATTTCCCAGTCATCAGATCATATCATATGATCTGATAACTGGGAATATTCATAGAGAATTGCCTGACATAGGCCTGCGAAAACTGTTGCATATAATCAATGCATCATTCCGAATGAAATACGTTCCGAGGCAGTGGAAGGTAGCAGAAATCATCATGATCGCAAAACCTAGTAAACCACCTCATGAGAAAAAATCTTATCGGCCCATCTCCCTACTACCTGTAATCTCCAAACTGTTAAAGAAACTTCTACTCAAGAGGTTAAAGCCTATAATTGCAGCTCGAAACCGACCACCAGTTCGGGTTCAGGGAACGCCACTCCACTTTGGACCAAGTGCACAGGATAACCAATGTAATCTGCTCTGCTCTGCAGTTTTCCTTGACGTCTCACAAGCATTCGACAAAGTTTGGCACAAGGGCCTCCTCGCCAAGCTGCACAGGGACCTCTCCCTTGAATACTATCAAATACTGAAATCTTACCTATCAGAAAGGCATTTCAGAGTCAAGCACGAAGATGAGTACACCACCCTGAAGAAGATAAAGGCAGGCAGGAAGTGTTCTTGGGCCAGTGCTCTATCTATTGTATACAAGGGACCTCCCAGAACCCCCAAAAGCTGTCATAGCAACGTTTGCTGATGATACTGCAATTCTGACGACGGGCAGGACAGTCGAGGAATCGTCTAGCAAACTGCAAGATTCGGTGAACCGAGTTTATCAATGGACCTCCAAATGGCGAATTAAACTTGATAAAACAAAAAGTACGCATATAAACTTCACTTATCGCAAAATTCAAAACATCCCAATCACCATAAATTCACAAGAAATTCCGTATTCAAATACTTCTAAATATCTAGGCATGACGCTGGATCCCAAGCTACGCTGGAAAGAATACGTCAAAAAGAAAAAAAGAAGAGGTCAATTCTAAGCTCAGGAAGCTGAACTGGTTGCTGGGTAGGAAATCTCAACTATCCACCCATAACAAATTGCTGTTGTATCAGCAAATTATTAAGCCCGTTTGGGCCTATGGCTGCCAACTATGGGGCTGCACGAGGAACAGTAATGTCAACACTATCCAGACACTCCAAAATAAAATCTTAAGGAGTATTGTCAACGCACCCTGGTATATCAGGACAACTGATCTCCAACGCGTCCTCAAAGTGGAAATGGCGAGAGACGCGATAAGAAGAATTGCAGCGGATCACGAAATTCGGCTGCACAGACAACAAAATCTCGAAATCCTGTATACCCTGGACAGCAGAGAAGAGGTACGGCGACTCAAGAGGACCAAGCAGCTGGACCTAGTTGTGACCAGACGCTGATTAGTGTTTGTGACTTGTGGTGGTCTTAGATAATGAACTACTGAACCACAAAAAGTGTTATTACTTCATTATAAATTAAGTTGCTAGATGGTTTGTATATTAAATCAGTTGTAACAATAAATAAATTTAAAAAAAATATATATATTATTTTGGTTGAACCTGATTTTATGTTCAGAATCCGTATTTTTGCATCAGCCCATAAAAGCGAACTACACCAAGCTCTCCTGAACGCTTTTGCCAAATGGATTTGATCATTTTTACCACCAACCCAACGATATGTCCTTCCCATCCCACCTTCTGGAGGTCCATGAAGTTAGGTCTCACCAAGGCTGCACAAGTTTCCCAATTGATTCCAAAAATGTGTGTCAGGGGCGGTTTCGGAATTTATGCTGCAACGCCTAAAGTTGGCCACAAAATCGTTGATAAGATTACACATGGGGCACCACAGACAACTGGTATCTCAACATGGGACGCACGAATGATGACTTTTGGTTCATTCGGCATCACAAATCAATGGAAACTGTTCAGGAATTCGTGCTGCATGTTGTGGGACCAACTTCACAGACTCGTCCAAAGCCCCTCCAGGTTTCTATACTGTACAGTTAATCTGAGGACATGTTAGCATTTGTGCATAGTTGTGTTTAAGCGTTTGCTCCCTCACAACCGACATCGTGATATACCTTTTCACTGTAGCTCTATTAACGAATCATGTTCAATCGGATTTTCACTTTGATTTTGTCTACTACTCCCAACTCGAATGCATTCTTTCAATAGATGATGTCGGATGTGTTGTTCTTGATTTTTATTACCTTCAACCATATTATTACTGTCTTGTAAACTACGATAAAATTAACGGTAGCAAGTGAAGACTTACCAACACACGAGCAGCATTCGCTGTACAGGTGACTGAGGCAATTGAAGCAATCTTTGCAGCACGAGCAGTTTTTCAAATCGCACTTGCAGGACTGGGTGATCATGCATTTCGAAACTATCGACGCGCAAACCGCTTCGTTGCAAGATTCCACCGTCGTCGCCAAGCAAACGAGGATCAGGAAAGCTGTGAAACTCAAAAGGAAAACGTTCAACAAGAAAACGTTACCGTTGTTGTAAAACAAGGGCTTCGGAGCGTCTTGTTTCTCGATCATTTTTGCCTCTGAACCGAATGTAAACGCGTAGCGGAACACGAGCGGAAAATCAAATTGAAAGGTTCTCAAAACGTGACGATATTTCGGTGTACAAACGACGGAAATTGGAGCAAAAATTCCATTCAGAACAACATACAACAAAGGACACGGGAGATTCCGAGACAAACAGGCGTCGAGCTAGAACAGCAATAAACAAGCAGGTCTGCCACCCAAACCTAAAAAACCTTAAAAGCGTTAAATGAAAAAAAAATCATCAAAGAGCACCAAAATTAATTATATCCGTAAATCAGAACTCTTCTTGCCCCTAATTTACAGCATCTTGGATAAAATACTATATTTTATCAGGTTAGTAAACAATTACGATAATTGAAGTCTACGGACATGTGAGGAACTACGGACAATTTGGTAGTTGTGGCTGCTTTGAAGATAAGCAGCCTTGCCACCCATAGGGAAGGAATGTTACAAAAGCAACTTTAGAGTTTTACCAGGATTCGAACTCGAACCTAATTTCTTAATGTGTTGGTAAACCAATTAACAATATTAAATAGTATAATGTATTACGGTCAAGTCAAAACGAGTTATTTTATTTTTTGACTTGATAATTTTTTCCGTGGAGTATCACAGAGTAGAAAACAAGGTAGAGGCAACCTTCAGGTGGAACTGAAACCTTCGGAACAGTGGCGCAGCTTAGCGGATTTGTGAGAACTTCTTTAACCTCAAAGGCTCCAACTTCATAATGCGAATGAGATGATATTATCATCTCGCTGATTTTTACCGACCACGGAATTAAATATAAAATGTTTGGTTGTCTTTAAGGTTGTTCAAATTACAAGTTGGTGGAAGCTAGTGAAGAACGCGTTTGTAAACGAAGTGTAGTGGAGAACGTTCGGAGTTTTTGCCTTTCAAGTTGCGATTTGAAGCTGTTTAGCCCCCGAGATAGTGACTCTAGAATGAATGAATTCTAGTGAAGAATACCTTCCCCCTTCAGTACGACCGCAATTATCCGCCAAAGAATCGTCGAACTCTCAGAAGAACGCCTGTTCGGTAACGTACCTACATTTTTACGTACCTACGTACAAACGTTTTTTGAGTTACCCTGCTGCATTCTAGTTCAAAGTTTGTGTTTTGTTGACATCTTTACTATCCCTTCAGGACGAGAGGACATTCGGTCCCTCCTTGCAATCCCTAGGAACTTTAGGAACTCTGCCGACTCACGGCCTGTTTGCGCTAGTTTGCCCACGTTGTTCCGCCCGTTTGAAGGGCTTTTTAAATGCACACTATTGGAACTCGCTAGTCTGAAGATACTTAACGTAACGCTAAGAACTTACCTGCCTTTTAATTTGTATTTCATTGTTTCTTTTTAATATTACTCAAGAACTTGGAGAACTAAGAGTTTTGTATCTAGTTTTAAGCTTTCCATTTGATGTTTTGTTGTGCGAACTGTATGCGTGACTTGTAGATGTGCGTTACGGAATTCATTATACGCGCAGTTTGCCAGTACATTGAGTTTCTGTACATACATCCTACATTGCATCGCACATACCCTCCGGGTCACAAAAAATACAAAATATGAAGCATTTACAATGAAAAAAAAAAAAAAAAACAGCAGTATAACGTTAATTTCATGTTTTTTTACTTTAAAAAAAAGCTCCAACAGTCTCCAACCCAGTTTTGCTATTTTTCAGTAGTAGACACATTGTACTTTGTTCCCTAAAAATTGCATTTGCGTCTGCGGTCACCGCGTCGTTTTTTGTCTATAAAGTACCAGATAAGTATCTCAAACCTATCGGTGCAGGTCTCTATGCCCGAAGGCGCAATCATCACGAGATAATCGGAGGGACCGATAAAAGGAGCAATTGTACAGCCTGGAGGTCTGGAATCCGTCGGAATCACTGAAATAATAATGTTGAAAAAAAAAAAAAAAAAAAACAGCAGGCCGATAATTGAGTTAAGAACAACAGAAATGTGGTTTTTGATATTTGAGACACTTTTTCGAAAATTACGCCCACTAGGTGGTGGCGGATGAGGCTGAACCTAGATCCAAGCGACTCAGCACACAAGAAAGTATGTTTAATGACACCTAACTAGCCAATTTAAAAAAATACCCTATTTTTAAGTGTTATTCACACTTTTTTGAAATTTAGCACACTGGATGGCAGTGGATCGGACTGAAAATGGTCTCATTCGACTCAGCACCCGAAAAACCATGTTTCACGACGCCCCACATGCCCACCTTGCCAAAAAATGAATTTTAGAGCATTTTTTAACCATTAAATTGTAAATTTGGACCACGAATTCCCGGCCAATTGGGCTAGCCAACGAACCTCACCTGTTGATTGCTGACACCGATTTTTTAGCGCAAGAACGAAATTTTTAAAGTGATAAATAGAGCGTGTCGGGGGTTTTTTTTTCCGTTTTTCGGCCATTTCCAACCAGTGTGGACTGGTCTCCTTCCTACGTCAGAAACAAAACCATATACAACGATTTCCATATCCTTAATCCCACCGAACTGCTCTTCAAACACACCAGAACCTTCATCGTCAATAACCGAGAACACTTCAACCCCCTCGCTACTGACGGTCTATCACCTCCACCAACGCCACGTCTAAATCGCCCTCGCTATGTATTCTGCAACTTCATCTCCATAGACTAACTACAAAATCAAGTGAAACACCGTGCACTTAATTAATTTCCTAGTTAATTAGGGTTAAATGTTATAAATACTTGAGCTAATTTGTCAATACGGTATGTTATTTAATTTAACAAAAATTAAAAAAAAAAAAAGACTGATAATACCGGAGGGATATAAAGCAACTAGAAAAACATTATTCTAATATGGATGGGAGGTAGGTAATCTGGTTTTTATAGGATTAACTATAGGGAACTCTGGTTCTTACAAGATTAACTTGTCACTAAATAACTGTATAACTAAAGTTCAAGGTGTCAGAACAAAAACACTCTATCGAATAATTAATAAACAACCATAATTATTTCACATTTGTCAACAGTATGTTTTTTTTTATACACATAAAATATCTACATACATTTAAAAAACACATTTAAACCACGAAGTGTAATTAATATTCTTGTAATCCACGATAATAACTTTCATAGATGACAACTACGCCGAAATAAAGGAACTAAGAATGCATTTTACGATTATTTTGTATAAACACAGTCGATATATTTTGAAATTCGTAAAGGGCACAGATTTGTAATCCCATAGAGTACAATAAACATGAAGGTAAAAATCCTGAGATTCCTAGCCTAGGCTTTTAGAATAATTATTCAATTACTCAGATTTACAAAAAACAAAGTCATAAAACGTGTTTCGAGAATAACTTTTACGCTTTCTGCGAGTTGTCGAGGGAACTGAACGACACAATCTGGTTTTTTTAGGGACGTCTGATTTTCCAAGCTGTAACTGTATTTAACAAAAATGTGGGTTTTCGGACTTAATATTTTTTATCCATGATGGAAAACCTCTAGAAATGATTTCAAAAGGAGCAGAACCAATCTCGTTAGAATGAAAAACTTCGACGAGAAAAGCCGCGTTCTTTGGACAGCATTTTTATGGTAAAACTAGTCAAATTAAGTGTGAAATTTCAAAAATTTGGCTCGCAAAATCAATATAGAAGTAAACCTAGTGAGGATATAACGATTTATCACTATTATCCCCTTCATTCATCCTATTCCATAATTAAATTTGAAAGTTTTTTAATATGTTTCAAAACCAGACCAAAATTATTAATCGAACAAAAAAGAAGCTAGGATTCCATTCATACAGAGCAATGGATTGTCATCTCCACCAACCCCATGCTTACCATTCGCTCATTTTATGCTATAAATTGTTAGTTCAGAAAAACGAAGTAATTATTATAGAAAACATTCTAATTAAAATTAAATTAAATCATTCTAAAAATTTAATGGATTAAATGTAAGGAACATTTGATTATAGTTGTGGCTGTAATTCATGACCATAAACGTAATCATGTTTGTGATTACTTCCAACTCTTATTCTCAAAAACACATTTTATGACTTTGTTGAAAGTAAACCTGCGTTATTAATGTACAGGTACTTAATTATCGTTAAAAATACGTAAGTACGAACACCTTATTCACATCTATAATAAACTTTGACAATGTGTACAAATAACAAGCGGTAAACGCTGTAGATCGCTTATTGTAGTCGAAGGGGAAGAGCTCCGTATTTGGGATACCAACTCTTAAAAACTTACGTTCTGCAAATCTGGACATTTTTGTAAATTCCATATTTGGTAACAAAGCTAAGGTGTCTAGGCAACTGTTCCTGAAGAGGTTAAAGACATTGAAGAAATTTTCCTCAAATTTTCTAAAAACTTTGATTTCCATTTGAAACTTTGCTTTTGTTTTGAAAACAGGCCACCGAATTGGGGACATTGGGGATCAAAAATTAGGGTATCTCGAATTAGGCCGATCATCCCCTAATTTGGGAATCAATAATTGATTACAATTGAACAAATAATTGAAAACAATTATTGTTTTCTACATCAACTCTAGTTGAACCAGTCAGAAAATTCGAAATTGCACGAACCTTTTCGCAGTGTAATGTTGGCAAAAGAATTCAGCAAAAGGTTTGCTAAGCTCCAACAAGAATAAAGCTTTAAAAAAGTAATAACGAGTGTCATAATTAAATTAACAACATGTATTTCAAGTAAAAATCAGTCAAATGTTTTTATGTTCTGCAAGAAAGAAGAAAATAACTTTAAAAAAGTTATCGTTAGAGGAACTAAATTTTGAATATCCGAAATTGGGGATTTCCTAGGTATCCCAAATTAGGGGAAGCAACTGCTAAACAAACTTTTCGACATGAACATCTTGCAGTTGACAGAACGTAAAATCTAATTATATGCACACAATCCTTAGAAATAGTACTTTTGAATGGTGAAATATCAAATTGGAACAATCTTTTCCTGAAAGTGATTCTTGAGTGACTCAAATAAAAGATTTTTGATTAGACCAAAAACACTGACACCATTAAAACATGGCTAATGGTGACGACATCAGTTAACTGTCTCCCAAAGTTATAAAATGAATCTATTTCCCATATTAAACACCAGGTAGCAGAAACGCTTATAACCCAATCTACGAGCTATCCTCAAATTCGGAGCCCTTTCCTCAATACAAAATTAATAATTAAAACTTAAATTTCATTGTTTTGAAGATCACAAATAAAATCACATATTTGGAACGGAAGCTGTAGACGGTAGGTGTAACTCTCAATAAAAAAATATCTATATATTTTGTTGTTTATCGGGAAACATAAAATTTATGGTAACTTATTACAGCAATTATCGTTGATTAGCAGTTTCGAATGCTTAAATAATTGTAATATAAATTATTATCGATCGTTGCATGATTTTTTAAATTAATAACAGTGATTGAATGTTCAAGTCACGGTTATTGAGGGGTTTGTTAAGAAAAATTACTACCTGTTTTCTTTTTGGTCATATGAGACAACCCCCCCCCCCCCCCCCCCCCAAAAAAAAAAAAAAAAAACGATTGTGACCAGAAAACGTACTCAAAGGCAAGTAATACTGTAACAATTTCTTTTCTTCTAAATTTAAATCAAAAATTAAATACATTACGGATGACATTTGAAATTCCTTAATTTAAGATAAAGTCGTAATTTTCACATGAAAAGTGGCTTTTAGTTCTTTTTGAAATGAAACGGTGGCTATGATACTCATGTGCTAGGGGACAGCAGTTCGAATCCTCTGGACGTAACAAAAGTTTTGATTTCGAAACTTTTTTTTTCTTCGTAATCAAAATTTCCAAACACATTTTTCGTTTTAGACAATTTAGAGACACTTCCGTTTCATGTCTGTCTGTCTGTCTTTCCAGCCTAATTCCCACTGTTTTCTTCCGATTTTGATGAAATCTTCAGGGAATGTGTGGGTTAGGCTGTAGGATGGTCCCCTATGAGTTTCATCTCTCTGAAGCCAATACATCGGTCGGCGGGTGCTCGAAGGTGAAATCTACCAACCACCGTTTCTATAGGTTTTAGTGGTCCGATTCCATAAGCGATTCACCAATCTTGAAAAACACCCTCTCAAACCAGAGGACAGTCAGTTCTTTCCTCCCCGCTGGGGGTTTTCGCTTAACCGTTCGTTGCACAGAGATGCCTGCAGGCATCAGCGACTTTTCTGAGCTCCCTGCTCATGAACTTGTGTAGGAAGTGATCGTGAAAGTTAAAGTTAAAGTTAAAGAGACATGGGACTAAGTTCTGTACCTTAACCCTGAAATATACATACATTAGTAAAATAAGTCAAATTAATATTGTCAATGAGTTTACTCGGTACAATAAAAGAGTTAAAAAAAAGTATATACCAGATATGAGTAGAAGGGGCGCCTAATAAAGAAATAAACCTTTGTGAAATAGTTTGCTGAGTATTATTCGCTTTCGATATTGTTATGTGAAGCTAAGTCGTAGAATGTAAAACAAAGTTTCGCTGTCTCCCGAATTTCTTAAATTGTAGGCCTAGTATTTCGTAACGTAAAATCCGTTGTATGTATATTTTGAATAAATACAAATACAAAAAAACACAATTAATTTTAGTATCAAACGTTCATTAAATCATTAATTTTCTAATGACAACACATAATTAGGTACCAAATTAGGTACTTTTTGATTTTTTATTCTCAGAAACACCACGTAAGAATATCCCTTTGCGGGTTCATTC
Organism: Creontiades dilutus; assembly: GCA_031894815.1. Classification (NCBI taxonomy): domain Eukaryota; kingdom Metazoa; phylum Arthropoda; class Insecta; order Hemiptera; family Miridae; genus Creontiades; species Creontiades dilutus. The sequence continues at coordinate 201,193 of JAVIWC010001261.1, read as the reverse complement.
AAATTTCACATTGGGTAACTATGGTAACAACGATAGAATTAAAGAAAATATGATATTGAGATCATTGATTACAGAAATGTAGAAGGCTTAGCAACTTTTGAGAAACAAATAAACATAATATACAAGTTGGTTGGTTGTAAATGAGATCGCATGTACTGGGGGAAAACGCAAGAATTATCAATATTAATTACACAGGCCTGCGACATTAAAATTGTTTTAAATTTATTAAGTGATTTTTATAGTATTTTCAACGCTGATTTCGGGAAAAATAGTGAAAAAATTCCATCACGTACAGTTATTTCACAAACTGCTTGTCTAGTTTTAACCTTTTTCGATATTTCAGCACACTTGTGAGTATGAATTTTGGTTTTTATGATCTCCATAAACTGTTATTTAGACGTTTTTATACTCGATGTACGTAAAATTAAGAAACCTTGAGCTGGTTTTAAGCAAGCTCTGCTATTCAGGGCACGAATGGACACTATGTGGTGATTTAAAAGTGATTTCAATGCTGCTAGGTCAACAAAGTGGCTATACAAAATGCCCTTGCTTTCTCTGTGAATGGGACAGTTAAGACGGAAAGCAACACTATTAAAAAAAACGAAAAAAAATATAAAAAAAAGGAGGGGGGGGGGCAGTAGATTTCTATGGTTTTACAGCCAGATTATTTAAATAATTAATTTTACAAATTTAAATACTGAAGATCAACAATTGCCTATGCAACCTACAAATTTGGAATTCTAGCTCAGAGGAGAGGAGCTAGTAAACAGAGATGAAAGCTACGACGGGGGGGGGGGGGGGGGGGGGCCACGAATGACCCCTCGGGCGGACGGAAAAGTGGTGATCCCGGGATAACAAAGGGCGGAAGGAGCCCACCCGAAGGTTAGTTGAAGGAGTGTTAATCTGGGGGGGGGAGGGGGGGGGGCTGTAGGGTCGGTAGGTCGCTAAGAACCGGATTGTTCTCCTGTTAATCATTTAAATGATAAAAGCTTGGCCCTTGAGAAAAACCTAGCAGGTAGGGGTTAAAAATGTTGAGAGGAAAAGCCTTGTGGATCCCAAAAAGACCACCACTTCACATTAAATTGGGGCTGATGAAACAATTTGTTAAGGCATTGCTAACAGAAGGGGTTTCAGATATCTTTGTGGACAGATTCCTGGTTTATCCGAGGCAAACCTTAAGGCAGGGTTCTTTGTTGGACCAGACATTGGAAAACTAATGACAGATCCCAACTTTGTGGACAAATATCTTTTAAATTTGTTGTTACCGGTTTCCTAGGAAACAAAAGAGATTCAAGCTACAAGACACGCTCGACAACTGCTCGACAAGCTTTAAAAGGAGTAATAAAGTTAATTTTCTCCACTCACATCTTGACTACTTCCCTGCAAACCTTGGTGATGTAAGTGAAGAGCAGGAAGAAAGATTCCACCAAGACATCAAAGAAACGGAAAGAAAATGTCAAAGAAGATGGAACGTAAACATGATAGCGCACTACTGCTGAATGATAAAAAGAGATGATCTTCAACGAATCCACAGCCGGAAAAGCTGTCAATCCTCAAAATATTTCACCATTATTGGTTTCTTTCTTGCAATAAGTTTGGCTCCGCCTCTCCATAATGATACTGTTTGTGCCCCTTTCACTTTGTAAGCCTTGAGTGGCATTGGTTGGTCCTCTCGCCCCTTTCACTTCTTTGAGCCAATAGGATTCAATCTCCTCTCACTTGATCCTATATAAGATATGCTTTGTGTGATGTACTTTCAGTTCATGTTTGTTACTGATGATGACATAACCGTCGAAATCGATTTAACTGTGTAACTCTTTCGTGGAAATATAGACAACGTTCTATCTTACACCGTTTTTATTGTCGAGAGGGACTTAGTCCGTGCCGTAAAAGCAATAAAAGTAGCTTCGATAGTAAGCGAACGCGTTATTATAAGGACTTATAAGCTAAAAGAGAAATGGAAGTGTACTGGAAATGTAGTTTAGACCATGATTTATAAATTAAATAAAATTTTATAACATTGAAAAAATTGAAAAAATGTGAAAATACTCCTGTTTAGTGAGGAAACCTGACGTGATAGAAAAAAATGGATTGCATTTTTGAAATCAGCGTTGAAAAGTACGTAAAAGTCAGTTATCAAATTTCAAACAACTTTTGAAAAATATTTTTTTGCAGGCCTGTGTTATCTGCGGTCAGTTTTATCGTTTACCTTCAACGTTGTGCGATCTGTGTGGACTCGATCTCTGGTTAAATCGTAAATATAACAAAATTAACAATTAGGTTTGGTCTCTCGACTGCTTGGCTTACAATGGGGTTGTGTTGCGGGGAGTCTTAAGGTGTAATCACTGAAATAACGTCGATTCTGTTATGTCAACGTTGTGGATGATGGAAACTGGAAGGCTGGTGATAGAAGAATTGGTTGTGCGCCACAAACCAATAACACAGCGCCACACAAAAAAAAGTCGAGATCCGTTAAGTAGACTAGGGTACCCTACGTATTTTTCGATGCTTTTAGTGCCTCAAATCTTCGATTGAAACTTGAAGTTACCTCTTGACCCCCATTTTTTGAAAGAGAAAATGCATCGTTGGAAATTTTTTTAAGATACTTCGTTTCAGAGTTATTTTAACTTTTACGAACAACATAAATCGACCAATTCTTTTGGGAAAAACGCTTTTCTCTAATTATCTTGAATATTTTTTCTTGAAAAAATCATGGAAAATCAGAGGAAAATAGCACAATAACGGCTATGTAACAGAGTTAAGCAGAAACTAATTTCTAAATTAAACTAAATTGGTTTATTATTATTACAGCCCATTATTTCACTAAAACCCATCTAAAAAATAATGGACCTTTTTCTATAGTTTTTCACTCTGAAACCCGTTTTTCATTTTTCGATGTTTTAATGCCTCAAATCTTCGATCGAAACTTGAAGTTACCTCTTGACCCCCTTTTTTATTTTAGTTTTCGATTCTACATTGAATTTGGAAGAGAAAATGCGTCGTTGAAAATTTTTTTTTTAGAGACTTCGTTTCAGAGTTATTTCACCTTTAGCGAACAACAAAAATCGACCAATTCTTTTAGAAAAAAACTCTTTTCTCCAATTATCTTGAATATTTTTTAGATTTTGACCACATTTTTGAAATCAGCATCAAATTTTCAATCAACAGAAGCCAGTTTCCATTACCAACAATCATCATCAGAGGACTGACATTACAGTTCAACCAATTCTCTAGAAGCACGGAGGGAAGTGAACAACCAATTCGCCAAACGATGGATTGGTAGGCAAGGCCCGGTGAATTGGTCTGCGAGATCTCCCGATCTCACCGCACTAGAGTTGTTCCTTTGGGGTTATCTCAAAAATAAAATGTATCTAACCAGAGGCATTATAAGGAGATCTGGTTCAAGCTTGCTTAGCTATTCCACCAGATGTGTACTAAGAACAACTTCTTCGGTGAGAGATCGACTCGTAATCTGTTTACAGAAGCAAGGGGTTCTATTTGAAACGTTGATAATTTCAGTAGAATAAAAAGTGCTAATAAAACTTGTCTGGTAAAATTTGTATGTGTACTACTTATTGAAATACCAATCCTCTGGTGATTGTTGATGATGGAAACTGGCTTCCGTTAATAGGAAACTTGATGCTGATTTCAAAAATGTGGTCAAAATCTAAAAATTATTGAAGATAATTGGAGATAAGCGGTTTTTTCTCTTTTTAAAATAATTCGTCGATTTTTGTTGTTCGCAAAAAGTGAAATAACTCTGAAACGAAGTCTCTAAAAAAAATTTTCAACGATGCATTTTCTCTTCCAAATTCAACGTAGAATCGAAAACTACAATAAAAATGGCGGGTCTAGAGGTAACCTCAAGTTCTAATCGAAGATTTGAGGCACTAAAACATCGAAAAATGAAAAACGGGTTCCACCACCTTCAAGCAGAGTGAAAATACTATAGAAAAGGTCTGGTTCAATTTTTTGATAGCTCGCACCGTATGGCTGTCATTCCTTAATGGGCCCATATAGATGGGAAACCCTGTATATTTGTTATTACGTCATAATCGGACAATTTATATCGTTTTTTATTATTTATAACTTAAGATTTGTAGAAAGTTAAGTTACTAGATGTATTATTCTTAACAGTTGTAACGATGAAAATATAATTTAAAAAAAAATCATTTATAACTGGTCTTGGTAATTTAACAAAATACTTTCATCATATATTAAAAACATTTCTGTTATCTATACAGTTGTGTTACGGATTCCAGTTAGCTATGTGCCATAACCAACTTGGTCGACTTGTTTTTGTGTGAGCCGTAAAAGTTTTGAAGTCAACCTGAGTAAAGTTTCGCAGTCGGGTTGTATTGGTAAATTCCATTTATTAGAACACATTGTTCGAATTTCGACTCAATTTCAATTCGATAAGACGGTAATATTATCATTTTGAAAAATTCGCTTAAACGATCATGCGGCATGACTGGAACTTTTTTATGTAGGCTTGAGGATGGTATAGAAATATACCGAAACGTTCATTTTAGGGTTGTTGTGTGACCGAACCTTAGGACTCCCTTTAAACACAATCTCTTAACAAATTAATATAATTTAGTTTTAAATTACAATTAAATAAGAGTTGCAATGGTTTAGGTGGTAAAAGCCGAACCGAACTGCCCAGTTAGCGGATCATCTCCGGTTCACCAGGGTCTCCAAACCTCCTCGTCGTCGGTTTTCACGTCGTCGACGTCCGTCTCGAACTTTTTGACGGAAAAGTCGATGGGCATGTCCTGGGACTTGTCCTCGGCTTCGGTGTCTTTGGAAAGCTGGACGTAGTGGCTGGGGAGGAGGAAAACCACTTGGCCGTCCGGGAGCCTCGAGGGTATCACCTGTCGCTCCACACGATAATCAAGTGATTTTGACGATCTTCAAATTTATATTTGTTTGATTATTGACAATAATGAACCTTTGTAATCCACCAAGAATGTAGAATAGAAAGAAAATAACATTTTCCCAAAAAACTTCGAGTGGATTTTTCTTCAGAAATCCGTTTCCTGGAGTCAAACTTCTTGCCATTTTCGGTTTTTGAATAATGAGCCTTAGTAATATTAACTTCTCCCCAAAATTTGTTTGTTCACGTTTCAAGATATTTGATTTCAAAATCAGATGAAAAATGAAATCCCTCCGTCCACTATTCAAAGCTTCGCTCCGAAATTACTAGATCGAAGTTTACAAAATTACTGAGGTGCATTGTACTTGGAAATGTTTAAAATTTTGGAAAAATATGAATTTGGATTGGAAAATTCCACATTTGACTCGGAAAAGCTTTTACTTCACTACGAATGTCGACTCACCTGCAACACGGAGACGGGGTTCGTGCTGGACGACGCCGACGTCGACGAGTCGGCGGCGGATTTTGACTTGGGGCGCGGCGCCTGCGGACCGCCGGCGGCGCAGGCGGCGCTCGGGAACCCCGGAACCGGCGTTGAGCCCCTTTTGCCCACTTGGACGCCGGCGGAGGCGCATCCGGTACCGGTTCCGGCCCCGCGCGGGTTGTTGTTCTCGTCGCCTGGCGTGGACGTCGACGAGTCGGGTCGGGGACCTTCGCCGTCGCTCACGAGCAGCTCTTCCAACTGCTCCAACCTTCAACCAAATTTCAAATTCAATTTGCTATTTTTTTTAATTCTTAAAAATAGTCACGATTTCTCGCAATCTACGAAAACCACGAGAGGGAGTGGTCTATGTTGTTTTCCCGTTCCTAGAAAATACACTGTGGCTGGTCAGAGGCATTATTCATTCTTAGGCGTTAAATTATTCAATGAATTACCTAATCACTTTAAAATAACTTTACTCGATTCTAAAATGAGTTCCAGAATGCTGCTAATTAAAAAATTTCTAATAAAAAACGAAAATAATATTGTAAGTAAGCTTATCAGCATATTAAACAATGTATAACAATAATATGATATTATCAGAATAATTTTCATGAAGAGTCCCTGGTTCCTGTTTTTTTTTTTTTTTTCTTTTTTTCTTTGAGTGATCGTGTTTGCAAGTTGTATGTGATTTACCAAGCTGCATTCAGTTCTTTATTTCTATTCACATGTTTATCGGTGCAGAGGACGCGGAACTTTTCCGTTTTCACCTTCTTTTTATTCTTTGTTTTTGTTCTACTACTCTTTTGAATTATCCTTCTATGTTTTTTATGATTTTTCACAAGGCTGGACTCGCATTCCCCATACACGGGTTTTTTTTTAACCCACATTGGGGTCTTAAGTTTCCAGCAAAAATTGTATACCTACTGCATTACTTATACCTGGTCTTATTCTTTGTTACTGCTTGTCTGTATTGTAAATCTTTGGAAATAAAAATTAAAAAAAAAAAAAAAAAAATCGATGAAATTCTTTTCTTCTTGTAATTCATCTATTGATTTACACATAGCGTACAGCGTATGGTCCGAAAATCTTCGCACACGTGTTCTACAACTATTTTCCAACAAAAAGTGCCTCCTAGAGATTTTTTTTTAGAGGCTTCGTTTTTGAGTTATTTCACTTTTAAGATTTTTTTCGTGTTTTCGAACTTACGTCACTAAAACGGCCGTAACTCCGGCGTTTACAAAGTATTTGATAATCCAAGTATGCCGTTGGAAAGAGCGTAAAATTATCTATCGTCTCAGTCTTTAATAATAATTTTTTAAAAGGAACTAAAGAGTAAAACGCTGCAAATTCTTTCACTGGGGTTTATTATTCAATTGGCTTGCGTTCATGAATTTCTACTAAGCTTTGGAGTGTGCGTGTTTCACATTTGATAGAGCGATTATTGAATTTTAGGAGATATGCATGGAGCACGTAAATCTGTTCTCAAGCAAAATACCTATTTGGATTGATCAGTTGATCATATTTGAGTGCCTCCTGAAATTCAATAATCGCTCTATCCTGTGAAACGGCACACTCCAAAGCTTAGTAGAAATTCAAATTATGAACGCAAGCCAATAGTCCCCTTAATTTTAATGATACGTTTGAGCCTGTAAGCTTAAAAAATGCACAAAAGTTTCAGCTTTTCAATGGTAGATTTCATTTTTAGGTTTTAGAGGGAACTTTTTTGAGGAAATTGAGATTTTATGCAAAAAAAGTGTATTTTCAAGGACATTTGATGTGATCGAACGGGTGTTTGGATCTATCTTTGACCGTTAATCACATTATCATACTCAACATTTCGCTCGTGACGATGTTTCTATCAACGATAAGAAGAGGAAATCATGACAAACGGGATCAAACCTCACGATATCAGCAAGAACGGGAGACATTTAACAGTTGATTTACATCAATTCATTCCGCGGATGCTCTCACTCAAACTTAAATTTTGCAGGTGATGCCGTTGACATGATACATTCCACACCCAGAAAAATGAAAGAAAGTTTTAGTTAGGTAGGTTTACCAATTCGAGCTTTTGGCATATCAATTTATACTTTTCACAACCCCAACTAATCCAACATTCCACCCCATATAATGATCAATAAATGTTTTTTCTCTCTCTCTAATAAAAAATAAATAAATAAGTACGCTCTTACATAAAATAAAAGTACATAAAATAAATAAGTACACTCTTTCGGTCATACTGCAGGACTGGAACTCAGTATGGAAAATTAATTTTTCAATGAATCTGTTTTTTAAAGCAACTTTCCCGAAATAAAATACCAACCTTCTTTCTGTTTCCAGATCGATGGGTTTCAGAGGTTCGACGCCGCACTGCGTGAAATCCAATTCGATTTCCGACGCGCAAGACTCGAGATGGCGAATCAACCTATCAATCAATCACGTCGAATTGAATTATTAAAGACAATATGTTGATTGAGAGAGATATTGATCTATCAATCGATTGATCGTTGGCAATCTTATCACCAACAAAGAACAATGAAATATTAAATGTTGTTAATGTTTCGCATAATTCGGTGTTTTCATTTGTTCAATACTTTTTCAACAAATTATTAAAATTACACTTTATGTAATTTGTTACCTTTGGCGAACGGTGGGATCTATGGCGACCTTGCCACTGACTGGGGTCCCTTGAAGTTCAGGGGTGTCCAAAAACCTTGTCACCTGTGGAGTACCAAAATTAATTATTCAATTGTAATTAGTGTTAATTACTCAGTATTACTGAATAGAGATGGTTCCCATGGAATAGCGTTTATTCAACCGTTCACTGTGGGGCGAATATGGATAACACCGCTTATCAGTGGAATTTTTGTTAGTCCAGATTTGGTCCAAATGATGGTAGACAACGGGTTGTTTGCCGTCAAAGTCAGTGTCAAATGGCTAAATTGGCAAGGATACTGAAGAGATTTTTGTTTGAACAGCAAAAAGACGTGAAAAGTCGTAAAACTTTCGATGAAATGTTAAATCATAATGAATTCATTTTTAATATGTGAATATGGTTCCAATATACCTTTTTTTCTTGCAAATTTGCTAAAATCAGTTGTGAACTACGTTCAATAATATCCTTTCCCATACGATAGCCGGATGAGATAACATTCCAAATTTATCATTCAAAAATAATGGTACCTACTTGTGATCACATAAAATTGGAACCAAAAGTACCAACTAATTGAAAACCAAGAAGTTAAAATATGGAACATCGTTTGATTTCAAATCTAAATTTGTACTAATCTAAAAATGTTATTTTCCATAAAATTATTTTCTATTTTATTGTTCATTTATGAGCTATTCCTGCTTCTGGCTTTGTGCATTATGCAGATTTTTGTCAGGGTTTAGTAAAAGTCAATTTTTATTCATTTAATTTAATTCAGGCAGAGGACCGTCTGCGACGAACATCAAAAATATCAACTGCATTGACCATTGTAATCGGCATAAGTAATCGAATACAAAAGTAATAAAATACAATTGTAATTGATTACATTGTAAGTATTCGAAAAAGTAATCGCATCGCGCGAATACAAAAGTAATTGATTACTCTCGTTATTCGATTACGTTTACGAATACTTTTGTAATCGCAAATGTAATCGTAAAAGTATTCGTTAATCAGGGATGCCCATCTCAGTTCTAGTGTAACCATTTACGAGTATTATACAGAAATAAGAAATAAACTCACGACTCCTAGATCTCTTAGATTGTTTCATACGCACCTCTCGGGCGCACTCGACGAAGCCCGCTCTGTATTTGTCGACATTCGTTGTGTTGAGCGCCTTCTGCCTCTGTAGGTGGCGAACCGTCAGTTCCAATATATCCGCTTTCTCCAGTTTGGAATGCTTCGTGTTCTGTATAAATAACAAATTATGAAGATTGTAACGAATTTGAGGTAAAAACAGTGCAATGAAGAATTGCCCTAAAAAACAAAATAGTTAGCTATGTATTTTACTTCTCCCAACAAAGCGGAAAGTAATTCTACTTCTTTTGTCTCCAAGAAAAACGAGGATATGGGTTAGTTGTATCAAGTCCATCAGTCCCAAACGTATTCAATGTAGGTAGTTATAATCTTTAGCTGCTTTCTTGCTGTTTTTCTTTTGTGGAATTTCAGAAATTGACGAATTACTTTGGGGATATAAATGCAACATACGAGTAGCAATTTGGATCTTGGAGAATACACTCACTAAAACTTGGCGCTGCGCGCCTCGGCGGGGGCTTCGTCCCCTGCACCCCCGGATGATTTCCGCTTAAAGCCTAACGGCTATAATGTGATGTGCCTTGAAAAGGTTTTTGCTCCCTCTTCCACTGTATTATATAAGATACCTTTTTGTAACTATCACTGTATTGTATTATTAAAGATTTGACCCCGGTAGTTGACCTGGATTACATACTCGTATGTTATCTACTTTTCTAAGGGCCCTTATAGGTTATAATCTACTTGTTCAAAATTTACCTACTGAATAAACCTACCTTTGTAATGAATGTGTTGGAAAATCTTTTTTCCTACCCGCTCTAGCTCATTCACTAGAGACACGAGCCCAAAAGAAGACTACCACCTCACGTCACCGTCCATAGATGTAAAAATAAGACGGTTAACGATGTTTGTTTACCTGGGGTTATTTAAACAGTGACAAAGATATTGTGCATAGACGAATACAGGCCGACAATAGAAGCTATTTTGGACTAGTCCACCAATTGAAGAGTCGAGTGATTTCTCAAACAACAAAGATCCGGCTGTACAAGACCCTAATCAGTCCTGTTCTGACGTATGGGTCGGAGGCATGGACTCTGACCGAAGCTCTCGAGTACGAACTACGTCGTTTTGAACGCAAGGTATTGAGGAGAATTCTGGAAGCGGTATTTGATCCGTTGGAGCTTTCCTAGAGAAGCCGTACAAAAACATTTGGATGTGGTTCGATTAGTTAAGGTTGGAAGGCTCAGATGGGCGGGACATGTTGCTCGAATGACACCGGGAGAAATACCACGTAGAATCCTCGACAAAACAGTAAACAGCAAAGGACGATTAGGACGACCGAGGCTTCTATGGGCAGATCGCGCTCCATTCTGGGCGTTCGCAATTGGAAGTGGTAATGAATCTGTTCAACCTTGCTTGGAGAAAGTAATAAGAAAAATACCTGGGAACGTGCATTAGGTGGATATTTTCAATATGCCTGGCCTATGCTGATGATGTAGCAATGATAGCACGGAATGTAAAAAACCTAAAGAAGGCTACCAAGCTTTCGAGCAAGAATAAAATGCCAATGAAATGGGTTTACAAAATACCAAAGCAAAACGAAATACATGGTTAGCCAATCCCAAATGAAGGAATTCTCGTCCACCTGAGCAAAGCATCACCTTGAATGTAAAACGATTGAGAGGGTGGCAAACAGTTCTCACAAAGATATTGGGGAGGTTGTGACCGACAGCTGCTCCCAATACTGCGAGATTTGCAAGGATAAAATCTGTCAACAAGTGTTACTGAGCCCTCATAAAAATTTTCAAAAGCAGAATCTTAGTGAGCCTCCAAAATGTGTATATATCGCAACGATCCAGGTTGTAACGGTGAAAATCATTATAAAAATACGCGCTCCTTTTGTCTCACTTTTTCCTGGGAGAAAACTTGGACGAATTTCGGAAAAACCTTTGCAGGGTTAAAAAGGACCCGTACACCCCAGAAATGTGTCATTTTTTCAATCACTTTTAGAAAAGGGGGAAGAACAAAGTCTCTACAAACAAACTGGAGTTAATCTGAATTAGTACAGTGTTAATCAAGTTCCTCTCTCTCTCTCTCTCTATCTCTCTCACTCACCCCAAACTACCAGAGGTCTAGAATCATAAAAATTACAGGATCAGTATTTTTTCCAGGCGCGGACATGGACGTCTCACAGTACATTGAAGTCTAATATAATTTATCCAGGTTGGTGAGGGTTAGTACAAACAGTAGCAAAAAACAATAACCGAATACAAATCCGTTCCATATCATTCTACAAGTGACCAAGAAGAAGAAATTTTTCTACGAAAAAAACTACAAGTGTTCTTAAACAGATTTGAAAAAACAGAATACCTGAACAATTCCCATGATTTGTTGTCGTTATTGTTCGTGTATTGTATGTACTTCAGATACCTGCGTGGCATGAGTGCTCCCAGATGCCATCCGAGTACGACTCAAAACTCGTGATTAGATGAAGTCCTATTTGTTGGAAATTATCAAGCAAAAAGGAGGACCCTATTAATCCATTTTTTGAGCTCGGTTTTCTAGTGTCTTTGGACTGTACAAACACTTTTTTGACTTTATAAAAATGAATTCGTGTACGTTTGATGACAATTTGGCCTGGTTTGTTTAGTTGGAAAGTTGTTTGACTTGAAATACGTTATTTAAGACCTCTGTAAACATATTCTTAAAATTAGTATCCGATTTTTTCAGGGTCGTGAGGGTCGGCTACAATATTTGTGAAAAGCCAAGGGTGTACGGATACATTTTTCACTGAATTTACACCGATAGTTGTATCTTGTGCACATTTTTTGAGCACAAACCCCAGCGGTAAAATACATACATAGAATGATAATGTATCCACAAAGTGAAAACCAAGGTTTCGCCGTTTATAAGTGGAATCAAAAACCAAAATATCACAATCGGAAGGTGAAATTTACCTCTAATTTGGCGGAGTCGAGGATGAGACTTTTCAGGACGGCCAGCGATTGATTGATCCTCGCCCGCCTCCTCTTCTCCATCAGCGGTTTGTTCGCCTGCGGAAACAAACAAATTTTCCAATTGAAATCACAACTCGCTCTTGTCGAGCTCGCGAATCGCTTAAATTATTAAAGCACCTACTCGTAATTTGTATTTCCAGTCGCCCCGACGAGCTTTTTCGATGATTGGGATCCCGATGGCGATTATAGGCGGGAAATTGAAATGGATTTGTCGTGCAGGGTTGAAAAAAGTTGTCAACAAGCAGTACTAATGCAACAATCTCGTACTTCAGTGCGTACTTAGTAACATATGATTACCTGGTGTTACCCAAACGAGATAAACAACCAAAATACACGAATTTCCGGATGCAAAAGCAAATCATTGCTTTGCAAATTGCAAAGCGTGATTGCAAAAGCTGGAATGATGTACTGCATGCGGCACATTATGTGAGGAACCAGGGTCAGTATATTCACTTCTTACAAAAAAATATAATAAAAAATGTCAAATTCGTTAAGTCCAAAAATCATCTGACCCCCAAAATTTTGAGCTGGCCAAAAAACTTAAATTGATGTCAGAACCTTCTTTTTGAGTCATGAGATCGGGATGAACTACGACAACTCTATGATTGAATTTCTACTTTAAACTTTGGAGTTCTAAAACTGGGTTGACATTTGATTTTTCAAGTCGAATAAGTTAAGGATTTCTGTTCCCAGGTTCGCTGATTATTGAATTTGTGATAGGCTTATTGATACACATGGAGCACGTGAATCTGTTCTCGACCAAAATACCTATTTGGATTGATCAGTTGATCATATTTGTGTGCCTCCTGAAATTCAATAATCGCCCTATCCTGTGAAACACGCAGACTCCAAAGCTTAGTAGAAATTCAAATCATGAACGCAAGCCGATTGAATAATAAATAGGTCCAGTGAAAGAATTTGCAGCGTTTTTTTATTGAACCTCAATACCCCCAACCCCCCACAATAAAAACATCTATAATTTATCAAGTCCTTTGGCACTCGTATTGCGTTAAAACTTCCACAAATCCAAATTTAAACGATGTAGCCAAAGGTAGACAGATGTAGAATTTCAGGGGCACACAAATATCATCAACTGATCAATCCAAAAAGGTGTTTTGGATGAGAACCGATTTACGTGGTCTATGCATATCTCCTGAAATTCAATAATCGCTCTATCACCTGTAAAACACGCACACTCCGAAGCGTAGTAAGATTCAAATCATGAACGCAAGCCAATTGAATAATAAACCCCAGTGAAATAATACTTATTTACCCCAGTAATAATATTGAATAATAAACCCCAATAATAATATTGAATAATATTTACCTAAATATTATCAGAATGCTTCAACCCGTTTATCGGCTACTAACTACACTACAAGTATTCACATCGGCTATCACTCCAGTATCCACATTCACAACAACTCGACGCTATCGGCCGGACATCACTGGGTTACAAACAAACAATAATAAACGAAAAAACGCAAATGTTGGCACCATAAATCGGGCCATACATCGGGAATGGTTTGACCTACGGACGTGGGGAAGGGCTCATTCGATTTCTAATGGTATGTTCTTCAAATAGGAAAATATTTAGGCCGATTCGACTAATTTTGAGGTTTTCAGGGATTTTACAAAACTTTTACAGCCCTTAAAGGGCACTTTAAATTGAGTGAGGGAGCTGGCTCAAGAATTGGGGCGTCGTCGGACCAAGATGGATTTTTCCTGAAAATTTCAGATCTTTTGCTTCAGCCGTTCGGGAGATATCGTGCGTACGGCGGACGGACGGAAATTTTTTTATTGCAGATTCGTATTCTAGACTCTTTGAAACGTAAACCATGAAATTTTCAGGGGGGTTAGAATTTTTTTTTCCAGAGCGATTACAATGGTTTATTATTGAATAATAAACCAAAACGATCAGAGTCCGCGCGTTCACGTGGAAAAGCGATCAGGGTCGAAATCCCTCCGACTGTCCAGCGTGCTCTGCCCGACATTTTGTTTTCGATGTCCTCTTGTTCGCGTACGCCTTCAGGCTTGCTTGCGTTTTATTGAACCATCTTTGTTCATTAATAATGATTAGAATGGTGATTACAATGGTGATCGTCAGGACCATGTTGTTTTGCCAAAAAACTGGTCGAGTGCGTGATGTGATGAAGATGAGAGCGACGACCTATGAAACTTTCTAGGTCTGCAGAATTTTGAAGTTGGTTAAAGAACATCCTCGCTCCGTATATAGTTGAGAATTCAAAACCGCAGTCAAACTCGTCGAAATTCTCGCAACAGCATCACGCAGCTGGCAAAATTGTACCCGGAGCATAAAACCAAACATAAAATTTGATCCACCTCTCCAAGTTCCTGATGAGCCCAGACGCCCAAGAATTCTACAAAAACTTTGCCCAAAACATCCAGTAAATGCTGATGAACAATCTGAAGACGAAGAAGAGCCAAAATGCGATGTTCCGCCTCTCGACAGAGAATAATGATCTGAGTCAAGTAGCTATCTCATTAATCACCCCCTCTCCTCGAAGCATTGTATTTAATTTTCTTTTAGTTTACATAATGTTCAATAAAGTTTCAGAATTTGATGTTTTATTCCATTTTTTTATTGTACTCCTAAGCCATGATAATAGAATGTGAACTTTCAAATTGCTCTCCTGAAAATTTTGTCTCGGCTCTTGAAATCGTTCACCATTTGTTGGAAAGCTCTCGATTTATCACGCATTTTTTGAGTACCTACTTGTTCTTGGTACTTACGAGGTGTGTCAGAAAATACCCGGAATGTTTAAATTTCGCGCGTTCGATTGTCAAAAAAAATTTGTCTTTGCAATAACATTAATAGTTGAACTTTTTTTGGAAACTGAAGTGCTCAAATTAAACATGAATGTAATTGCTGCAAGACGCTTACTTATATATTGAATCGTTTAAGGAACTCACTCTTCGATTTGGGACTTTGAGTTGTGACGTGCTTGAATCCGGGGGCGTCGTTTGCGATCCCTTAGCGGTCATGTCCGTGCATCCTCCGGCCTCCTCCAACACCCAACTCTGCGAAAGAAACAAAAGTCGGTACAGATATGGATTGTTTAAGAATACCAATTAAGATAACATGAACTCTCAAATTGTCCTATACGCAAACACAGCTAAGTACCTTGGCATGACCTTGGATGCGAAACTCCGCAGGAAAGAACACGTCAAGAAAAACGCTGCAAATTCTTTCACTGGGGTTTATTATTCATTTGGCTTGCATTCATGATTTGAATTTCCACTGAGCTTTGGAGTGTGCGTGTTTCACAGGTGATCGAGCGATTATTGAATTTCAGGAGATATGCATAGAGCACTTAAATCGGTTCTCTTTGTGTGCCTCCTGATATTCAATAATCGCTCTATCACCTGTGAAACACGCACACTCCAAATCTTTGTGGAAATTCAAATCATGAATCATTGAATAATAAACCCCAGTGAAAGAATTTGCAGCGTTTTGACATTTCATGTCTTTACTATGGCACACAACCAAATTGTCGTTATGTCACGTTACGTTACGTAACGAAATATGCTCAATGATTATTATGATTCGTAGAAGTGAGGTAGGTAGGTACCCATATGATTATAGCTGAAATTTGGCTATATGATTATTATGATTTGGCTGGTAGCCTCCTTAGGACGTGAACAATAAGGTGCAGAGGGTTTTGATCAACTGAGTGGCTCCTGAAGCTAACTCTTTCCTATCAACTGTGGAAAGCTGAAATTTGGCTGGTAGCCTCCTTAGGACATGAACAATAAGGTGTACAGGGTCTTGATCAGCAGAGTGGCTACTGAAGCTAACTTCTTTCCTATCAACCGTAGGAAGCTGAAATTTTTCTCGTTAGGACATGAACAACAACGCTACTGGAGTAGGTGATGTAGTCTGGCTCGAATACACAGAAGAAAATGTCCCAATGTGTTGCAGACTCGTATGCAAGCATTTATGATTCTTAGAAGTGAGGTAGTTAGGTACCTATATGATTATAGCTGAAATTTGGCTATATGATTATTATGATTTGGCTGGTAGCCTCCTTAGGACGTGAACAATAAGGTGCAGAGGGTCTTGATCAGCAGAGTGGCTCCTGAAGCTAACTTCTTCCCAATCAACCGTAGGAAGCTGAAATTTGGCTTTTAGCCTCCTTAGGACGTGAACAATAAGTTGTACAGGGTCTTGATCAGCTGAGTAGCTACTGAAGCTAACTTCAGTTTAATTTTTGTTTTCTTTATATTGAAAAAAATGTAATTCACAGAGGAAGACAAGATTGCTAGAAGATGGAAGGGAAGAAGGAGCGAGGGGAAAGACATGAAATGTCCTAATGCGTTGCAGACTTGTATGCAAGAATTTGAATGGCTCAGCCGGCGAAGGGCTGCTGAATGAGCCCTGATTGAGACGTGATTCATGAGCGAGCAATGACGCGGCTGTTCCATTAATTTCTGTTGTGTGTAGAAGGGAAAACGTGAATTTTTTGTTTCTTGGTGAATAACTAAGCGGTGCTAGCCACCTGTTATGTGAAATTTTCAGTAAATACAGTAGATTATCTATCTATATATCTAACTATCCTGCTATTTTCACCGCCCTGTTTGATATAGGCGATATCCTGGTTATTGGGCAACATAATCCTCGATTGTTCTTCGGCCGTGCCAACATAAATATGTTCGGAAAGTTGCATATGGCGGAAACTGTGGATCGCCGGGCCGGACTTCACGACCAAACCAACCGCCTTCCATGTTTTATTCAACACCTCTCGCTCGGAGCTCCGACGCCTCTCAACCGCCCAGATACCCCTCGTCCTATCTCGTTGTCGGGCGGAGAGGGCGAAGGGATTTCAAACTCTGTCGAAATTTCGGGGTTTCGACGGCGGCAACACCGAGATTAGCCCCGGGGATTAGCGATCAATCCCCGTTATAATTTCCCGGTTTAATCCTCTACTTTGCGTCGCCGTTCCGGATGGGACAGAGGGAGAAGGGGTGAGAGAGGCTTTAGACCCGAGAGTTTCTCCGATCGATTTGGAGTTTGACGGAAAACGCGTTGGAGCCGCGTCGATACTTCGCAGTTTTTCAACTGACCGGGATTGGTTGAATCCGTCACCTCACACAACAAACACACACACACATTCGTTCACACCAAGCACAACCACACAACATTCATATGAACACATTATCATGGTTTGTTACAGCATTACATTTACATAGAATAAAGTTCTTAGAAAAAATAATGCCTCAGGAAAGTGTATCGAGTTCAACGAGGCAAGTAATACCAATTAGTAAAAACTAATAAAGTTTGGAAAATTCTATCATCTAGGATTTTTAAAGGAGATTTTGAAAATGAAAATAATCTTAAAGCTTCATAAATCACAAGCACACGACATGGACATGTACACAATATGCGCATGAGCACATTCTGCACTCATTTTGTGTGTCCGGCGGAGCAGCAGAAGCCTTGTGTTCACCTTCGCGAGCCAAAACATTTTTGTAGTCCGAATTCAAAATTTCCACTCGCATTTTGCGTTTCATAGTATGATGAACAAATTTGGTTCCGTCTGTCTGTCCGCATTTCCTTGTTACAGCCATAACCTCCACAATTTTGAATGAATTTGTCTTAGGTATATTTTGAGGGTCTATGCGGATAAGGTCTCTTGAGGCCCCTTAGGAATTTCATCTCAATATGATGAGCGGTACGCTCTGCGCTTGCGCTAACGTAAAATTCTTGTAACAGGTTTAATCTCACAATTTTAATTCAATTTAGCTCATATGAGAAAAGATTAATGAGAAGCGGCTGTGCATCTGAGAGTATATTTGCTTGTACCCGTTTCTCCGATCATTTGGAGTCTACAAGAAAGTTCACTTTTTCTACGAGACACGTTTAACACATTTCTATTGAGACACGTTACCCGGTTTTTGAAATCAAGGACCTCCAGTCGCCTAACCCAACACACAGTTCACAGGGTATACAATGGCTAACATTTTATGGACCAGGCATTTATCCCCGTAATTTCCAAGCCTAAAAACCATTTCGAATGGTAACTTTACTAATTTTAACAAGGAATTCAATGATCACAATTTCGATGCGATTTGCGCATCAACTTTGTTAAGTATTTCAAATGAAAGCCCCCATTTCTTATTGCAGATTCGAATTCTACGCAAAATTTCTCGAACATTTGACCCCTCAATCGATTTTTTCGGCAACGAGTAACCCACTATACGACGCACAACTCTGAAACTGTGGAAAATATTGTCCACCGTAGACCCCAAGTGTGGCACATGAAATTTCATTGTTTTTTAACGCTGATTCAAGTGGTGCTATTTATTTTCTTTTTTGGAGAGGGCATTAGAAGAAAAAATACATTTTAGTAAAGAATGCATGTTAAAATGAAAATAAAATGTCCCTCACAAAAATTGCTCAAATTGTAAACCGAATTTGGACATGTCCGCTCTCATGGTCCAGAATCGTCAGTATTTATTGTATTTGGATCCAGTGACGAGCGAGCTTCCCTAATTCTTCCCTTCAGCATCTCGTTATCCCGAATGGGGGTTAGGTCCGAGTACACGCGGTCTTTCAATGCTCCCTAAAGGAAAAAATCTAGCTCTTCTGGATAGAGCGCGCGACAGTTAATGAAACCAATTCCGCTCGGCCAGGTGATCTACCACACAGGCACAAACCGTCAACACGATTAGGATCGCTGTGATCCATGGATGAGGGTTTGGGTCAGACGTGCAAAGGTGAACATTGATTTTCTCACTAAGTATTTTATATTAACGTGCATTCTTTATTAAAATGTATTTTTTCTTCTAATGCCCTTTCCAAAAAATAAAATAAATAGCACCACGTGAACCAGCGTTAAAAGGAAATGAAATTTCATCTGTCACACTTGGGCTCTACGGTGGACAATATTTTCGCACAGTTTCAGAGTTGCACGTCGTATAGTGGGTTACTCGCTGCCAAAAAAATCGATTGAGGTGTCAAATGTTTTAAAATTTTGCGTAGAATTCGAATCTGCAATAAAAAATGGTGGTTCTTTTTGAAGCAGGTACAACTTTTCGGTTGTTTCAAGAATTTCACGTTAGCGCTTGGGCAGAGCGTACCGCTGATGATATTGAGATGAAATTCGTATGGGACGTCAAGAGACCTTTTCTGCATAGTCCTTCAAAATATGAGCTAAATTCATTCAAAATTGTGGAAGTTATGGCTGTGACAAGGAAATGCAGACTGACAGACAGGGAACCAAATTTGTTTAGTAGGCTATGAAACGCAAAATGCGAGTGAAAATTCTGAATTCGGACAACTAAAATTGTTTGGCTTCCGAAAGTGAACACAAGATTTCCGCTGCTTCGCAGACTCGGAAGCAAAACATGAGCAAATTTTATCAATTTCGATGAACCAGTTCCTTCTCACCTCTCGTGATAATTTTTAAATTTTGATCAAGATGGCTTAGGGCTATTTTGCTGAGCCAAACAAATTAACATTGTTAATTTAACAAAAGTGAAATCTGTTTGGGACAACTAAAAATAAATTTGTATCTATGATCAGAACACCTCGAAATGGCTTGGGACAAGAAAAGGCAACATTTCGTGGAATCGCCCATATATATGTGTGTGTGTGGAGGTTGGTTTTTGGGACACGTAGAAGTCAATTACGAAGTACGGAGACGCAGTGAGCTATGGAGGGACCCCAGGGGCTAATTTCGTTCCTAATCGATCCACCTCGCTGAAATATGAATGGGGTTCTTTTTATGGCGTTTAGATTGCAATTACAAGATACGGAGGCGCGTGGCGCCGCGTTTACACAATGTACCGCAGACAACGACTGATACGCTAATAGATCAGTGATTTACGAAGAATGATTTTACTTGCAAATTATTCACTTAATTCACTTATTATTGTAATTTTATTATTGTTGTTCATGAGAGTTTTTCAACGCCCTGGAGGATCCCCATTCGATTATTAATTTTATTGTATATACACGGGCTAAGGCCCAATTACAAGAAATTATATAAAAATTATTTCCAGACACACGAGAAGTAGAAAAAAAGAAAGACATTTTTCCAAAGAAGTGAAAGGTAAAAACAGTAATTCATGAAAAATAGATAAAGAAACATGCTTGCGAGAAAAATTTAAAAAAAGATTACAGTAAAATAACGAAAAAGGAAAATTAACTTTTACGAAGTGCCAACTTTAAAGTGAATATAGAATTAGAAAAAAAGGTCAAAATCTTGATTTGAGATACTATTAAGTAGTCTCTGGGCTCGGTGCAGGGGATCGTTAAATAAATAGTTAGTTGTTGAAGACGGACAGTAAAATATTACGGTATTCCTAGTGATATATGGCGGTGCAAGGAAGTTAAGTGATTGAAGCAATTAGGGGGACACTATTTTATTATGGAATAACTTATAAATAAAAACACAATCAGATACTTGGCTTGATTGATCGAAAATAAGATATAAATTCGATGTCAAACTCATTCTGGTTGATTTTGAGCGAAAAACGTTCATTCCACCAAAACAAAAACCCAAGTCTTTCCGCATTCAAACGTCATTTTGGTTTATTATTCAATAATAAACCATTGTAATCGCTATTACAAAAATGATTTGAAAATTTCATACTAAGCTGTAGATACAAATCACCAATAAAAATGTTTCCGTCCGTCCGCCGTACGCACGATTTTTCGCAAACGGCTGGAGCAAAAAATCTGAAACTTTCAGGAAAAATCAATATCGGTCCGACAACGCCCCAATTCTTCAGCCAGCTCTCTCACTTAATTTAAAGTGCCACTTAACGGTTGTCAAAGTTTTGTAAAATCCCTAAAAATCTCAAAAAAATCAAGGCGGCCTAAATATGGACTTTTTTTGAAGACACTTTCCATGAGGAATCGAGCCCCTCCCCAGGTCTGTAGCTCAAACCATTCCCGATGTATGGCACGATCTTATGCTGCAAACATCCGTCTTCGCATTGCTAAGGAAACAGATTAGAACGTCACAAAGAAGTAAACAAATTACTGGGACCCGTAGCGCATTTCGTGAAACTCACAACCCCAGGTCCTCGAACACGTTTGGCAAAAATGTTTGCCCCATATGAATATGGTATACACACTTGGACACAAGAGAAACGTTTTGCCCCGCAGACACTCCTAGGCCCAAGACAAAACAAAAGGCTGTATATACGTGTCACAAGTGCCATAAAATCATAAAACCATAAAAAACGCTGCAAATTCTTTCACTGGGGTTTATTATTCAATTTTATTCATTTGGCTTGCATTCACGATTTGAATTTCTACTAAGGTTTGGAGTGTGCGTGTTTCAAGGTGATCGAGTGATTATTGAATTTCAGGAGGCGGACAAATATGATCAACTGAACAATCCAAATAGGTATTTTGGTTAAGAACAGATTTACGTGCCCTATGCATATCTCCTGAAATTCAATAATCGCTCTATCACCTGTGAAACACGCACACTCCAAAGCTTAGTAGAAATTCAAATCATGAATGCTAGGATGAATAATAAACCTCAGTGAAAGAATTTGCGGCGTTTTTCCGATAAATTTCATCAATTCATTTGTTTTTTCTGAGCAATAAAAATCCAGAAAAAATTTAGTTTTTTAAAAACAAATTCTCAAAATTTGATCTTTAGGCTGATTCATCACCTTTTAGGACGACGAAATTTTATTTTTTTGCACTAAGAAGATTGCACTGAATTTCGACGCTGTATCTAAGGGTTTTCTCAAAATTGATTTTAGCGAGTTCACGTTACTGAGCCGCTCATTAACTTGGTAGTTGGCGAACTTCAATTTAGTTAAGTTCGTCGATTTCCCGGCGATCGCCCCAAATTTCGACGACGACGGTCGCTTATCTTGGTCGCCGCATTACCGGACGCCGTCTGTCGGGGAGATACCGTTCGTGGTATATCCTATAACAGGCGGTTAATGATTGTTGACCTTCATTAACCGGACGGACCTAAACAGTCATTAGGAGGCTGATAACGGTTGGGCGCCCCGGGCGAGAGAAAGCAATGTGCGCTAGGCCGGAGCGAGGAACTGACCGTCCGACAAATCAATACTTACCGAGCCCATTGAACATCGCCCCGCACTCCTGACCTAATAATTAATACGGTAATAGTCCCATCACGAAGCAGCAGACTACACGAGTGAATTTTCTAACAGTAAATAATTACACCATATTGGAGCAATATCTGAGAAATAAATTGTAAACCAACACACACTGGTAATTGTACGGATCTCAAACGTATCCTAGTGAACCTGCGTCCAAAATGAGTGGGAAATGACACTCCAATGCCCTAGGTCAGTAAAAAAAAACGTCTGCCAAGTGGGTGTGGCACATAGCTTCCTCGTATCCATAACATGACTGTATAGATCATTGAAAATTATTATTGACTAAAGGACTTCGTTCAATTAGGCGAAGTAAATATTGAATTAGGATAAATTTATTGTTACGCAGGAGCATAACTTGAGAAAATACAGGTAGGCATGTTCAACTATTGAACAAACTATAAAATATACCTAATAATAAAAATATTATTATTATGCAAGCTCGAGGCTAAAACTTTATTTTCTCTTTATTACTCACGAGGACCGTCTTTACATAAGTCCGAACAATCCCTGAAAATTTCATCGAAATTGGTCAAGAACTCCCGGAGTTATGCACGTAACAAGGATTTCACGTTTGCGCATGCGCAGAAGCTACTATTGATCCGGGGGTCATGAAACTCATAGGGGACCATCTGCACATCAAACCGAACAATCCCTGAAAAGTTCATCAAAATCGGACTATAACTTCGTGTAGTTTTGCCCGTAACAAGGATTTGCTGACAGACAGACACGGAACCAAAATTGTTCAGAAAGGTCTAAAACGCAAAATGCGAGTAGAATTTTTGATTTTGGAGACAAAAAAATTTTCACATTCCGAAAGTGAAAACAATGCTTCCGCTACCTTAGTAGACTCGGAAGCAATACCGTAAAACCGCGCTTTTGGGCAGATTTTGGACGTCAGCTTGCAAAAAATCGAGTTGCACTCTCCTTTATTTTAGACGTAGGCGCATCATTAATAGGCGTTGGTCATAGAAACCCACTAAACCATATTTGAGCAATATCTGAGAAAATAAATTGTAAACCAACACACACTGGTAAAACGTATCCTAGTCGACCTCCGTCCAAAACTAGTGGGAAATGACACTCCAATGGCCTAGGTCAGTAAAAAATACCGTAAAACCACGCTTTTGGGCAGATTTTGGACGGCAGCTTTTATGCACAGAATACAGTTCTTCGAATAAAGAATAGGGAAAGTGTATCGAATTTAACTAGTAAAAACTAATAGAGTTTCGACAATTCTATCATCTAGGAGTTTTAAACGAGGTTTCGAAAATTAATTAAATTAATCTTAAAGCTTCATGAAGTTAACGCACATGATGAAAGTGGCGTCAAAGTTTTGTAAAATCCGTAAAAACATCAAAAAAAGTCAAGGCGGCCTAAATTTGGACTCTTTTTGAAGAACGTTCCACGAGGAATCGAATGAGCCCCTCCCCAGGTCTGTAGGTCAAACCATTCCCGATGTATGACCCGATTTATGGTGCCAACATTTGCGTTATTTTGGTTTATAATTGTTTTTGTTTTGATAGCAGTAACCTAGTGACGTAGTGATGTAGTAATGTGGATACTGAAGTGAACTCCTAAAAGGCTTTGTAGCCGATACACGGGTTGAAGCATTCTGATATGCATGAAACGCTGCAAATTCTTTCACTGGGGTTTTGGTTTATAATTGTTTTTGTTTTGATAGCAGTTACCTAGTGACGTAGTGATGTAGTAATGTGGATACTGGGTTAAAGCATTCTGATAACCATTAAAAAAAAAAAAAAAAATAAATAAAATAATAATAAAAATTAAAAAAACGCTGCAAATTCTTTCACTGGGGTTTATTATTCAGTTGGCTTGCGTTCATGATTTGATTTTCTACTAAGCTTTGGAGTGTGCATGTTTCACAAGTGATAGAGCGATTTTTGAATTTCAAGAGGCACACCAATATGATCAACTGATCAATTCAAATAGGTATTTTGGTTGAGAACAGATTTACGTGCTCTATGCATATCTCCTGAAATTCAATAATCGCTCTATCACCTGTGAAACACCCTCACTCCAAAGCTTAGTGGAAATTCAAATCATGAACGCAAGCCAATTGAATAATAAACCCCAGCGAAAGAATTTGCAGCGTTTTTCGTCACAGATAGATAGTTTAAAGTCACTTTCGTAGTTTTCGTTCAAATTTGTTACTTTATGACTAAAATAGTTTTTTGTTTGAAGTCTGTTCAGTTGTTTTTGTTCGGAGTTAAAAGAATTGCTCTCAGTTCATAGTTGAAAGATGGTTCGTCCTTAACACTGGTCAAACAGTCTTCTTTGCCAATAAACTACGTTTGTACGTCCAGGAACTGCTTGCTTTTAAATACTCACACCTTTAAATGAATTCTTTATTAATTTACGAGTCAAACATTGAAAACCAGTGTGTGTTTCGAAATTTTATTGTAGAAACACCGTATGTGCAAATGAAAAAACTACCCCCCCCCCCTTTCCCTTAAAACATAGAGCAAAAATAGCTCTGTGGTCTGATAGAGCACTTAGTCTAGTAACTATAGTAATGTTTGGGGACTTGAAAACCATATTTACGGTCACTGGTAAGTTTTACTTTATTATCTAGAAATGCGATAAACTGGACTCATTTTCTGAAATAAGCGATTCAATTGATCTTGCAGACTCGGATTCTTTAGGTCGATTCTTGACCTAATAACTAATACGGAAATAGTTCCGTCACGAAGCAGTTGGTCTTGTTCATAGGTCAAAAAAGGTACGAATGAGTTTAAGGAGGTTGGAATGTTTGTTCTCAGTGCTCTTCCCATTAAATTGCTAGCTGGCGAATGTAAATCCCCTTTTGGAGTGTTTCGGTAATTTAGTAATCCGAGGAATAGACACTCCCCACCCTCTTAAGCATTTGAAAAAATCTTTTTTATTGTTTTCACTGAGCAAAAAATACTGAGAACGTAGGAAGCTTGTTCCCCGGTTACGCTTCTCAGAACTTGAGTGATCACGAAGCAAAGGAGCCGCCTCTGCCCAGACAAAGCTGAAATGCTCGTTCGAAAGATGGTTTGCCCTTAACATTCTTCATACAGCCAATAAACTACGTTTGTACGTCCAGGAACTGTTCGTTTTTAATTACTTACCCCTTTAAAAGAATTCTTTATTAATTTACGAGTCAAACATTCAAAACCAGTGTGTGTTTCGAAAGTTTATTGTAGAAACACCTTATGTGCGAAAATAGCTCTGTGGTCTGATAGGGTAGTTAGTCTTGTAATTATAGCAATTTTTGGGGACTTAAAAACCATATTTACGGTCACTGGTAAGTTTTTCTTGATTATCTAAAAAACGCTGCAGATTCTTTCACTGGGGTCTATTATTCAATTGGCTTGCGTTAATGATTTGAATTTCTACTAAGCTTTGGAGTGTGTGTGTTTCACAAGTGATAGAGCGATTACTGAATTTCAGAAGATATGCATAGAGCAGTTAAATCGGTTCTCAACCAAAATACCTATTTGGATTGATCAGTTGATCATATTTGTGTGCCTCCTGAAATTCAATAATCGCTCTATCACTTGTGAAACATGCACACTCCAAAGCTTAGTAGAAATTCAAATCATGAACTCAAGCCAATTGAATAATAAACCCCAGTGGAAGAATTTGCAGCGTTTTTTTTTTTTAAATGGTTATCAGAATGCTTCAACCCGTGTATCGGCTACAAAGCCTTTTAGGAGTTCACTCCAGTATCCACATCACTACATCACTAGGTTACTGATATCAAAACAAAAACAATAATAAACCGAATTAACGCAAATGTTGGCACCATACATCGGGAATGGTTTGACCTACGGACCTGGGGAAGGGCTCATTCGATTCCTCGTGGAAAGTTTCTGCTGATTCACGTGATGTTATCCGTTTTTTGAGTTGACTCAATTCTTGCGGCATAATGACCAGAATTTGTTTATTTTACGTCTGGTTTAGGCACCGGTTTTCAGCTTGTTACGGGGATCAATTTTTTGAGGTCTGGTTGAAAAATGTGAAAATGGGAGATTGAAACCTTCTTCAGTGATCGAGTGAAAAATCACATTAATGTGATAGTTGAAAGTCGGCGTAAACGATGGTTTTTCACGCAAAATAAACAAATTTCGGTCATTATTCCGCAAAAATTGAGTCGAATCAAGAAACGGGTAGCATCACGTGAATCACGTTTTCAGTGTTTTTCAAGGCTGATTCACGTAATGTTATCACGTGAGTTAGTGATAGTTTGTCGGCGCTGCATAGACTAAAATTCTTAACCGATTTTCATGATCCTTTGTTGGTTAGACTCCAATTTTGCTCTAGCTTTCTAATTTTGAAATTCCCGAAGAGAGAGAGGAATTGGAGGGGGTAACGCCAGAAAAACCCATGAATTTTTACATTTTCTCAATGCTGTTTCACGTAAGTGGTCCTCGTTCTTCCCCGAGTTGTAACGGCTTAGACTAAAATTCTTAACCGATTTTCATGATCCTTTGTTGGTTAGACTCCAATTTGACTCTAGTTTTCTAATTTTGAAATTCCCGAAGAGAGAGAGGAATTGGAGGGGGTAACGCCGGAAAAACCCATGAATTTTTACAGTTCTCAATGCTGTTTCACGTAAGTGGCCCTCGTTCTTCCCCGAGTTGTAACGGCTTTATTGCCAAATAGCCGCGCGGCTCTCTCAAGAGCAAAATAAATCATCCCCTGCGAGCGAATGGAGTCTCGACGGACTTGAGATAGAACGAGAGCGTCCGAGAATCATCAAACGAAATCATCAAAGTTCTGATGATCAACTATCATCAAATTTGATGAAAAATATGCTAAAAAAAATCACCAGGAATTAGGAAAATGCATAATTAACATCATCTCTATCTCCAGGAGCTCGAATTTCATCAAAATTTCCCCTAAATGACGGGATCTTTTTATCATAAGGTAGCTTGTAAAGCACGGATGTATCAAGTTTAACAGGCTAAGCTATATATATACAAGAAATGTCTGGTTTGAAAATTATTTCATAATGAACCAAAATTTACTTTCCACACAAAATAGTATCGTCCAAGCTGTTGAGCCATTAAAATACCAATAACAGGCGTTTTGAAAATACGAAAACTTTTTTAAGATTGAGTTAAAAACTTCGTTCTTTTGAAATAATCAGTCATTCCAAAATACACGATGTCTGAGTGCCGTCAATTTGTCAAATTTGATGAAAAATGTGCAAAAAAAATCCACTAAGAATTAGGAAAATGCATAATTAACATCATCTCTATCTCCAGGAGCTCGAATTTCATCAAAATTTCCCCTAAATGACGGAATCTTTTTATCATAAGGTAGCTTGTAAAGTACGGATGATCAAGTTTAACATGGCTAAGCTAGTATATACATATATAAGAAATGTCTGGTTTGAAAATTATTTCTACACAAAAACTACACAAAATATTATCATCCAAGTTGTTGAGCCATTAAACTACCAATAACAGGCGTTTTGAAAAGACGATAACTTCTTTTAAGATCGAGTTGAAAACATCGTTCTTTTGAAATAATCAGTCATTCCAAAATAAACGATGTCTGAGTGCCGTCAATTTGTCAAATTTTGAAAAATATGCTGGAAAAGTCTTTAAAAATGACAAAAGTGTGTAATTAACATTATGTTCATACTTAAAGTCCTGAAATTTCATCAACGTTTAGTAAGAATGTTGTCGTAATACGAATATTTAGGAAAATTCGCTCAAGTTGCGTGAGTGAAGCTTTTTATCGCGTGGCAGCTTAAATAGCCTAAACACCAATTTTAAAATTATTATATTTAACATGGGTAAGTTGTATGTAGAGAGACAGTGAGAATTACAAGAAATGTTATGTTTGTCAGTATCATAAGGAGTGATATGATTATTTCATAATGAACCAAAATTTACTTTTTATAAAACATATTTCTACAAAGTAACTTTTATTATTGTTGAGCCATTGAAATATCAATAACAAATGAAATGACGATAATTCAACTTAAGATTGAGATAAAAACGTTTTTCTTTGATCAAAAATCAAGCATTCTTGATGGAAGGATGAACATGAACAAGAATCATAGTCGTCAAAGGATGATTAAAGAAAATTGGCTCATATGATCATGTTGCATGGTTGAAGCTTTTCATCACATGGTAGCGTAAATAGTATGAATATAAATTTTAAATTTATTAGGTTCAATATGGATAAGTTGTATGCGGAAAGACAGTGAGAATTACAGGAAATGTGAAATTTATATAAATGTTAAGAGTTCGTACTTGTAGGTTGGATATTTGGGAGCTGCGAGCTGGCGGGAGGTCGGGAGGCAGATAGGTCGGCAGGCGGACTAAAGGGAAGACGGGTGACTACCTTGGGGGCGGCGGTGGGGGCGGCGGAAGGGAGCCGGAGGCGGGAGGGAGCTCTGGTCGCGGTGAAGCGAGTTCTATCCCTAAAGGGGGCGGGAAGGGGAAGCGGCGCGAGAGGGGGCGGGAGAGGAGGACCCCTGTCGAAGGGACGGCCGTAAAGGGCGGTGGGGGCGGCGGGGAGGCGGCAGCCTGAGAGACAGAGCTCCCGAAAGGGGGATGCTGTAGTGAGAGCTGGTGGGCGGCTGGTGGCCGACTGGGGGAAGGTGAGGCGCGTGCCGCGGAGGCGGCGGCGGGGGGCGGCTGTGTAGACTCGGTCCGCACGACCACCGCCCCCCTTGAGCCGTTAACGTCTCCTACCGCCGCCCCCAACGCCACCCTCCTACCGCGCATGCCCGGTCAATTTTGCGATCTTGATTTCGAACTGTTCAAAATTTGCAAATAATACCAGAATTCTTTACCATAACTAAAAATAACCTTTTAACCGCGTTATATACACATCTAGAAACTTCATTTGTTCACTTACATCAGTGTTAGGTACTACCAAATCACTTCACTAAGATGTAACTAGGTCCGTCACTGTTCCGTCATTGAAATAGACTCAACATACCCTAAATGGTTTAATAAAGAACTGATTAAAAATGGTAAAAAATAAACATTTCGTACATGCCAGGTTGAAGGACCTTAATTTGTCTACGGATTATGCTATCTATTCAGAACTAAGGAGGAAGTGTAAAATTGAATCTCATAGGCTATACATTGATGGGGTGAATGGTGTTCAACAATCTCTCAAATCAGATATTAAGGAATTTCGGAATTATTTCAATTATTTGCATAAAAGCTCTGCCATGCCCAATACGTTGCACTATGGTAACACATTACCTACAAACAACGAAGATATTGTTGATCTTTTTGCAGATCAATTTTCCTCAGTGTACGACTCGTTTTCCAGCTTAACGCTTGATGATGACTCATCATTTTCATCAAGGCGGCCTAAATTTGGACTCTTTTTGAAGAAATTTCCACGAGGAATCGAATGAGCCCTTACCCAGGTCCGTAGGTCTAACCATTCCCGATGTATGGCCCGATTTATGGTGCCAACATTTGCGTTATTTTGGTTTATTATTGTTTTTGTTTTGATATCAGTAACCTAGTGATGTAGTGATGTAGTAATGTGGACACTGGAGTGAACTCCTAAAAGGCTTTGTAGCCGATACACGGGTTGAAGCATTCTGATAACCATAAAAAAAACGCTGCAAATTATTTCACTGGGGTTTATTATTCAATTGGCTTGCGTTCATGATTTGAGTTACTACTAAGCTTTGGAGTGTGCGTGTTTCACAGGTGATAGAGCGATTATTGAATTTCAGGAGGCACACAAATATGAACAACTGATTAATCCAAATAGGTATTTAGGTTGAGAACAGATTTACTTGCTCTATGCATATCTCCTGAAATTCGATAATTGCTCTATCACCTGTGAAACACGCACACTCCAAAGCTTAGTAGAAATTCAAATCATGAACGCAAGCCAATTGAATAATAAACCCCAGTGATTTTTGAAGACCTTTCCATGAGGAATCGAATGAGCCCCTCCCCAGGTCCGTAGCTCAAACCATTCCCGATGTATGGCCCGATTTATGGTGCCAACATTTGCATCCACATTCACTACATCACTAGGTTACTGCGATCAAAACAAACACAAGAGTTTTTTTTTTATTGCATTAATCTAGTGATGTAGTGAATGTTTATACTGGAGTGAACTCCTAAAAGGGTTTATAGCCGACGCACAGGTTGAAGCATTCTGATATGCATGCTCCGTCTTACAAAATTTAAAATTTTCAAGTAGAATAGAGATTGTATCTTGTTAACGGTTGACTCTTTTTCTCCTAATTTTTGTTTATCCTCAGTTGCTTGAACCACAGGTTCAAAAAATAGGTACTTACATTCATTTAAGGAAGGACATAAATGCTACAACCCCTCTAAGTGAACTTGGGTAGCTTATCAACCAATATAATTTGTTACAAAACTATTGGTGAAACAAAATTAAAAATAATAATACATTGAACTGAACACAGTTTCAATTTAAACATATTTTATCTAAAATCAGAAAAAGTGTATATTTCTAATTTATTGATAAGTATTGATCAACTTTTCTTTTCAAATCAAATTTGAACTTCTGAAAACTCAATTGTGGCATCTGGTCTATCAAGTGCATTAAATACATAAAGTTTATTCAACTTTTTAACCAATATTTTTCTAAAATTATCGATATTTTTTGGTCGATACTATCGGTAGTGCCAACTATCGATGATTAACCTACGATATATAGCTTTTCCAAGTCAGGTTCGGAAATTTCCAAACCAATTTCAGAATTTTCCATTTCAATTTCAGACCATTTCAATTTCAGACCAAATTTCAGAATGTGATCAATATCCGGGTGGGAGCGGTTTCTGAAATTGAATTGATATGGAAATTTCTGGAATTGGTTTGGAAATTTCTGAATCTGACTTGGAAAAGCTGTATATCGGCATCGATATTTTAATGCCGATACTATCAAAGATCGATATATCGATATTCCCATCCCTATAACACACTGGGATACCCGACTTCCCTTAGAGCGCGGCGGATGTCCCGGCTGGGGGCGGTGGAGGCGGCTGTGGGAGCGGAGGCGGGTTCGACGGTTGGTCGAGTGGACCGAGTCTACACTCGGGTAGCTGTGTCGGTCGGAGAGAGGAGAGCCGCGGGTGACCTCCTCCCCCCTCCGCCGCCTCCGCCGCCGCCCCCGTCATTAGTGCCGCCCCCGCCCCCTGCCGTCGAGCCGGCGGAAAGAGAGGTGGCGGCTCGGGGAGGGGGCGGAGCAGGCCTCCGCGCGCGGCGTTATATGCCCGGCGCCTCGGGTTTTTTGCCACCGCCCCTCCGCGCCGCCTCCGCCGCCTTCCACCTCGATCCGCCGCTTCACTGCCAGCCCGCGTTTCGCGAACCGGCTTCCACTCTTTCCCTCTCGCTCTCGAGTCGAGCACGGCCTTCGTCTTTACAAAGCCAAATCCGTGGGTCAAGTTTTGGTCAACCTCATCTAAACACAGTTTCTAACTTCATGTCGATAAGTACATGAGTGAGGTTTTACTCGTCTAGCAACGAAACCTGTACTGAAGCTTATCTACAAACTTTCCACCCTTCAATGCATATATATCAGAGTTAAATTTAAAAGTAAAAATAAAATTTAAATGTATAAGTTAAATTCATATAACAGTTAAATTTGTAAGTAAAAATTGTATTTCCTTCTTTTAGGCATTTAAATAAAAGCTTTCTTAAAAGGTTTTTTTGTTTAATTTATTATTTCATAATGTACTCATATGGGTTATCTCTTATTAGTTTATAAGTTTTTTGAACATGACTGTTTATCTTCATTAGATTTCTAATTTTTTCAAAATCTTTATTAACTATTTGCATGCCTCTGCATTTTGTCGTCATTTGAGCAAATGTATTGGTTTGATTCAATAAAAAAATTGTAATCGCTATTGAAAAAAAAATTCTAACCCCCCCCCCCCTCTAAATTTCATGGTTTACGTTTCAAAGGTGTAGAATCCGAATCTGCAATAAAAATGTTCCGTCCGTCCGGCGTACGAACGTTTTCTCCCAAACGGCTGAGCAAAAAATTTGAAATTTTCAGGAAAAATCAATATTGGTTCGACAACGCCCCAATTCTTTAGCCAGCTCTCTCACTTAATTTAAAGTGCCCTTTAAGGGTTGAGGAATCGAATGAGCCCCTCCGCAGGTCGGTAGCTCAAACCATTCCCGATGTATAGCATCATCTAATGCTGCCAACATTTGCATCTACATTCACTACATCACTAGGTTACTGCGATCAAAACAAAAACAACAGCGTTTTTTTTTTTTTTTTGCTTTGATCGCAGTAATCTAGTGATGTAGTGAATGTGGATACTGGAGGGAACTCCTAAAAGGGTTTATAGTCGATACACAAGTTGAAGCATTCTGATACGCACGAAACGCTGCAAATTCTTTCACTGGCGTTTATTATTCAATGCCATTCATTTGGCTTGCATTCATAATTTGAATTTCTACTAAGCTTTGGAGTGTGCGTGTTTCACAGGTGATAGAGCGATTATTGAATTTCAGGAGATATGCATAGAGTACGTAAATTGGTTCTCAACCAAAATACCTATTTGGATTGATCAGTTGATCATATTTGTGTGTCTCCTGAAATTCAATAATCGCTCTATCACCTGTGAAACACCCGCACTCCAAAGCTTAGTAGAAATTCAAATCATGAACGCAACCCAATTGAATAATAAACCCCAGTGAAAGAATTTGCAGCGTTTTGTGTTTAAGGATTAGTTTTAGCATATTTAATGTGTACAATTGGTGGACAGTTGACAAATTCAAATCATGAAATAATGTATCACTAGGATGGCGCCTGGGCTTATTGAACAATACCCTTAATGTCATTTTTTGAATCTTAAACATTTTATCAAATAGGTGCTTGAAAGTACTCCCCCGATATTACAATCGCACACAGTAAGATAAATATTGATTTTCAGTTCTTCTGATAGAAACTTGATTCTATACAGGGTACAAGCACATTTCCTTAGCTTTTGACACAAATTTCGAATGTGGTGGGTCCATTTCATTTGTGAATCAAACGTCACTCCTTAATAAATTAATTTTTAATTAATAATTGATTAGTGATTAATTTTTGATTTCCGAACAGTCACACGGCAAGTCGTTGCAGCTGTGTAATGTCAAAGAGTCACTCGATGTTGATTGTGGTTCTGTTTTTCTTGCTATATCCATGAAAACTGATTTCGTAGCATTGATGGTAAGCTTGTTGGTGTTCATCCATTGTCCTATCGCCCTCAAATCCTTCTCGGCATTTTGATGGACCTCCTGCCATGTTTGCTCGGAATTTACTTGAGGAACATCATCAGCAAACATGTAGATTGTCCCGGAATATTTTTGTGAAGCAAGTTCATTCACACATAGAGAAAAAATTAAAAGGCCCAATTGAGAACAGCCGTATTCGCGGATTAAAGCAGTTTCGCTTTTCGCTTGGCCAATGTGGACTGCTTGCTCTCTGTCACTATTATATGATTTGAATATCTCCAATGCTGTTCTTCAAATCCCTGATCCGTCCAGTTTTTCGATAAGTTTTGCTTTTGAAATAGTGTCGAAAAGTTTGAGTAAATTTCATCCGTGACCTTGAATAAAGCGTCCTGTATATTGACACATTTTTTAAATCCAAATTGTCTCATTATTTATTGCGGTCTTGGACGCATTTCTATTGGACGATAATATTGTACGTTCTGATTTTGGACTAACGCATACCAGAGTCCAGTTAATGGCCAGAGCGCTGGGATGGAGCCTGGCTTGGACAAATGGAAGCGG
Organism: Creontiades dilutus; assembly: GCA_031894815.1. NCBI lineage: Eukaryota > Metazoa > Arthropoda > Insecta > Hemiptera > Miridae > Creontiades > Creontiades dilutus. Next base: position 167,214 of record JAVIWC010001261.1, on the reverse strand, counting down.
ATCGCCTCCCTTGGCTATGCTTTGAACGACTGCTGCTGTTGTCGCGACGGAGAGAAGACTTAACCTACAATTGGGCCTCCCAAATGTCCGTCTTTTTCGACGAGTTAGGTGAACGTGACATTTGGCTAAGCCAAGATTTTGATGGGTTTAGGGCAGTCCAGGATGCTCTCCTTGACCGTTATTCTGACAAATGCAAGAATAAAGATAGAAAGAGGGTTGCTGTCTCGTCGTACAATGAGCTCTATAAAACCCTGGCATCGTGGAGGCTATCTAAATTTCGAAACAGGCATCCAAAACAAAAGGCTCTCGTGCAAGATCAGAGTGAGTAACCCATACAGGTCCTCGATCTACAGTCGTGGCAAAAAAGCCTCTTTTGATGCGTAGGAGGATTGTGTATCACGTTGGCTTGGAGTGCCCGACTCTCTCATCCACTGCTTTTGCGATTGCTCACTTTTTAAGGGTGAGAGGTTGTCCCATTATGAAACTGACACTTTATCGTTAGGCGATTTCCTGTCTTTACTGAACTTGCCAACAAAGAAACAAGCCATATCAGTATATTTATTTCTGCAAGAAGTGATTGTTGTTAGAGCCACTGGATAAAAAACATTTTCCGATCATTATTGTTTTCGATGTGCCTTACTTTTCTTTCAAGCAAAGTACTATTTTCTGGTAGAAACCCTATGTCTATTTGTTTACCCTTAACACCCAAGCACCTGTACGTTTTTTCTTTTCTAATACTGTACTCACCTGTCCAATAATTTAAGAATTTTAATGTACTTTGTGATGGATATGGTTAGTTGGCCCCTTCCCGATTTTAGAATCTGTCGCCTTGGGAGATGAGTCGGACGCCTGCAAGCGTCTGAATCATCTTCTGAGCGTGGCGGAGCATTACTTGATGCATCCACCTGCTCGGAAGGGGCAACTAAACCAATCCATCACCCTCACAACTTAAAGCAGTGTCAATTTCATTTTTATTACTTTTTCTGACTTGTACCTAGTAGTTAAAGCTACTCTGTAACGTCGAAATACTATACAAATAAACAATTTAAAAAGAAAAAAATCCAAAAGTTGTGATCCTATGGTCTTTGAATTTTCCAGAAAGCTCACTAATCGAGTTTTGAGCAGTTTCTCAATATCTTGGCAATAACGTCTATCAAGGAAGGAGTTGGCTGGATCAGTTTTTTCTCCTTTATTGAAAAGTGGTACTATTTTTGCCATTTTGAAGGGAATACACCTTTGGAGATACTCAAGCTGTATAAGTGGGCTAGTGGATCGGTTATACTTTCAATTACTTTTTTTATGACTGGGGGGGCGGGGGTTAAACCATGGGGAACCGGCGCCGAACCTCCTCTCAGCAATCGAGCAGTTTTAAGTAGTTCGTTTGTTTCTATTTCACAGATGAACATTGAATTTGTTTGTGATGGTGGTGTCCTGATTTCATCTTCTGGAGTGCACGGTTCCGATGTTCTGTTACTTGCCAAGTTTGATCCGACAGATGAGAAATAACTATTTAGAAGATTTCCAACATCTTCTGCCGTTTCGGTATGACCCTAGCTCCCCCTGTAAACTGATCTTCTTAAATCAAACCTTTTTAGATTCCTAGTTTAAATTCCTTAAGTTAAGTTAAGGTAAGTAAAGTGTAAATGTAGTCTAATAGTGTGATGATTCGAATGAAATATTCTCAAGTGTGAGTTTTCGAAAGTGGTGTTTTCTACTAAGGGTAGTCAAACTTGGATGCAAACTTTAGGAATTGGGTTTCTTATGTTATAAGTTATAAGATTCTGCTTACACACGTACATACATACAGAATGATACGACTAAATAATGAATGCCGTTTGTTACTGAATTATTATTTAATTTATTCATCACCAAATATCGAAAGATTTGAAGAATGTTACCGACCCAGTGAAACATGGAAATCCCACCAGATAAGAGCCAAATTCATTCAAACTTTTCGTTTCAATTGGAAACAATCAAATCGAGTTATCGTATTGTGGATCCGATTTCTTCGACTGCTTTTTGTCAGGTTGAGAGTGACCTAATATACTATGACCATCTGTACCAAAATAGGGTTACTATTATGGTTTTTTTTCTTCAATAAGTGACGTCGATTTTCGAAGTTTAGGCCTTGAGAGGGGAGGCGGTGCTTCGGCTCGCGCTCACGACCTGTTTCCCACTCTCTCGCACAGGTTTCTCCTTCTCGTTTACCATCTCACTCGCCCCCTCCGCCTCCTGCCGCCTCCACCGCCATCCACTTTACTCATCCCTCTCGACCTCCAGGCGGAATGTCGATCCCGCCTCCGCGTCCGATACCCCCCCTTTACCGCCCCCGCCCGTTTTCTCCCTTTCCCGACCATTTTCTCCACCTCCGCCCCCCGCTGCCGCTTCAACCCCCTCCGGGTTTATTGTTTACTGAAGGAGCGCTAAGGGTCGGGGCGTCGAAGGGAGGCAGGAAGGTGTGCGGTGCGGTGGAGGAGGAACGGGGGGGAGTAGAGAGGAAACCGGTGGTGCGTCGGGGAGCGAGCCGGAGAAAATCGCGGAGGGAGAAAATGGTTCGGAGGAGGGAGAAAATGGTGGCGGGAAAACGGAGGCGGCTGGTGGTGAAGCTGCCTCCCGTCCCTTCGCCGCCGCCTCCGCGCCCCCTCAATTTAGCATAGCCGTCGAACTTAACCCCCCTCCACCTCCACCCTCATCCTCCCAGCCACTAGGCAGTCGAAAATTCGCCTCCCCGAAGCAAAAAGTGAGAGAAAAGTCTGTGAAAATTCTTCCTTTTTTTTCCATTTCCCAGGTCGGTGAACATTGCTTTTGTTTTCCCTAGAAATCCTCAAAAACAACAAAAAATAAACATTAAAAAACCGAAAGAAAATGTTGGTATATTTATTGTTTAACAAACAAATTTGGTTCTAAACCACTCACAATTTTCGTCACGTTAAGACCTTGAAACTCGGTTCCAAAGGCCCTTGTTGTATGGAGTGTCCCTATTGTTTTCTATTTATCTGTCATAATGAGAAAAAACATTATGGGGTGGAATGTTGGATTAGTTGGGGTTGTGAAAAGTATAAATTGATATGCCAAAAGCTCGAATTGGTATGCCGAAAGTTGAATATTGAGTCGCCAAAAGTTTAAATTGAGATGCCAAAACATTAAAATTGATTTGTGCCAAAGGTTCAAATTACTTTGCCAAAATTTTAAATTTGATTATATGCCAAAAATTCAAATTGATTTTGCCACACTAATCTAATTTTCTTTTTTCCCTAACTCAGTGTGTGTGTGTGTGTGTGTAATTTAATTCTTCTGGTAGCTGATAGGTAAATATTATTCAATATTATTACTGGGGTTTACTGGGGTAAATAAGTATTCTTTCACTGGGGTTTATTATTCAATTGGCTTGCGTTCATGATTTGAATCTTACTAAGCTTCGGAGTGTGCGTGTTTTACAGGTGATAGAGCGATCGCTGAATTTCAGGAGATATGCATAGAGCACGTAAATCGGTTCTCATCCAAAACACCTATTTGGATTGATCAGTTGATGATATTTGTGTGCCTCCTCTACATCTGTCTACCTTTGGCTATATCGTTTAAATTTGGATTTGGGGAAGTTTTAACGCAATACGAGTGCCAAAGGACTTGATAAATTATAGATGTTTTTATTGTGGGGGGGTATTGAGGTTCAATAAAAAAACGCTGCAAATTCTTTCACTGGGGTTTATTATTCAATTGGCTTGCGTTCATGATTTGAATTTCTACTAAGCTTTGGAGTGTGCGTGTTTCACAGGATAGGGCGATTATTGAATTTCAGGAGATATGCATGGAGCACGTAAATCTGTTCTCGACCAAAATACCTATTTGGATTGATCAGTTGATCATATTTGTGTGCCTCCTGAAATTCAATAATCGCCCTATCCTGTGAAACACGCACACTCCAAAGCTTAGTAGAAATTCAAATCATGAACGCAAGCCAATTGAATGATAAACCCCAGTGAAAGAATTTGCAGCGTTTTTAACTTACGTACCAAATTATAAAATTAATTTGCCTTCATAATTTCTGTAAATCTCGTGTATGTAATTTCATTAGTGTTGCCAGTAAACGGATATTTGATTTGATTCGAAAATAACTGTTATTTTTAACCCGTGATTATTACTATTATTATTATGAACTTTAAAAATTTAACTCAGATAGCTTTACGGTTTTTAAGAACGTCTTTTAAGACCTTGAAACTCGGTTCCAAAGGTCCTTGTTGTATTGAGTGTCCCTATTGTTTTCTATTTATCCGTCAAGGATCAATATCGATCAGGATTAAGGAACCATTTTAGAAGGCTGTACAAATTTTGGCATCATTTTAACATTATTAACTCAAATTGGCTTATTTGGCACATCTGTGAACAATCACAATACTTTCCATCGACTAGTTTTTGACCTGAAAAATAGAAATTCCTGAATATTTTGGGTTTCAGAATCTGAGGATCAAGTTTGATTACGTCTGACGGTCTATGAGCTTGTAGTAATTCCTTATCACTCCAACTTATCGAATCTTTTGGTTTATTATTCAATAATAAACCATTGTAATCGCTGTTAAAAAAAAATTCTAACCCCCCCTGAAAATTTCATGGTTTACGTTTCAAAGGGTGTAGAATCCGAATGTGCAATAAACATTTTTCCGTCCGTACGCACGATTTCTCCCAAACGGCTGAAGCAAAAAAGTTGAAATTTTCAGGACATTCCATGTTGGTCCGGCGACGCCCCAATTCTTGAGCCAGCTCTCTCACTTAATTTAAAGTGCCCTTTAAGGGTTGTCAAAGTTTTGTAAAATCCCTAAAAACCTCAAAAAAAGTCAAGGCGCCCTAAATTTGTACTATTTGAAGAACATACCATGAGGAATCGAATGAGTCTCTCCCGAGGTCCGTAGGTCAAACCATTCCCGATCTGTGGCCCGATTTATGGTGCCAACATTCGCGTTATTTTGGTTTATTATTGTTTTTGTGTTGATATCAGTAACCTAGTGATGTAGTAATGTGGATACTGGAGTGAACTCCTAAAAGGCTTTGTAGCCGATACACGGGTTGAAGCATTCTTATAACCATAAAAAACGCTGCAAATTCTTTCACTGGGGTTTATTATTCTATTGTCTTGCGTTCATGATTTGAATTTCTGCTAAGCTTTGGAGTGTGCGTGTTTCACAGGTGATAGAGCGATTATTGAATTTCAGGAGGCACACGAATATTATCAACTGATCAATCCAAATAGGTATTTAGCTTGAGAACAGATTTACGTGCTCTATGCATATCTCCTTAAATTCAATAATCGCTCTATCACCTGTGAAACACGCACACTCCAAAGCTTAGTAGAAATTCGAATCATGAACGCAAGCCAATTGAATAATAAACCCAAGTGAAAGAATTTGCAGCGTTTTTTTTTTTTTTTTTTTTTAATTTAACGAAACTTCAAGGGATTGTGCTAGTTAGCTTTCAGATGGTGGAATATAACTGTTCAACGTTTTCTAGAAAGAGTAGCGTAGAGAAGAAAAATCCCAAAAATAAATGTTGTGACAGTGAAAATAAAGATCTTTGGAGTTATTTGAATGAAATGGGTTAAAACGGATAATAGAAACGAAAAAAATCACTAAAAACTGCATTCTAAAATAACTGTTGTTATCAGTCTCTGATTTTAACTCTTTTACTACCACGAAATCTACAGGCTTATACGCAACAGGAAAAACGCACCTAAATCGAATGTAGGCCGACTAAAGCCGGCCACTTATGCCAACTTACCTACTTGTAATGAGATTAGGTGAATCACTACTAGCCGACAAGCTTTTGCACGAGGTAAATTCAAAACAAGGCGAATTATTTCCCAAGGGTTTATTATTTTTGGATTTTTTGACAGAATTATCTTTCATTGCATTCGATAAAGTACGGTACGAAGGACTTGAATTCAAATTAAGAAAATGGTTGCCATCACGTTATTTACGGATTGTTTCTTAGTTAACGGATGTATTTACGGATTACCTTCTTAGTTAACTGATCGATACTTCCGTATGAGACGAGAGGATGCCTATTCTGATTTGTTAGAGATTAAAGCTGGAGCTCCTCAAGGCAGTGTGCTAGGGCCAGTATTATACCTTCTACATACCACTGACTTACCAGAAAACAGAACAAAATACAACAGCTACATTTGCTAATGACACTGGAGTTTGGCAGTTGCAGTTGTTGAAAATTTGGTAACCCACATCAAGAAAAAAAGCTGCAATTTCTCTCACTGGGGTTTATTATTCAATTTCATTCAGTTGGCTTGCGTTCATGATTTGAATTTCAACTAAGCTTTGGAGTGTACGTGTTTCACAGGTGATAGAGCGATTATTGAATTTCAGGAGATATGCGTAAAGCACATAAATCGGTTCTCAACCAAAATACCTATTTGGATTGATCAGTTGATCATATTTGTGTGCCTCCTGAAATTCAATATTCGCTCTATCACCTGTGAAACACGCACACTCCAAAGCTTAGTAGAAATTCAAATCATGTATGCAAGCCAAATATTTAATGTGTTTAATACCTATTTGGATTGATCATTGATCATATTTGAATTATAAACCCCAGTGAAAGAATTTGCAGCGTTTTTTTCATGTACCACAGACTACATCTAATAATGTAGTGCAACGCTTTACGTAGAAGGGCTCCTAATACGGAAATGACATACCTCGGTAATTCGCAGAGCTTATTTTAAAGATTCAGCTATAGGGGGGGGCAAGTTGTCCGAGCGAGCAAAGGCATCAGTCCTTTGGCTGTTTACTTTCAGTGGGAGTACTGATTAACCCGGTCGTTATCAGTAGGCACCAATGATTAGGGCCAAAATTCTATCAAGTTTTGTAGACCAGGGGCGTGAGGCAACGGGAAGCCACGAGCGAAATCGTCAGACCTAGTTGTGATCCTCTCTAGAGGACGGCTGGCGACGTCCGCGACACCTCTGGGTCGCCGGACGAAAATCCAATGTGAAATTCCTTGTTTACTTTACTACTTGTACTTTTACATCAATTTTAAGGCGGGACTGACCTCGCAGATTTTCAATCTATGCGCCTTGAAACGTAAAGTGACAATCTTCTAGGGGAGGTTATTAAAAGTTTTCGCCATACGATTGCAAAGGCTTATTATTCAAAATAGCCCACCAAAAAACCACATTATCAACTAAACGAATGTAGCTTGAAAAGGTTTAGAATACCAATTAATATTATACATCACGCAAAAACCCTGGTAATCGCTTTGGTTTTTTGACAACTGAAGGGGAAAGGCCGATTTCTGCCGTTATGACCTGATTTCTGTTGTATATGTATAAATTGGGGGAAGTCGTTTGTGTCATAGAACATCGTTGGACGATACGAAGTTCACGTTGGTGGTTCTGCTCGTTGCGGCGGGCGTCATTGCGGTTGCCCACGGTAAATATTTTATCTAATTTGTACAGAGTATCGTAAATTTAATCTCCGTTAAAATGCATGTAGAAGAAAAATTCCAACAGGGGCCCCACAACTTTTGGTGTACTATTCAACTACGACTTCTAAGCGCATCGCGCACGTCCGCAACGCACACCAACTTTATTTTGGTTTATAATTCAATAATAAACCATTGTAATCGCTCTTGGAAAAAAAAAAAAAAAAAAAAAATCTAAACCCCCTGAAAATTTCATGGTTTACGATTCAATTTTACAAAACTTTGACATTCCTTAAAGGGCATTTTAAATTAAGTGAGATAGCTGGCTCAAGAATTGGGGCGTCGCCGGACCAACATGGATTTTTCCTGAAAATTTCAGATTTTTTGCTCCAGCCGTTTGGGAGAAATCGTGTGTACGGCATACGGCCGAAAAATTTTCATTGCAGATTTGGATTCTACACCCTTTGAAACGAAAACCATAAAATTTTCAGGGGGGGTCAAAATTTTTTTTTCAAGAGCGATTACAATGGTTTATTATTGAATAATAAACCGAAATTGATCGTGATGGGTGACGAATTGATCGTGAGTGATGCGACATATCATTCAAGCTACAGTACACGCAGGGTGCGATAGGGGCGATTCTAAGAATACCTATTATTCCCTCACACAAAACCATACAATTCAAGAGAATACAGTTCCCTCTGAAACTGTGCTTTGAGATGACAATCAACAAGTCACAGGTCTCTAGAGATTGCTGGTACAGACTAGCAGACACCACGTTTTTCTCATGGACAGTGGTACGTGGCCCGTTTCATCATGGGCGAACAGGAATATCTTTTCGTGCACACTCCAAATGGAATTAGCAATAATTTTGTTAATCACGTTGTTTTATAATAAAAGGATCCGTTTATTGCATGGAAATAATCAGTTTACGCTTTTACAAAAACCTTATTTTAAGGGTATTTGCACTAGTCAATTATAAATCGAAAATAAATCATTATTTTCAAGTTGAAAATAGTTTCAAAATTTGAATTTAAAGAGAATTTACCAACATTTGTCCTGAATCCTCCACTCGTATTTCGTACATATTTTATATATATTTAAATTATGGAAATGGGAAATAAAGATTATGATAGTATATATATATATATATATATAAAGTGGGAGTGTGGTGGTGAGGGGGGAGGGGTGGGGGTGATTAGCTCACCTTTTTTACCCTCGGTCGCGTCAGAATGGTAAAGAAATAGGGAAAGAGGAAGTGGGAGGGAGAAGGAGAGATTAGAGAGTGGCGGATTAGAGAGAGAGAAAGAGTTAGTGGGAGCGTGAGAGACGGAAATACAAGAGAAAGAGGATCGGCCGCAAAAAGAAAGAGAAAGTTGAGGTCCACCAAAAGTGGTAGTGAAAAGGCCAAGTGGGGTGGGAGGTGGAATAGAGGGATTTTCCCCTTTAGCGATGAGTTGGTGAGCGGTTTGGCGACGATGGTGTCGAGGGGTGGAACCATTTGGTGGTTTTGGTGACGACGAGGGGGGTTGAGGAGGTCAACGAGAAAGACAATTTCGAGCCAACGAAAAAGGAGGAAAAATAACGACAAAAAAATTACGTCGGATCGCGCACGCGCGATCGAGGGTTTGTCGGAACGGGTGACGTCAGGTGGATCGATACGGTGATCAGTTTCAGGAGAGGGTACCTCCCCTCCGGAAGGAGCAGGTATCGAAAAGAACGAATCGGGACCGGTCACTGTGACTTTTTACCTGTTTCGTGGTGTGGACTATTAATTATAAATTCTTTAACAACTCTTTGTGTTATACGTAAACATTGCGTTTAGATAACAATGAACTATCAATTACCGAAAACGGTGATGAAACATGTTTGAAGGTAATGCCGTATATTGTAACCAGTCGTTCGAGGTCCAGATAGCTATGAAATGCGGCCGAACTAAGAAATATTCAAACTAATGTATGAATAATTGTAAGATACAAGAATAAATCATTTCATACTTGTTTAAAAAAATAGTACCGAAATGTAACTGCGTTCCTAATGAAACTGAAGTTATGACAAAATCAAATTATGGAGAATAATTTTACACATTTCCAAATATTTGGCTAAACATAATGTGATGAACACATACATACATATGTAGTCTTGCTTTGTGATTTGATAGAGGAATTTGAAAACAGGTGTGATGATTTTCGAAAAAATGATCAACTGTTTTGTATATTTGCGACATGCAAACCCCTTTTATGTAAAGAGAACGCCTAATAATTATTTATTCGACAATCCCCGTCTTCGCGCTCTTCGATCTTTAAATCTTGTTGCATTCAACGAAGAAATCGAGGGGTTAGAGGTAAAAGTACTGAAGTCCATTTTTTTGTGAATTTGAGTTAAAAGTACGTAAGGTAACGGCACCGGTAGTGGCCACTGCTCCAGTAGTGGCCATTTTAAAGTTTATATTTGAGAAATAAGGATTCCCGGTCTCCTAGTGGCTTCAAACTTGCAGGAGGTACAGCTCATGTCATCTTGTAGTCAGAGGTTGAACTAGGAGTGCGCAGAGCATCATTGGAAATTGTGGTAAACTTCTCAATATGACCGTCCCTAGTTTCCTCGTTTGTTGGGCTGTATCCTAGAGCTTCTACTGGATAGAATCAATTTTGTTCATCTGGTATTGAATTTAATGATATTAAACACGTAAGTAGGGCAAAATGTCAAGTGGCTACTACTGAGACATGCACGTGGCCACTACTGGAAATTTCGTAATTTGATGTGGCCACTACTAGATCAAAATAAAGGTGTGAGAAAAAATTAATAAAAAATAGAAAAAATTGTTCTTTTGATAGTTTTAGGCAATGGATATGTTAGGGAAGAGTCGGGCTATATTCTAAATGAGTCCTGAAGAAAGTCAGTACTACTGTTGGCCCACAATTGTCAAAACTAAAGAAAAAAATTCTTAACTGTGGCCACTACCGGTACCGTTACCTTAACCAACCAGAACGATATGTATTTCCATGCGGTGGAGATACCTAAGTAAGTACCTAAGTAAGTTTCCATGGTTTTCAAAGCATGTGTGAATCACCAAATTCAGAAATAGCTCATTCTTGAGAGGTAAAAATGCCCAGGGGCATTTGGGTAGATTTTTTAAGATGGACAATTTTAGTTACTTTTCTTTAGAGGAAGAACTCACCAAGTGCAGTTGAGTAGTTTTACTTCTTTGATTTGCTTTCTCCTTGAACTTGGGATAGCCAGTTTAGAGCATAAATTCATGGAAAAAGGGCATAGGTAGACTCTACACAGTGCCACTGAAAGAAACGTGTCTGTGTATTTAATGAGAGATTGGCTGAATATCCTTCAGATATCAAGGAGCAGGAGGAATAGGACGAAAAATCTACCCTACGTAGTTCGAGAGCTGGAAATACAATGATTTTATTGATTTGAAATCATTGTCCCAACAATTGATAAGCAATAGAATACGAGATGCGAAAAGAGACAAAGTGCAGTGGCCCAAAATGAAAGATTTAGTTACGAGAAAGGCAATATTAACGTTATATTCTTCAGTTACGATAACCACAGCGATTATCGCGAACTTAACATCAAAAGCCGAGAAAGACCGAAGCAGATCACCCTGAAGCAAATGTACCAAACTCAACTACCAATATCTGCTGCCAAGAAGAAAGACTTGCTTAAACTCTGACGTGATAAAATAATTCCACCTGAGTATCAAAAAAGTTATAAAACACTGCCATCCTCAAGCAACGTAAGAGATTGTTTGCCAGAACTCGAAATTGACGAAGAAGATGATGTCGATCATTCGCCTGATGTTGATTTTTGGCTTATTATTCAATAATAAACCATTGTAATCGCTGTTGAAAAAAAAATTCTAACCCCTCCTGAAAATTTCATGGTTTCACGTTTCAAAGGGTGTAGAATCCGAATCTGCAATATAAAATTTTCCGTCCGTCCGCCGTACGCCGTACGCACGATATCTCCGAAACGGCTGGAGCAAAAAATCTGAAATTTTCAGGAAAAATCCATCTTGGTCCGACGACGCCCCAATTCTTGAGCCAGCTCCCTCACTCAATTTAAAGTGCCCTTTAAGGGCTGTCAAAGTTTTGTAAAATCCCTGAAAACCTCAAAACTAGTCGAATCGGCCTAAATATTTTCCTATTTGAAGAACATACCATGAGGAATCGAATGAGTCCTTCCCCACGTCCGTAGGTCAAACCATTCCCGATGTATGGCCCGATTTATGGTGTCAACATTTGCATTTTTTGGTTTATTATTGTTTGTTTGTAACCTAGGGATGCCGATAGCGTCGAGTTGTAGTGAATGTGGTTACTGGAGTGATAGCCGATGTGAATACTTGTAGTTTGTAGCCGATACACTGGTTGAAGCACTCTGATATGCATGCAACGCTGATAATATATAGGTAAATATTATTACTGGGGATTATTATTCAATTGGCTTGCGTTCGTGATTTGAATCTGTACTAAGCTTCGGAGTGTGCGTGTTTTACAGGTGATAGAGCGATTATCGAATTTCAGGAGATATGCATAGAGCACGTAGGTCACTCGGATCTCAACCAAAACACCTATTTGGATTGATCAGTTGATGATATTTGTGTGCCTCCTCTACATCAGTCTACCTTTGGCTACATCGTTTAAAGTTGGATTTGGGGAAGTTTTAACGCAATATGAGTGCTAAAGGACTTGATAAATTATAGATGTTTTTATTGTGGGGGGTATTGAGGTTCAACAAAAAAACGCTGCAAATTCTTTCACTGGGGTTCGTTATTCAATTGGCTTGCGTTCATGATTTGAATTTCTACTAAGCTTTGGAGTGTGCGTGTTTCACAGGATAAAGCGATTATTGAATTTTAGGAGATATGCATGGAGCACGTAAATCTGTTCTCAACCAAAATACCTATTTGGATTGATCAGTTGATCATATTTGTGTGCCTCCTGAAATTCAATAATCGCTCTATCCTGTGAACCACGCACACTCCAAAGCTTAGTAGATATTCAAATCATGAACGAAAGCCAATTGAATAATAAACCCCAGTGAAAGAATTTGCAGCGTTTTTTCAATTAAAAGTCACAAATAGTTCCCATTATTTCCCAGTTCAATGTTCAAGAGTTTAATTGTGTCATGAACAAAACTTTCAAACTTCACGAACTTGTGGAATTTATTGCCTTTCATTTCCCAAATGAAGTCCTACTTGACTGAAGCAAAATTTGTGGTAAACATACCCAAGTCCAAAATTCCTCTTACACTTCCTGATAAAATTAAAATTCTGTGGATAATTGTCCATCTTTTAACCCTGAAAACCACAACACCTCCTAACCAAGTGTATAACCCACAACATATAGATTTTTTCCCATTTTGTCACAGGTACTTGCGATTTTACGCTAGCATCTAAAATTTGAATTGAATTTTCTCACACTTTCAACATTTGTGACTTGGGTACTTTTACCTCTAACCCCTCGAAATTGGTTAATTTTTTAATTCCTTGAGGCAGTTGAGTCAAACCCTAAGAAGCTACTTCCGTTAACCAACATTAATTAAAACCTACATTTCCATACTGATGACTTGGCACATCATATTCTTTTTTTATCCTTCTTAATTCCAGCAACTATTGTATTATTCTATTCGTGTAAACTTAAATAAATAAAATAAAAATAACAACTTATTTCTCAATTGATCTTTGGAGACGAAGTATGAATGGGGCTCTTTTTAAGGTATCTAGAATACAATTAGGAGTTGTCTACGTAATTGCCGGGTTTAGGTGATGTGCGACAGACTACGTCTAATGAACAGATCAGTAGATCTTCGTGTAATAATTTGCAGCGTTATTAACTTGAGGTGTCTATGGCTCAGGAACGGTTCATCGTAGCAGTTACTTACGAACTGGTTATTTTTCTTAGGAGCAGTTCCCCACCGCCGTTCCTGACCCCTCTACTGTCCCTCACAGCTGTTACTAAGTTTTCACTCCGCGTCTTAGTGACGGGCTCAGCGCCCCCTTCGCCGACTTTCCGACGCAACGCGAGGTAACAAACGTAACGCGAGTCAACAAACGTAACGCGAGAAATCAACAAACGTAAGGGGCGTTTCACACGTAATTTAAAGTTTTGGGTTCGCGGACAGGCCGACGTAGAGGGGGAGGACACGATCGTCTGGATGGACGGATGTCGCAGAATTTCGCCCTTTTCGTGCCCATCGTTCTGTACGCCGGCCTTGTGGGTTTGGCTGGACACCTCCCCAAACTCAGGTACTTTATGAACATACCACTTTCATACTACATACGTATATTTATGGCACCGTATACTCAGGTGTATACTCGGACTGAATATCTGCAACTTCAGCTGTTTAAAAAACATAACTTCTCTTAGTGACAGAAGTACTTTAGGAACATACCTACTCATAATACCAGAGATAGTTTAAGAATATACCACTTCAACATACCTACTTATCATACCGCATAAATACCTCAGGAACGTTAAGTGTATACCCACTGATTGTACCAGCATATAATACCTCAGGACCTTAATGTATACCTATTCATAATAATATTAGCATCTGAAAGTATCTGCACAAAATACCTAACACCTCAGGCTATTTGAAAACATACCTACTCTTAGTAACAGATGTGCTTAAGAACATATCTGTTCATAATACCAGAGGTACTTTAGAAACATAACTTCATGACACACCTACTTATCATACCGTGTACCTACCTACATCAGGACCGTTAAGTGTACGCCCACTGATTGTACCTGCATATAATACCTCAGGACCTTAATGTATACCTATTCATAATAATATTAGCATCTGAAAGTATCTGCACAAAATACCTAACGCCTCAGGCTATTTGAAAACATACATCCTCTTAGTAACAGATGTGCTTTAGGAACATACCTGTTCATAATACATACTTATCATACCACTCCATGACATACCTACTTATCATACCGAACCTTTAGACCTGTGCACCCACTGATTGTACACCTGCTTATAATACGTCAGGTTAAGGTATACACCTGCTAATATTACCATCTGAAAGCTTACAAAACCTTAACATCTCAGGCTATTCGAAAACACACCTACTCTTAGTAACAGAGGTACTATAGGAACATACCTGCCCATAATACCACAGATACTTCAGGAACATACCACTTCAAGACGTACCTACTTATCACACCTTGTACCTACCTCAGGACCTTTAGGTGTGTACCCACTCACTATAGCATTTTCACGCCAAATTGGAGGTTTCACACATCAATTTGGAGGTTTTCCATTTCAAATATGAGGTTTCACACATCAATTTAGAGGTTTACACATCAATTTGAACGTTTTCCATTTCAGGTTGGAGGTTTTACATTTCAATTTGGCGGATGACAGAAATACATGATTTAATTCTGGGAAAGCAATAACAAAAAATTAGCGAATGAAACGTACCTAACATTCAACAAGTGAAAATGAACATAATAAACGGAAATGAATTAACAAATTTTTCAATGTAAGTCTCTCCCTGCAGCAGCGGCTGTCGGGTCTATCATCATTCTCATCACATAATTCGTGCAGTCCGATGTGGTGAAACTGGCAACGCTTCGTCAACCTCCAATTTGAAATGGAAAACCTCCAATTTGACGTGAAAATGCTATATAAATACATATAAGCGCCAGGACGTTAAGGTATATATCTATTAACATTACCTTGAGGAAGTATCTGCTTATGGTACCGTAACAACACAGGCTATTTAAAAACATAACTTCTCTTAGTAACAGAGGTGTTTTATAAACATACCTGCTCGTAACACCAGGGGTACTTTAGGAACATACCCACCATGACATACCAACTCATCATACCGCATTCTACCTCAGGATCTTTAGGCGTACCTGCATAAAATACCTTAACGTCTTAGGCTATTAAATAGTTTTCAAATTTTGAAAACACACTACTCTTAGTCAGGACCTTAAGGTACATACCCATTAATTTTACCATCTGGAAGTCTCTGCTTATAGTACCGTAACAACACAGGCTATTTGAAAACATAACTTCTCTTAGTAACAGAGGAACTAAAGGAAAATACCTGAACATAATACCAGAGGTACTTTATATTACCATCTGGAAGCACGTAGGATGTAATCATAATTTTCCACAACTTGCAACTGCTGATATCTTACAGCTGCTGAAATCTATTGCTGCAAGTTGCTGATATCATACAGGTGTACAGAATTTCTCTAGTGTGGTAAATCTTAGATTCGAGTTCTTTATAAAAGTACATTGGAGATGGTGATACAGCAACAACATGAGGAATGGTAATACAACAAGAATATTGGAATTTCGATTCTTCATTAAAACACATGGGACGTAGTCATAATTTTCACAACGTACAACTGCTGATATCTTACAGCTGCTGAAATCTATTGCTGCAAGTTGCTGATGTGTTCAGGATATATCTGGTTTCGTGAATCTTAAATTCGAATTTCATATAAACGCACATTTCAGAAGGCGATACAACAACGTAGTGGTATATGGTACCACATTCAATTTTCAACATTCAATATTCAAATTTCAAGTCTTCATTAA
Organism: Creontiades dilutus; assembly: GCA_031894815.1. Classification (NCBI taxonomy): domain Eukaryota; kingdom Metazoa; phylum Arthropoda; class Insecta; order Hemiptera; family Miridae; genus Creontiades; species Creontiades dilutus. The sequence goes on along the minus strand of JAVIWC010001261.1, from coordinate 151,212 downwards.
AACACATAGGACATAGTCATATGTTTCCACAACGAGCAACTAGAAAGTTCTGATATCTTACAGGTGTTCAGAAGTTCTCTAGTGATTTCATTAAGGAAGCTTAGTACGTGGTAATTGACCTGCTGTAGAATATTAATCAGGTACCGGTCTCAGACGATGCACTCGCGGCTAGTGAAGCTTCCTACCAACTTATCAACCTCAATTACCGACGTTAATTACAAGTTACTTAATTGAAATATTCATTAATTAAGAACCACTCCTCCAATTTGTCAGACCACTGGTTTTCAGTGTTGAGATGATACGAACCCACAGGAATGTTCTCTTACATTGAACATATTTTGCTTCCAAGTCTATCTAGGTAGTCTGAGTAATGTTCAGTTTCGGAAGATGACGAAAAAGAAAAAAAATCCCAAAATCAAATTTTCTTTTGGATTTAACGTTTTAGACTATTCTGAACTACTTTCGTTGTACATATGTTCCCTTGGTTCATGTTATTTCTACACAAAATTGTATGATTAAGGGTGGAAGCAGTTCAGAATAATGATGGTAATTTTGGACGAAAAATCTACTGGGATAGATCCCAGACCAGTCCGTGCATAGATAATTTTGAAAACGTTATTTCTAACGGTGAAAATGTTGAAAACGGGTGTACATTTGTACTTTAAATATCAATTATTTTTTTTTATTTTGGTTTATTATTCAAATCAAAAAATCAAAATCAAATTCAAAAATTTTTCCGTCCGTCCGCCGTACGCACGATTTTTCCCAAACGGCTGGAGCAAAAAAGCTGAAATTTTCAGGAAAAATCCATGTTGGTCCGACGACGCCCCAATTCTTGAGCCAGCTCTCTCACTTAATTTAAAGTGCCCTTTAAGGGTTGTCAAAGTTTTGTAAAATCCCTAAAAACCTCAAAAAAAGTCAAGGCGGCCTAAATTTAGACTCTTTTTGAAGATCTTTCCACATGGAATCGAATGAGCCCCTCCCCAGGTCTAGGTCAAACCATTCCCGATGTATGGCCCGATTTATAGTACCAACATTTTGGTTTATTATTGTTTTTGTTTTGATAGCAGTAACCTAGTGACGCAGTGATGTAGTAATGTGGATACTGGAGTAAACTCCTAAAAGGCTTTGTAGCCGATACACGGGTTGAAGCATTCTGATAACCATAAAAAAACGCTGCAAATTCTTTCACTGGGTTTTATTATTTAATTGGCTTGCGTTCATGATTTGAATCTACTAAGCTTCGGAGTGTGCGGTGTTTTACAGGTGATAGAGCGATTATTGAATTTCAGGAGATATGCATAAAGCACGAAATCTGTTCTCAACCAAAAAAATATTTGGATTGATCAGTTGATCATATTTGTGTGCCTCCTGAAATTCAATAATCGCTCTATCACCTGCGAAACACGCACACTCCAAAGCTTAGTAGAAATTCAAATCATGAACGCAAGCCAACATTCGCAGTGAAAAAATTTGCAGTTTAACCAATATTGTACACATCTTTAGTGATTGGAGATTGAATACAAAATGTAACATGTAGTTTTACCCTTGACGCACTTCTTATAATCACACAAAAAGAAATATATTTTCAGAAGTGTTCATATCAACCCTATCCGAGTTATCAACCCTAGAGTTATCTTCTGGAATGACACTAACCTATAGATTAATTTATTGTATTTAAAGGACCCTTATTTTTAGAATCTTTCTTCATCCCTTAATTCTGCTTCGAGAAAACGATTAAGCATAAAAAAGACAGAAAATATTTCGCTCTTTCGAAAGGGATCCTCAAATTTGAATTTTGTGTGCAAATTAAAGAAGTTGAGGCAATTTTAGTGAAGTGAGGATGAAAACATGAATGCCAAAACAAGTTAAAGCGAATGTTATTTGTTCCTGTTGTTGTATTTTGTTTGAGAACAGATTTACGTGCTCTATATCTGAAAGAATTCGCAGCGTTTTTCATTTCGACGATTATCAGCCGCATCGTAGGTGTGAACCCATTTACCTACCTCCCTCAAACTATGCTCCATCATCATGACGTCATTCGTCTTACCTCACTCTAACTTTACCATACGCTGTTTCTCGGTCTATTCATACGCTAATGGATTTATTTACTGATCCTTATTCATTCCAGCTGAAGTAGTTGAATATTATTTTTGCAATTCAGCAGTGTGGGTTCTTTTCCGCAAGGGTAACTTTTTGCGCAATGCTATTAGTGTAACTGTGTTACTGCTTCAAGGTCTGCGTGTTCATTCGGGACAAAACAATTTTCTTTGTCCGAAACTAAATTTCCACTCGCATTTTGCATGCTGGTTACAATTTATTTAATACACCGCAATTTACACTGCAAATTTTTTCACTGGGGTTTACTATTCAATTTCATTCATTTGGCTCGCATTCATGATTTGAATTTCTACTAAGCTTTGGAGTGTGCGTGTTTCACGGGTGATAGAGCGATTATTGATCCAACAACGAAAGGAAATTTACGATATCAATCTGTTTATAAGTTCATTAATTTTCAAACGATCTAGTCAGTGAGTACTGCCTGAATCAGAAAGTTATTGATTTGACGTCCTGAAGGACGTGGTTTTTGCGAGTGTGGTGAGGTGAATTAGTTCAATAGTTTTTATCCAATTTTGAAGAGAATTTTTCAAGAATGGGCGTTTTAGGATGTACATATATACGTAAAAAAACGCTGCAAATTCTTTCACTGGGGTTTATTATTCAATTGGCTTGCGTTCATGATTTGAATTTCTACTAAGCTTTGGAGTGTGCGTGTTTCACAGGTGATAGAGCGATTATTGAATTTCAGGAGATATGCATAGAGCACGTAAATAACCAAAATACCTATTTGGATTGTTCAGTTGATCATATTTGTGTGCCTCCTGAAATTCAATAATCACTCTATCACCTGTGAAACACGCACACTCCAAAGCTTAGTAGAAATTCAAATCATGAACGCAAGCCAATTGAATAATAAACCCCAGTGAAAGAATTTGCAGCGTTTCATGCGTATCAGAATGCTTCAAATCGGCTACTTTTAGGAGTTCACTCCAGTATTCACATTACTACATCACTACATCACTAGGTTACTGCGATAAAAACATAAACAATAATAAACCAAAAAAACGCAAATGTTGGCACCATAAATCGGGCCGTATATCGGGAATGGTTTGAGCTACGAACCTGGGCAAGGGCTCATTCGATTCCTCATGGAAAGTTCTTCAAAAAGAGTCCAAATTTAGGCCGCTTCGACTTTTTTTTTTGAGGTTTTTAGGGATTTTACAAAACTTCGACAACCCTTAAAGGGCACTTTAAATTTAGTGAGAGTGCTGGCTAAAGAATTGGGGCGTTTTCGGACCAATATTGATTTTTCCTGAAAATTACAGATATTTTGCTGCAGCCGTTTGGGAGAAATCGTGCGTACGGCGTACTACGTACGGCGGACGGACGGAAAATCAAGAGCGAATACAATGGTTTATTATTGAATAATAAACCAATATGTTAAATACATGTACATGATGTAGGTAGATGGTCTCCTGTCAGTTTTCCATTCCATGTTGTACATATTTGTTCTACAAGTTCCGCCTATGTAATTACAAGTTGTGCGTCATTATCGCCTTGTTGACAGGTCGACGCCGCCTCCGATAATATACCGCGTGCCTCTCAAGATCAAAGCCGCTCTGAGGGATCCGGCCTTCAACGAGTCGCTGCCCCCTCTGGATTTGTTGACCGTCGTTTTCAAAAGGTAAATACAAACCACCAGCGATTTGTCAGTCATTCGCTTTCTATTAGATTTCCCTGGCCTCAAGGAAGTAACCAGTAGGGAAGGTCAATCGATTTTCGATTTTTCTAAAAATCGATGTTTTCCTGTAAAAACATCGATGTTTGTGCATTCAATAAAATCGAGAATCGATACTTTTTTTACGTTTTTTTCTACAATCGGGGTTTTCCATAATTTCGTCAATTATTGTTCTTGTATCTTGTTGAAACATATTCTCCCTCCTAAGAGACAGGCAATCAGTAAAAAGAAAGTATCAATTTTTGAATGGATTCTGAATCGGCTATGAAGAATCGATTCTAACAGAATCGTTCGGAGAAGATTCGGATTTGCGTTTTACGAGTGGTAATTTCATCAACACAATAAAACACATTCAAATTACTGAGACATTTTCAATGCTCATAGCTCTTTTCTCACTAGTTATTTAAATAATCGAAAAGAATCGATTCACTTATCTACCAACTGTGGCTACGACTGTTCCCGGTGAACGGTTGTTCTCCAAAGCCGGGAAAACCACTTCGGTGACAAGAAAAGATTGAGTGGAAAGCTCGCGTCGAAATTATTATTTTTGCGGGATGTGGAGGACAATTTGTGGTTTACTAAATTTTTTTTTTTTTTTTCGTCTCACATTTTTTATTTAATAATAATTTGTCTACATTATAATTTATACATTTCTCTACATTACTATTGATAATATATATATTATTATACACTACTCAATTGCTTATTTGTATGGTTTATTTTTGCTATTGAGTTGAAAGTTGAAACCTATTTTTTTTTAAATCAATCTTTTGTGAATTGATTCTTTAGAACCGATTCAGGAAAGATTTGAAAAATCGATATTTTTTCACCGATTGACCTTACCTAAATAAATTTGGTGCCCCCGCGAAGTGTTAGTTTTCTATCGCCTTTGTCCTTTCTTGTAGGCCTATTGCATTCTTTATTTATATTATTTTTCCTTTTAGTAAAAATTTTCAAATTTACTTTAAACGGTCATCATATTTAAAAGAACTTGGTAAACTGTCACTTTTTTGCCTATTTGGCGCACCTCTAACATTGGCGTTCCCCCCCTCTTTCCCCTAGTTACTTCCCTGCCTGGCCTCCCCGATTCGTAGCACACTACAAATTCAATTTGTTTCGTTACCAGCAAGATGTTTTCTCGGTAACGATCATGAAAAACTATTTCAAGTTATGAACATTTTTTCTCGTAACAAAAAGGTGTTTCTATTATAGCGAGTCTCGCGTGGAACTCAGTAGGTCTTGAGCCAGTGCTGTTGGAAGGAGAAGACGGCAATCCTCGGCTGGTTGGGGATATTAAGATCCATGGAGTCTGGGACCATGAGAGAACGGCGTACTTTATACCAGGGTCATAAGCCTCATGGCCTCCTCTTATGGGTCGCATGATTGGCCAACGATCTCACAAAATGCAGCCAATGAAAAGCAGCGGAAGTATGACGCTGCGGCAGAAGACTTGCGAGGTTCTTTCACACCTCTAGTGGTGGGGTGTGATGGGTCCTTGCACAAGGGATATTCCCGTTTCCTGAAACGGATGGCCGAGGTCTTGGCTGAAAAGTGGTCGAAGCCTTTGTCCCAAGTGACCTGCTGGGTCCGTGTGAAAACCCAGATAGCCGTAGTGAGGGCGGTATCCATCCGTCTCCGCGGCTGCCGACGGAAAGTGAGGTGCCATAGTCCGGAGGACGGGGCCCTGATGCCTTTATAGAAATGAAGAAATTTGGCCCACAAGCTCACATCAGCTATATCCCAACCGACAGGCCCTCCTTCCAGCGACATTAATGTCGCTGAAGAAAAACACAGAAAAAAAAGTTTCTATTAAAACTTTTCCCAGTCAAATTAGTAGGTACTTTTCCCAACCAAATTAATACTTTTCCCAACCAAATTAATAATTTTCCTACCAAATTGATCTTGAAAAATTAAGGAAATAGAACCCCGCAAAGCATGCAATCCAACGAATAATGAATGTAGGTATCTATTATTTTATAATACAAATTATTGGCAGAAAAAATATTGGTAGTTTATCATCCGGCTGAGTACGCTTTTGCTAAGATTAAGACGGCAGTTAGAGGATATCTCTCTCAGGCTACCCGAGATCAAGCCCTCGGAGAAACAGTTTCAAGAGCCGTAGGTACATTGTCCCCCACAGATTGTTCAAATTTCGTGTTAAAAGGTTTGGTCAAACTACCCGCAGCAGTGGCTTCACTGAATATATGTTTATACAATTAATATACCTACACTAAAAATAAACTTCAACTAAGATGATTAACTACCAATATTTTTTCTGCCAATAATTTGTATTATAACATAATATGTACATTCATTATTCGTTGGATTGCAAGCTTTGCGTTGTTCTATTTCCTTAATTTTTTAAGATCAATTTGGTAGGGAAAGTATTAATTTGACTGCAAAAAGTATTAATTTGATTGGGAAAAGTATTAATTTGGGAGGGAAAAGTATTAGTTTGACTGGGAAAAGCTATATATTCATCATTCGTATATAAGCGGATTAAAGTTCTTTTTCATTTCATTTAATTTAATTTGAGAAGGGCAGCCCTAGCCAGAACGGAGAAGCCCGTGTAGAGTACACATTGAACCGGCATCGAAATAGCTAAAATTGTGAACATTCTTACATAAGATCACGCTGCATAACTTTCAAAATCCCAACCCGAGGAGTTGGTTTAGAGCGGCGCCGTGATTAGAGTCTGCCCTTCCCGGGGTCGTGAACTTTCTCATCACTTTGACATTTCGATTCATCGATGGCTCGAGACTTTCTCGACTATTCCGCCCTAACACGGCAAACTCTAAAGGTCTCGTCACATCTCACTTAAATCTAAGGAGGAAGATTAAGGAGGAAAATTACCCTAGGGCATGTCTCTATAAGGTCTAGAATGATGAAAATTAATCGTGACAATGTTTAAAATTTGGTTTGTTTTCATTGCAGAGCTGATCAATCAGGTGATGACCTCCTTGACCTCGACGAGCTGGCGAGCTACATCCACTACAGGACCAAGTCCCACATCGAGGAGGCTCTGCAGGAAAACTACGGCCTTTTCATGGCTATCGACAAAAACCCCAAAAACGGTAATTGAGCTAGAGGGAAATTGAGTGTAATCTACAATTAGGCTCGTACAGTTAAAACTATCAAAACATCCAAAAGAATTGGCACTTACAGCACACATGATGGCTACTCTTTAGGTGCAGGTATTGTGACTGTAGATTCTTACATTAAGCTGCAAAAACTCGGAAAATGGTTCGAATCAACAGCACGAATTCATGAATATTGAAGATCGTGTTTCTATTCGAATATTAAAAACAATTTTACCGCTCTAAAAGGTGATTCTAATGATGGACATTGATTTATGATATTCCAAATACTCATGATTAGGGACCGGATTCTTAGGTCACTAAAAAAGCCGTTTAGGTGCCTAAAATATGTCGCTAAAACTGAAATTATGCCTTTAAAATAGCATTATATGCCGTTATAAATATAATGAGAGAGGAAGAATATAACTCCTAAGAGGCCGTTTTCATTGGTAAAAAATATTTTTATATTTGGAAAATAATGTTAAATGCCTTTTTTTCAGTACTTACGTTCAAGTATACAAAATACTTGCGTAATTCAATGACTTAATATCACACAGGAACTACCGTTCGATTTCCCAACAACCCTTCACCATACAAAAACGACGAAAATGTCATGAAATTTAATTCAATGACATGAAATTGAAGTCAAATGTCGAGATGAAAATTTAATCAAAATGAAATTGAACTCAAAACCTCAAAAGTAGGTACAGGTACATTATAGGTAAGTTAGGTAGGTAACTAAGGGGTGGGTAATTCTCATTTGAAGTAAACTCGTTCCACCGCTTCCTCTGAAATTGAGAAGAAGTAATTTGACACGAGGGTGTGCTTCAAATTCTCGACTGTCAGCCTACGGCGATTGTCAGCAAGAAATGTCTTGTACATAGAAAACGATACATGGGTAGGTAGTACCTACCTACTAGGTACCTTCCTACACATAGGTAGGATTTCCTACAACGCATACATAGGTACTTACCAACCCGTGGAAAAACTATAATAAAGACCCTAAATACCTAGGTAGTTTTAAGCTGTAAGTACTAGGTACGCTTTGATTTTGAATACGGGTAACCACCGAATATATTATTGTAAAATCGTATTTTTTATTTTTTCATTTTTTTGGAAAATCTTATAATATGCATTTATGTGCGTTTATTCCTGAAATATGTTACTAACTCAGAAATATGCATTTATATGTCAAATAAAAAGTGCATTTTTGGAATCAGCTTGAAAACGGATAAATAACTTGGAAGTTTTGGAATATCTGTTCAGGAAAAAAACATGTTATTACCTAAGAATCCGGTCCCTGCTCATGATATATTGAACGAGTTTCCACAAGTACAGGGTGGGTCTATCTTGTTTGTAGCATGTAGCAAGTCGACCCAAGAAATTGTCGTGAACGCGCTGCAGCAAAGGTTCATCAATTGATGCCGTTATTAAGCTGCAGAGAACCCTCAAGGTCTGCACAAACGACCATTGCACAGCCCCAAGGTGACCGTTTGGTGTGCAGTTAATCGTTTATCATTGGAACTTTCTTCTTTGAAGAACAAGGAAAAACAATAACTAGTGCCCGTTACATCGACATGATTAACAACTTCTTTGGACCCGACCTGTCAGAAGAAGTCCAAATGTCAATCATTTGGATCTTTGGTTTCAACGAAATGGGCCACCACCTCACACTGCCACTGTTACAATGAACACATCACGTTTTGGGAAGCTATGGAGCTATGGATTTTGGGAGCTTTGGAAGTTTTGGGAGCTATGGCCTCCAAGGTCGCCTTACTTGACGGTGGGTGACTTTGGATTTCTTTGGGGATACCTCAAGTCACGAGATTATGTATTAAAACCAAGAATTTTGGACGAACACATCGTTCATCAGTTGATGAACCATTGTTGCAGCGCGTCCGCGATAACTTCTTGGACAGACCTGCTCCAAGCACTGAACAAGATGAACACCGATGTGATTATTAATACTTGAAATTGCAGATATTTCTCAACCAAAAAATGTTAATAAAATGATCGTACCCCCAAAATCCATATTTATAGTTTTTAGTTTTTGACCCTATTCCCGGGACCCCACCCTTAAAAAATTGATTAGTGTTTAAAAATCGTAAAACCGCACGTTTTCATTCGTAAAAGTGAATTTCTCTGCCAAAAGCCGTTGATGGTTTGTTAAAATGTATTTTCAATAAAAGTGGGGGCCCATTACGAAATTGAGACTAGAAATATTTATGATACACTGAACATTAGTTTGTTCTTTGAATACAAATCTATACAGAAATTCACAACAGCTAATGAAATATTGAAAGCAATCTTCACATTTTGCAGGGTTTGTCAGTTGGAACGAATATCACGACTATTTCCTCATGAAGCACGGGATCGACGAAGATTACATCAGAAAGCACAACGAGAAGCACCCAGGGCTGGGGAGGTCTCTCAAAGGTACTTTTTTCCTTCCTAGTCTGTATTTTTAACCCGGTAACGCTAATATGCATCAGCATGACACACTGGAAAAACGTTGTTCGCTTTGAAACTTGCTTTGTTATTCACCAGGAAGGTGCCGTGCAGAAAAGTCCCTGAAATGTCCTCCTGGACGAGTTTCAATAGCTTATTTCAATACGTTGAGAGCAAATTTTTAGTCAAAATTAAATCTTCGTCAAGGAACTAGATAGATAAGCTATTCATGGCCGAATAGTGTATCTGAATTTCATTAAATTTGCTGAAAAATCAAGAAATTTCAAAGAACCTTAAAACGAATTGGTATGATGGAATCATCTAAATCGGTCCCATTTTTCATCAAGTATGTTTAATCGTGCTAAAACTGCAATATTCAAAAATCAGACGGATTCCTTGCCTATAAAAAGCAAATTTGACCGACTCACATAGTTCAAATCCTAAAATGTCAAAAATACCGACGGGGTATCAGTGTGAAGTTGAAACCTCAACAAGCAAGAGGTTTTGAGAAGTTTGTTGTGCGTAGTGCTTGGCGATTTCAAGGCGACGGGAATGTCGGAAAGAATTTCAATCGGCCGCATAATATTCTGCCGATTCTACATTGCAAGATGGATAATGTTTTTTTATTACCGGTGAACAGCACTTGATCGTTGTTGCTGTGGAGCATCCGAATCGCTCACAACAATTCTCAATATTTCATCAATCAATCAGCATGGAACGGCGTGGTCACAGAACCAGTTTTACGTGACAGTGCTGATGGCAGCCCCGGCTTGGTAGAGGACATGAAGGTCCATGGCGTGTGGGACCGTGAGAGGCATGTGTTTTTGGATACCCGCGTTATAAACGCTATGCAGTCTCTTACTCCTCCATGGACTGGCCTACCATCTCCCGGCATGCAGCCCAAGGAAAACGCAAAATACCAGTTTGAAGGCGCAAAAAAGTTGAACACCTTTCAAGACAGAAAAGGAAGTATTCCAAGAAATAGAGTAGCAAGAGTTTGAACGGCATAAATTGGGGAAATTACTGAATCTTGAAAATCATATGGGGTGTAAACTTCATAACCAGTACAAAAAATTTGAATCGAACACTCAAGCACTACCAAAGCGGTTCCATAAAGCCGCAGACACTACGAACACAAAGGTGCCTAACGTTTTTTCCTAGCAAATTGGATTTTTTCCCTGAAATCCGTATGGAATACTTAAAATTTAAATCCGCTTCCTCAAAACCTGATGGAAGCTATCAAATTTAAGGAAAACTTGCAAATTCAATAAGATTTTCAATGATATGGCCAATTTTGTTGTTCCGTCTCGATTTCATGGGGAAATTCCAGTTTGAAGACAGTTGGAAATTCGTTAGATGTGGGGAAAATTTAACGCAGAATTCAAAGATGCGGTCAAAACTTGGAAAAAGTCGTTTTGGAGTGAACAAATGTGGGGTTTTATGGCAAAAAACGCGGTTCTCTTGAAAAAAGAAGAAAACCATTAAGAAAATCGTATTTTGGTAGTTCAGATGGAAAAGTGCTTGGAAGCGTTTTGCTCCATTCTCGATGTTTCTAGTTTTACCTAAAATGTTTACATCAAGTGCGTGACACTCTGTATAAAGCCTGTCATCGTAATGCAAAATTATTCATCAAAACTCCCACTAGTCCAGCCAAAACTACAACACAGCCTATTTTGTGTCAAACAGAAAGTATAGCGAGAGACAAAGCTTCATGGTCGGAAGCTGCCAAAAGCGACCCGGAGTTCCTGACTTTGGACGAATTCTTGGCCTTCAGACACCCGGAATCCTCCGCCAACAATATCCTCACTCTGGTGGACGATCTTCTCGACAAATTAGGTAAATACCGATATTATTTTACGAATAGTACAAGTTTATATTTGAATTTCGTACCATCTTTGGGATTTGGCGACTTTCTTGGATCCATTAAATACCGGACTACTTGTTTTTGGGTAATTTCAAAATTTCGGTCACATTTATGGCTCAGATCAGCAATGCCGTCAAATCCCAACTAAATACAGTTTTAAAATTTTGTCCTATGTGGATGTAAATACTCCATGGAAAAGTATGTAAAAGTTGTGCCTATAGGACCCAGGAGAAAATACCAAAGTCCGTATTTCTCACTCCCTACAGCTGTCACTAACCAGAGGTATACAACTTCCATCGCCACTACTCAGCGAAATATTTATTGGGGCTGTTATATCCACTTACACTATGAAAAAACATACCATCCATAATGGATATCTTCCTCAGGGAAAAAATTGGATCAAATTAAATAGCCTAATCAGCCCATTATTTCAGTGTCACACGGTTTTTCCTCACTCCCTGCAATGTTTTGAAAAGTAGCCCCCAACAGGCAGGAAAGGGTGTTTATGAAGTTGCTTCTGTTTTGTTGACATCCCTTATTCAAGATGGTCCCAAAGCTGGTGGTTGGATTTTGCCTAGACCTTCCCAGTCAGTTCTACTGGGAAAACCATCCCTGGAGGCAGCAGTGTGGGTTTTTTAACTTTCACTCCCTACTCCAATAACATTCTGACTGTGGCAAGTGAAACTTGATCGCACTTGTTGACAATTAGTGTAGTTGACAACATTTTGGTTCAACCAGTTTCAATTGATTTGTGGCCTGTAAAGGCGGTGAAAGGCTATAACCTCACTCCCTACTCTCTCACTCACAATATCCAGCCAATAGCCCCTTAAATTGTAGGAAGTGAGATCTGCTTGTAGCAAGTGAGATGTTGGCAAGGAAACCTTAGTATTTACTGTAGCTTAAGCTAATTTGTGCTGTTCCACTCACCTAAATTGAAAGACTTGAGCGTCGATTCCCATGGAGGTTGGAGGCTCAAGAGGGGAAAAAATGGTGGTATGTACCTCACTCCCAACAAAAGTTTTTTTTTTCAAAATGGCGTATCAGCAGAGCGGTTCAAGATTATGTGTGCTCACTTGGGTAATATGCCGAGAGAACCGCAGTTATTGGTTAGGAACAACAAAATTGATCAAGTTTCAACTTCTATTTTTTAGGAAAGTCGATACCCAAATGTGACCGAAATTTTGAAATGACCCGACATATCGATAAAAGTACACATCGATACATGTTAAAATGAGCCTCATAAGATGAACGTGTTACCTATTCTCTACTTCAGCCCAAAATGGAAATCATCTACCGAAAGTGAGAACTAAGTTCCCGTTATTTGTAGGCAGACTTTTTTTTTTTTTTTTCAAACCTTTTTTAGCCACCTAATCTGTTCTTTTTTTTTTTTTTTTTTTTTTTTTAGAAAAGTTGATACTTAAATGTGATGAAAATTTGAAATGACCCTTTTACGTTATTAAGACCGCTCTAACCCTGGCACGGAGATTCCTTAGAGTCGAATCTCATTGCAACGCGTTACTAACATTTTGCAGATCGAGACGGCGACGAGATGCTGACAGAAGAAGAGTTCGCTGTGCTGCAGGTGAGCGGAGGGGAGACTTTGGTGTCCCAGGGCGAGGAGCAACGGCGGCTGGAGTTCAGAAGCGCCATTGACAAGGATGGCAACTCCTTGGCGGACAGGAGAGAACTTTTGGTAAGCACTTTGGTAGCAGACTTGGAAAATCTACTGGAAATATAATAGGGTTTCCCAGCTCAGAAGAATCGTTGTAAAATTGGGCTACTCCACTCTATGGGAAATGCAAGAGGCAAATGCAGTTGCGCTTCAAAAGCAGGCAGTTGAATACATTTATCACTATGTCTCATAATACTATGTATACGTTTCGTCCATCGACGGATACCAATGCTCTTAAGGATATCTCAACTGGGATATCCCTATTGTCCTTAAGCTAGTGATTGCGCAAGTTCGTCTTCGAAAGGAGTGGTTTCTGCATTTCCTCACCGGAGAGGCCTAAAAAATCGACGTGAGCAAAATCTGAGTGTTGTTTAACTTGGGAGAGTATGAATCAATAAATCATATACAAGATGCCCACAGTTCGAAAATGAGCTAAGAAAGTATTTTGGAACGCTACAGTTAAGTAACGCGTTCATTAATAATGGTTTATTCTCTTGTCCAAACAAAGATATGTTGTTCAAATCATTCAATTTTATGTGCAACTATTTAAGAAGAAAAAGTTTCTGTTGGAGTTGCTAGAGGATGTACAACGGCTATAGAAGAACTTAATCAATTTCTGTTTAATTGTTATTATAGTAATTATTTAATTTAACACATTCAGGACCGTTCAAATCCGGTCGGAGAATCCACCAGACCGACGATTTTTGCCACCATGCTCCTAAAATTGCAGCATGACTTCATATGAAGTCATCGGTCCTGAATGGGTCAAGATTTAAGATATTTGCGAACTCTTTGTTGTAGAGGTCAGTGTTAGCTTTATCAGCAAATGAAATTATTTGAATTGAATTGACTTGGACAAAATCAAGTTTTTAAATTTTCGATTAAAATTTTTTTACGATTAAATGTACTATAGTGGAATAGTACAATGTGGAATATGTAATCTCGCCTATGAATGATTAACGCATTAAAATGTTTAAAAAAATCTATGTCAAAAAAGCGTCATTTTTTAATTGTGTTAAAAAAACACGAATTTTCCCGTTTTTCACGGATTCAACATTCAATAATTTCCTAATGTTCTAGCCTTTTTAAGGCAATTATACAATTTCAACACGATCATATTATTCTGTCCGCTTTTGAATGTTCAAACCATTTGTAGGGGTTGAACTCAAGAATATGTTTTGTCCCACGAATCGTTGCAACAAGTTTAGATCCTACATCTATCTAGATTATCAGAAACATTTCAAAAGATCTATACGTTCATGCTACCTGGACTGCCACACCTTGGTAGGCGTTTTTGGTTTTCTTTGTTATCCCAAGAAAGGGGTACAACCCCAGAGACAATAACCCTAGAGCAGGGGTGCTCAAACTTAAACTGTTGGCGATCTTCAATATTTTTTGACTACTTACATCGACTCTGAGAGGCGGCAAGTATGTGTGATGCATTGTCGTACATACACGATACACAGTATCTACCTAGGTAGGCTGTACCGTAGCATACATAGATGTTAGCTTTCCGCTCAATTTACATTATTTTAGTCAAGATTTGGGTTAGGTTTACTTGAGGTTCTTCTTTACAATATCAATGAAAAAACTCCTAGTTATTCAAAATTGAGAGTTTATTCGTTGTTACAAAACAAAGAGTTACATATGGTGTTAAACTTAACTAAGGAGTGACTTTGGATGTTGAAGCGTGGCACTGCATGTCCTCAGCATACTTTTCATAAGATGGTGCGTAACCACTGAGTGCTAATCGCAAGCATGATGACATATGATCGTCAGTTAGTCAATTGCGATATTTTGACTTAATTATCTTCATTTCAGAAAATGCAGACTCGCACAAGTAAGTTGACCCAAACATTGTCGTCAGTTGAAGGGCGATTTGTCTTGGATACGGATATTTATCTTTACATATAAAACACCAGAAATTTGTATCAGATGCTGTAGCTTTGAGATGTATATCTAATATAATCTGCACCAATTCATTTTCAACAGAACATGAGTTCATATTAAACTGACCTGCTACTTCAGTAGCTAATTCCTCAATGTTTTTACATGAAAAAGGATGACTCATATGATGCTATATTTACCAATTTACTGCAATCATAGAAACGCATTTCGAACTGTCCCAAAATATTTGATAATTCAGCCTCATGCGTATCATATTCATCGTGATACATTTTTGTAGTTTAGTTACCTACTTATTAAAAAAATGTTTCTTCTCGAGATCTACTCAAAAAGCACTCGCGATCGACGGTTTGAGCACCGATACGGACTAAGTCACTCGCGACGAAGTTGTGGAAACCCATTTCAAATAAAAACGGAGTAAGATGGAACGTTGTCTATATTTCCACTAAAGTAAAGAGTTACACTGTTATAAATAACTGTTATATAACAGTGTAACTCTTTACATGGAACGTTGTCTATATTTCCACAAAAGTACTTTCGTGGAAAATTTCCACGTCTATATAACAGTGTAACTCTTTACTTTTGTGGAAATATAGACAACGTTCCATCTTACTCCGTTTTTATTTGTTTGAGCACCCCTGCCCTAGAGACTATCTTAATGGTTTCTGGGAAATGGCATTCAGGCAGAAACGTAATCCATTCCCTACATAAACATGGAAGAGTACACCTGCAAATATACCAGAAGAGACAACTAACAAACAACTAGTCGTAACAAATTAGAATGCAAATCCTACCGTTGAAGCTGGATTTATCGAAATTGGGAGAGTGGAATTGCATACGAAATTAAGTACAAAGCATGGCTTGCTACATCATGCAAGAATGATCCATATCATGATCATTAGTCAATGAATAATACCTAAACTTTTTATTGTTGACAGAGGTACATAGATCCGCAGAATCCCAGGCACGCTCGAGAAGAGGCCATGACGTTGGTGACTCTCGGCGACACGGACCGAGACGGCCGCCTGTCACTCGAAGAAGTCCTGGCCAAGATGGATCTCTTCCTCGGATCCAAAATGGTCAACACCGCTAAAAGCTTCCACGACGAATTTTAACGAAAACAATACAGCTTGTGATCCGCACAACTCGAATTGCGTTCTGGACTGTACAACTCAGAAACAGCGAATGCCCAACGCTTTGAAACTAGAACAATATGCATCCATCAGACGCGTCATCCATCAGCTACAAATGAGACACTCGTTCCAGTACTGAACAATCATAGTTATACTTGAGTTTAATGAGTTGATATATCCACTTATTTGTTCATTATGCAGTTCATGATGCAGCTAATGATATTGGCGCTTTAATACCGAGGCTGATGATCAATGAGCGGCCATAGAACGCCTTAATCAGCCAATGCTTAAAAAGCGAAACATAGGAAATTGTATTGCTTCAATTGGTGTATTTGGTGGAGATTGAATAGAGCTTCCTCCCAAAGATATGTAGATTTGGATTGCTTCGTACCAACTTTAGTTAGTCCACAGTTGCGAATGGTGGAAGGGGTGGCGTCCCAAAATTTACCTCTTCCTCAATAATTATAGGAAAATCAGCAAAACAGCAGCTGATCATGGGGGGATACGTATATGCATGTCATAGGCAAAACTGCCCAATGCTGGCGGTATAACATGCATTGATTTATTCGGTTAGAGACCAGTTCTAGTTAAGAATTCTTGGAAAACGATTGTTCTGCCCAAACATCAGGATTGTTTTGGGCCTCTGACAGTGGTACCACCACCACATCTTGAATACTGTTTTTTGTTTGTTTTTTCTTTAGTAACAAAAACTGAGAACTGTTTCAGTTTCTGCTATTATTACGAATACGTACACGACATATTCTTTGTGAATAAAAAGCCATATTCAGGTTATTCGCTTCATTCACCTGTGACTCCCAGACACCTACAAAGAAATCATCGACAGAAGAAAATAGTTCCAGTCATACAGAAATGTGACTACGTAAAACGTAAGTCATTATCTTATGAGTGAATTTTCATAAAATTTATTTAATATTTAATACTCTTATAGCACGTGATCAACTTTGTGAATACGTTAACTTTCACCGAAATTGTTAACTCTCGGATCGTATGGAAAAACAACTTTTTTTCTGAAAATATTCCCCTAAATAAACAAATTTTCGAATATATATCACGATCATTTGAAGACCTTATGAATTTTGTTAGAACGTTTTAATAAAATTCAAGTAAACACATGTTTCCAGCTAAATTGTGTGTACATAATATTATATGCAGAGATATACACACAGACATAGCTCTGCTGTTGTAGTTATTGGTTAGAGTCCCATTTCCATAGAATATTCAATTAGAGAATATGAGAGGTATATTAAGGATTATTATGTTGGGAATTCAACTATTTAGAGCGCCATTTTTTGACAATTTGAACAATGTTTTAATCGAATCTTTATGTTTGAGCAAGTTATTGTGATTGTGTCACGAACGGATTTTGGTTTATCATTGCAGAACATAAATGTAACCAGCCGTCCTCAAAATTTGTTGTATTACGTTTGAAAATGGTTGAAATCCCAAAATCCGATTTTGGTTTATTAGTCAATAGAAAACCATTGTAAACGCTCTTGAAAAAAAATGTCTAACCCCCCCTGAAAATTTCATGGTTTACGTTTCAAAGGGTGTAGAATCCAAATCCGCAATAAAATGTTTTCCGTCCGTCCGCCGTACGCACGATTTCTCCCAAACGGCTGGAGAAAAAAATCTGAAATTTTCAGGAAAAATCAATATTGGTCCGACAACGCCAAAATTCTTTAGCCAGCACCCTCACCTCATTTAAAGTGCCCTTTAAGGGTTTTCAAAGTTTTGTAAAATCCCTAAAAACCTTTGGACTTTTTTTGAAGAACTTTCCATGAGAAATCGAATGAGCTCCTCCCCAGGTCCGTAGCTCAAACCATTCCCGATTTATGGTGCCAACATTTGCATCCACATTCACTACATCACTAGGTTGCTGCAATCAAAACAAACACCTAGTGTAGTGAATGTAGATACTGGAGTGAACTCCTAAAAGGGTTTATAGCCGAAAAACGGGTTGAAGCATTCTGATATGCATGCTCCGTCTTACGAAATTTAAAATTTTCGAATAGAATATTTTTCCATTGTAATCGCTCTTGAAAAAAACGCTGCAAATTCTTTCACTGGGGTTTATTATACAATGATTCATGATTAGGATTTCTACTAAGCTTTGGAGTGTGCGTGTTTCACAGGTGATAGAGCGATTATTGCATTTCAGGAGGCACACAAATATGATCAACTGATCAATCCAAACAGGTATTTTGGTTGAGAACCGATTCAAGTGCTCTTTGCAAATCACCCCAGTGAAAGAATTTGCAGCGTTTTTTAAATACGTTCCAAAAATTCAGGTTATTTCAGAATGCCAAAAAAAAAAAAATCATTTTATTATTTTAAAAGTGTAGTCTATGAGGGAAGGTATAAAATTTGAATTTATGTATTTTCAGTTTAATATAGAGAAAGCGCTTTATCCTAGAAGGCCTCATACTTCAAAAGGAAAAACCAAATTTTATTTCTCCCCTCAAGTTCTTCACAAAATGAAAAATTCGTGGCAGAAGTCGCGTAAGAAAGTCGTAATTTGAAATGCAGGATCCATTGCAATAAAACTTTTCTCGTAAATTCGCGACAAACCATTCTTCTTTTTGACCTCTTCCAAGAATACTCGGAGTAGTTGAACGCCTTCGGTTATAGATCTAGGCAAGCCAGCTCTTCTCACATGCACTGCAAGAGCCTACTTCGATAACAACATTTTAGGTGGATCTAGAATGTTATGTAGTTGGTTTTCTCGACTACTTTTGTAACTCGCCCAAGTTAAAGAGTGCTAGTCAGAAAACATTTTAAAAACTTCTTCTACGTCATAATTTTTCTACATTTGTAAAGGTTCTTCAGGGCTACATTACAGAAAAAAGTACAAAACGAAACTCTAAAAACCTTATAACCACCTAATCAATTACTGTTACCTATCAGCAGCTAATCAGTACACAATGTCATTTAAAATTGTCATAAGGTCGCTGCTTTAATAGCACACAAGTTGAAGCACCGTTCTATAGAGTTGCGTTTTTTCCTTAGTCTGTAGTGTAGCCCAGAAGGAGCTATACAAATACAACGTAACGTTGGCGCAGATCAAGTTTTCAATGTTTTTTTTTTTTTTTTTTTTTGACAAACACTCGCTAACACTGATTTGAACTAGAATATTATAACCAGGACATCTGCTACACTAATACGGACGTTTTTACTAATAAACCTTAGTTACCAATCAAGCAATTTTTTTAACTTCCCCTCAAACGTTGTATGTTTACATTGAATTTCAGGAGATATGTATAGAGCACTTAAATTGGTTCTCAACCGAAATATCTATTTGGATTGATCAGTTGATCATATATGTGTGCCTCCTGAAATTCAATAATCGCTCTATCACCTGTGAAACACGCACACTCCAAAGCTTAGTAGAAATTCAAATCATGAACGCAAGCCAATTGAATAATAAACCCCAGTGAAAGAATTTGCAGCGTTTTTTTACGGTTATCAGAATATTTTAACCCGTGTATCGGATATAAACCGTTTTAGGAGTTCACTCCAGTATCCACTTTCACTACATCACTAGGTTACTGCAACCAAAACAAAAACAATAATAAACCAAAATGACGCAAATGTTGGCACCATAAATCGGGCCATACATTGGGAATGGTTTGAGCTACGGACCTGGAGAAGGGCTCATTCGATTCCTCGTGGAGTGTTCTTCAAAATGAGTACAAATTTAGGCCGCCTTGACTTTTTTGAGGTTTTTAGATTTTACAAAACTTTGACAACCTGAAATTCAATAATCGCTGTATCACCTGTGAAACACGCACACTCCGAAGCTTAGTACAGATTCAAATCATGAATGCAAGCCAATTGAATAATGAACCCGAGTGAAAGAATACTTATTTACCCCAGTAATATTATTTACCTATATATTATCAGCGTTTCATACATATCAGAATGCTTCAACCCGTGTATCGGAGTAAACTACAAGTATCCACATCGGCTATCACTCCAGTAACCACATTCACTACAACTCGACGCTATCGGCATCCCTAGGTTACAAACAAACAATAATAAACCAAAAAAACGCAAATGTTGACACCATAAATCGGGCCATACATCGGAAATGGTTTGACCTACGGACCTGGGGAGGGACTCATTCGATTCCTCATGGTATGTTCTTCAAATAGGTATAAATTTAGGCCGCTTCGACTTGTTTTGAGGTGTTTAGGGATTTTACAAAACTTTGACAACCCTTAAAGGGCACTTTAAATTAAGTGAGAGTGCTGGCTAAAGAATTGGGGCGTTGTCGTCGGACCAATATGGATTTTCCCTGAAAATTTCAGATCTTTTTGCTCCAGCCGTTTGGGAAAAATCTTTTATTGCAGATTTGGATTCTACACCCTTTGAAAGATGAACCACGACATTTTTTTTTTTCCAAGAGCGATTACAATGGTTTATTATTGAATAATAAACCAAAACGAAAATCCGGCCGTCCGCTGTTGAAGCCTTTTTCTAAAACTATTGGACCAAAGAAACACCGTTTTTGTTAAGAGTCTAGCACGATTAATAAACACAAATCAGTGATTTACTAGAAGGGCTTTCTAATACAGAAATGAAAAACCTTAGTGTAATAATTTGTAACGTTTTGGTTCTCACTGTTGTGCTCATTCGAGGGACGGAAAAACAGCGCCATTAATTGGTTTTTTAAAAATTAGTAAAAAAGGAAAAAAGATTAGTAAAAATTGATTGATTTGAAAAAACTCTCAGCTTAATGTCTAATAACTTAATTCCTTTTTATCTCTGCTGTATAGCTCTCAATATTCTAAGACCAAATCCGTGAAAAAAATAGCGATACGATCCAATAATTGAGAACGATTAATCAGAATACTTAGTACCTACAGGACGGATAAAAAGGAATTAAGTAATTAGATATCAAACTAACAGTTTTTTCAAATCCATTAATTTTTATTAAGATTTTTTGTTCGTCAGAATTAAATATTGTTGATTAGAGAGCGATACGACAGGTGTCCAGTGGCCGAAAAATGACCCTGGAACGCCAGTTGAGTGTGTGTGTTCTCTTCCCGGGTTTGGACTCAAATCGTTGACCCAGGGAATGGTAGGAATGTCCCTGGACCGCGATCACCTATGCACGAATGTTTCCACTGTTATATGGGAAGAACGTCCCCCGCCTGGTGAGAACATTCTAATTTGAAGAGTGATTATAGATTGTTGGTTTATTATTCAATAATAAACCATTGTAATCGCTCTTGAAAAAAAAATTCTAACCCCCCCCCCCCCCCCCGAAAATTTCATGGTTTACGTTTCAAAGGGTGTAGAATCCGAATCTGCAATAAAAAATTTTCCGTCCGTCCGCCGTACGCCGTACACGATTTCTCCCAAACGGCTGTAGCAAAAAAGCTGAAATTTTCAGGAAAAATCCATGTTGGTCCGACCCAATTCTTGAGCCAGCTCTCTCACTTAATTTAAAGTGCCCTTTAAGGGTTGTCAAAGTTTTGTAAAATCCCTAAAAACCTCAAAAAAAGTCAAGGCGGCCTAAATTTGTACTCTTTTTGAAGAACACTCCACGAGGAATCGAATGAGCCCCTCCCCAGGTCCGTAGGTCAAACCATTCCCGATCTATGGCCCGATTTATGGTGCCAACATTTTTGTTATTTTGGTTTATTATTGTTTTTGTTTTCATAGCAGTAACCTAGTGACGTATTGATGTAGTGATGTAGTAATGTGGATACTGGAGTGAACTCCTGAAAGGCTTTGTAGCCGATACACGTCTTGAAGCTTTCCGATAAGCATGAAACGCTGCAAATTCTTTCACTGGGGTTTATTATTCAATTGGCTTGCGTTCATGATTTGAATTTCTACAAAGCTTTGGAGTGTGCGTGTTTCACAAGTGATAGAGCGATTATTGAATTTCAGGAGTCACACAAATATGATCAACTGATCAATCCAAATTGGTATTTTGGTTGAGAACAGATTTTCGTGCTCTATGCATATCTCCTGAAATTCAATAATCGCTCTATCACTTGTGAAACACGGACACTCCAAAGCTTAGTAGAAATTCAAATCATGAACGCAAGTCAATTGAATAATAAACCAAAGTGAAAGAATCTGCAGCGTTTTTTTTTATGGTTTTATGATTTTATGGCACTTGTGACACGTACATACAGCGTTTTGTTTTGTCTTGGGCCTAGGTGTGTTTGCGGGGCAAAACGTTTCTCTTGTGTCCAAGTGAGTATACCATATTCATATGGGACAAACATTTTCCGCCGAACGCACTGTGGTTATGAGTCCCGCACGAAACCCTTGCGCTACGGTTTGTTTTACTTAGTTTATTTATAAAATTGATTAATAAACCCCAGTGAAAGAATTTGCAGCATAAGATCATACCATACATCGGGAATGGTTTGAGCTGCAGACCTGGGGAGGGGCTCATTCGATTCCTCATGGAAAGTTCTTCAAAAAAGTCCAAAATTAGGCCGCCTTGGTTTTTTTGGAGGTTTTTAGGGATTTTTCAAAACTTTGACAACCCTTAAGTGGCACTTTAAATTAAGTGAGAGTGAGTTGCTAAAGAATTGGGGCGTTGTCGAACCAATATGGATTTTTCCCGAAAATTTCAGATTTTTTTGCTCCAGCCGTTTGGGAGAAAACGTGCGTACGGCGTACGGCGGACGGACGGAAAAATTTGCATTTTAGATTTGGATTCTACACTCTTTGAAACGTGAACCATGAAATTTCCAGGGGGGTTAGACATTTTTTCTTCAAGAGCGATTACAATGGTTTATTATTGAATAATAAACCAAAAAAAAAAAAAATGTTTATCTAAATTAACTCTTCCAAATTAGTTCACCCGTTCAAAATTCACACGTTCAAAATTTCGCAACTCAACGGCAAATTGTCATCCGTTCCAATTCGATATCCCCTTAAATTCACAACAAACACCAACAGCTCGAAGCCCATCGTTACACTTTTCACTGACCAACTTATTCAACTGAAACAAAGCACGATCCGTACTTCATCTTTTCTTTCTTTAAAAATCTGGACTGTCGTTATTTTTTAATAACACATTAAATTCAACCAGAAACGATATATCTCTGATCTTAATACATTTTTCAACACTTTTAATTAGGCCGACATCAGCGAAATCGCTCTATAATACCCCTGGATATCATTTTTTTCTAATTTGAAGAGTGATTATAGATTTTTTAAATTATCTCTAGACACATAATAGTGGCAAAACCAGAGTGAACACGTAGACCAAAGGCTCGAAATTCATTTTCTGAATTTTCGAGAACAAAATCTCAAACATTCTCTCGCATAAACTTCATCATTACGACACCATACTTAAAACCAAGATAAAAACGAATTTTTCGGCAGTAAAGTTTATGGAACCCCTCATAAAAGATGAATATTTTTTAATATTCTGGTTAACTTTTTAGGTTCCACATAAAATGATTGTGGAGATTATTGGGGAAATATTTCGCATTGAATAACTCATTTAATGGGTAATGTAACCGATCTTTTAATTTTTTTTTAATTGCCTATAGGAGACGAATTATGATTATTGGTTTCTTCATTTCGAGGAAAAGGCCCCTTTTATCCGTCATGGGCTTAACGACGTTAGGAGATATGGATTGGCACGTCTTAAGCCGCTGTGGCAACCCTGTCAATAGATTCTTAAAATCCGTAGGCTACCTCACGAATATTCCGTAGATTGCCATAACGAAAGTTCAAAGTTGCTGTTTCGTTGTCTCGACTGTTGGAATGACATCAACAGTCAAGATGATTATAATAACGTATAATGCAAGCATCATAGGGGTGTCGCTATGTACTGTTTTTGTACGATCACGCCTATAAAAATAATTTTGAACACTTATAAATATTTTTGAATCTAAACGAAATTCGTGTTTGAGAAAGCAATTAGAAAATCGGCTGAGAATTTTAGCAAGTATGAGCGGCGCTTGCATGGACCGGCCATAACCCCCTTCGTCGCCGAATCGATGGTAAACAACGATGTTTCAAAAACTCCATTTCGGATGAATCAACGATCAAACTCATTAAATCGACGACCAAAACCAACCAACCGGATTCGGGTGGTTAGGGTGTTGTAAGACACGGCGTTAAACAACGATTAATACCGGTTTTTTCGCCTTGTAATCACTGAATAGCACCGATTTGTCTGATCGTAAGCACAAAACTAGGGTTGGTGAAACTTTAAGTGATTGTTGTCAGTTGTGGAGTGCCTCAGGGAAATGTTTTGGGACCCATTTTATTTATGCTCTATATTAATGAGCTTCTAAATCTTTTTATGTTCGGTTTCGCCGATGATACGGCCATTATTTTTTGGGATTTAAACTTTGAGGTTTTATTGGATAAGATCAATAGATCCTTATTTATGATTAAGCACTGGCCAGATTTGAATACATCATGTTCGAATATCAACAAGACTTCTACGATCCGTTTTATTTTAACAACATCCAACATCGAGGTATTTCATGTTGTGATGATGTGGGCGCGAGTGAAAACTCAATTCTCAGTTCATCGAGCGGTTTCCATGAGGCTAAGGGGCCCGAGGAAACTCGTACGAGGACTTGGACTGGAGGACGGAGCAGCTATTTGGCTACCAGAAGAATGAAATTACACACACATTTTTCACACACAAACACACACACACAGAGTTAGGAAAAAAGAAAATCAGATTAGTTTGGCAAAATCAATTTGAATTTTTGGCATGTTATCAAATTGAAAATTTTGGCAAATTAATTTGAACCTTTGGCACAAATCAATTTTAATATTTTTGGCATCTCAATTCAAACTTTTGGCGACTCAATTTCAACTTTTAGCATACCAATTTGAGCTTTTGGCATATCATAAATTGACTCTTCACAAACCCAACTAATCCAACATTCCACCCCATATAATGATCAATAAATGTTTTTTCTCTCTCTTCATCAATTTGAATATTTTCATCAGCCAAATTTCTGTGGATGCATTTTGGTTTATTATTAAATAATAAACCATTGTAATCGCTCTTGAAAAAAAAATTCTAACCCCCCCTGAAAATTTCATGGTTTACGTTTTAAAGGATGTAGAATCCGAATCTGCAATAAAAAATTTTCCGTCCGTCCGCCGTACGCACGATTTCTCCCAAACTGCTGGAGCAAAAAATCTGAAATTTTCAGGAAAAATCCATGTTGGTCCGACCCAATTCTTGAGATAGCTCTCTCACTCAATTTAAAGTGCCCTTAAAGGGCTGTCAAAGTTTTGTAAAATCCCTAAAAACCTCAAAACAAGTCGAATCGGCCTAAATATTTACCTATTTGGAGAACATACCATGAGGAATCGAATGAGCCCTTCCCCAGGTCCGTAGGTCAAACCATTCCCGATGTATGGCGATTTATGGTGCCAACATTTGCGTTTTTTGGTTCATTATTGTTTGTTTGTAACCTAGTGATGCCGATAGATTCGAGTTGTAGTGAATGTGGATACTGGAGTGATGAGCCGATGTGGATACTTGTAGTTTATAGCCGATGCTCGGGTTGAAGCATTCTGATATGCATGAAACGCTGATAATATATAGGTAAACATTATTCAATATTATTACTGGGGTTTATTATTATTATAGCACGTAAATCGGTTGTTAACCAAAATACCTGTTTGGATTGATCAGTTGATCATATTTGTGTGCCTCCTGAAATTCAATAATTGCTCTATCACCTGTGAAAAACGCTGCAAATTCTTTCACTGGGGTTTATTATTCAGTTGGCTTGCGTTCATGATTTGAATTTCTACTAAGCTTGTGCGTGTTTCACAGGTGAATGGAGTGATTATTGAATTTCAGGAGGCACACAAATATGATCAACTGAACAATCCAAATAGGTTTTTTGGTTGAGAACAGATTTACGTGCTCTATGCGTATCTCCTGAAACTCAATAATCGCTCTATATCACCTGTGAAACATGCACACTCCAAAGCTTAGTAGAAATTCAAATCATGAACGCAAGCCAATTGAATAATAAACCCCAGTGAAAGAATTTGCAGCGTTTTCAATTTTAAATAATTTAAATACGATCCAGGGAATGACTGAATAATACAAATCAACTGTTATGACTACGTCTATATCCCTTTTGAAAGTTAGTAGTCAATGTTACTCTCCCCAAAATATCCAGATAGAGGTTCACGATTTTTGCCAATTTTGAAAAGACCCATAGATGCCACATCAAAAAACTCATTTGATTCATAAATTTCAGAGAAGCATTCCTTCATACATGAAAACATTGTTTTCCAATTACAAAAATACTCTTGAATGCTACACCGAAAAATCCATTTCATCCATAAATTTCGCAGTACGTTGTATCAGAAGGGAAACAAATCAACAGAATCAGACGATTGAGATGGAAGTTACACCTAGCTTGATGTTGACATTCACCTTTTGAGAATTATGCCAATCTCGATTTTCTTCAAAAAATCAAATCATTGGGGTCAGAACCGACCCCAGTGTGACCTCCTAGGGTTAATATTCGAACAGAAACACGACCTTCAATATTCATGATTTGTGCTGTTGATTTTGACCATTTTTCGATTTTTTGCCGCTACAACAACAATACTTGCAAGTAGCGAGTAGCCATCTACTGTGTTAAGTGCCCATTCTTTTCGATATTTATTTATGAAAACTGACAAAAATTTAAACAAAGGAACAAATAACATGTATATGGCATGGACTCGGATTTTTTTCATGTTTTCATCCTCACTACACTAAAATTGCCTCAACTTCTTTAATTTGCACAAAAAATTCAAATTTGAGGATACCTTTAGAAAGACCGAAATATTTCCTGTCTTTTTTATGCTTAATCGTTTTCTCGAAGCAGAATTAAGGGATGAAAAAACATTCTAAAAATGAGGGTCCTTTAAATACAATAAATTAATCTATAGGTTAGTGTCATTCCAGAAGATAACTCTAGGGTTGATAACTCAGATAGGGTTGATATGCACATTTCTGAAAATATTTTTCTTTTTGTGTGATTATACGAAGTATCCTTCTTTTTCCAAGGGTAAAATTCCGTGAACATGTTACATTTTGTATTCAATCTCCATATCACTAAAGATGTGTACAATGTATTTTTTGCCCGTACGGTACAAAAACGCTGCGAATTCTTTCACTGGGGTTTATTATTCAATTGGCTTGCGTTCATGATTTGAGTTTCTACTAAGCTTTGTAGTGTACGTGTTTCACAGGTGATGAAGCGATTGTTGAATTTCAGGAGATATGCATAGTAGCACGTAAATCTGTTCTCAACCAAAAACCTATTTGGATTGTTCATTTGATCATATTTGTGTGCCTCGTGAAATTCAATAATCACTCTATCACCTGTGAAACAAGCACACTCCAAAGCTTAGTCGAAATTCAAATCATGAACGCAAGCCAATTTGAAAGAATTCGCAGCGTTTCATGCGTATCAACCCGTGCATTGGCTACAAAGCCTTTTAGGAGTTCACTTCAGTATCCACATTACTACATCACTACATCACCAGGTTACTGCGATGAAAACATAAACAATAATAAACCAAAAAACGCAAATGTTTGCACTATAGTATATCGGGAATGGTTTGAGCTACGGACCTGGGGAAGGGCTCATTCGAGTCCTCATGGAAAGTTCTTCATAAAGAGCCCAAATTTAGGCCGCTTCGACTTTTTTGAGGTTTTTAGGGATTTTACAAAACTTTGACAACCCTTAAAGAGCACTTTAAATTAAGTGGGAGTGCTGGCTAAAGAATTGGGACGTTGTCGGATTTTTCCTGAAAATTTCAGATTTTTGCTCCAGCCGTTTGGGAGAAATAGTGCGTAACGGCGGACGACGTACGGCGGACGGACGATTTCTCCCAAACGGCTGGAGCAAAAGATCTGAAATTTTCAGGAAAAATCAATATTGGTCCGACGACGCCCCAATTCTTGAGCCAGCTCTCTCACTCAATTTTAAGTGCCCTTTAAGGGCTGTCAAAGTTTTGTAAAATCCCTAAAAACCTCAAAACAAGTCAAGGCGGCCTAAATGTGTACTTATTTTTAAGAACTTACCTCGAGGAATCGAATGAGCCCCTCCCCAGGTCCGTAGGTCAAACCATTCCCGATCTATGGCCCGATTCGGATTCTGCACCCTTTGAAATGTAAACCATGAAATTTTTACGGGGGGTTAGATTATTATTATTATTATTATTTATTTTTTTTTTTTTCAAGAGCGATTATTATGGTTTATTATTGAAAAATAAACCAAAATGGATAGATTCCACTGGAAAAACATGAATTTTCTGCCACTCTTACAAAAGCCGTTGAAAACCATCGGTTAATATTCACGTTTCAACGTTAACCAGAGGAGAAACGACTCTATTAATCCCTCGACTCGGTGATGAATGGGATATCTCACTTCAATTAAGATCTCAATTGAGATTCAGTGGCCGCGGGGGCGTCGGGCGACCGTCCGCCGCTTGATGGATCGCTTTACAATTTTTCTTCTCCCAAGTTGGTTTTTTTTTATTTTTATTTTTTTGCTCGCGAACTCGGGAGGGATTCATTCGGTTTCGAACGACCCCGAATGAGCGATCCAGAGCACGCGAATTGAAAGAAATGATAATTTATTGATTCGCTAATTCGCTTGAAGCTTGTTCGGGTCGTTCAGGGTTGAAGTGGAATTGGTTCATTGTTTCCAATGATGACCCTCTGTCATCGGCCAAAAATAATATAATACGAGTACAAACTACTACCCAAAGGTCTATCGTTCACGTATTCCCTTCCCTATGCAGTTTATTAAACGTGATTTGAGGAAAATTATCAAAGCTCAGCGTATAAATACCTTGTAACTGTATTCTGGATGAATTAAAAGAGGTAGGTACAATTAACAATTAAAACAAATTATCCTTCAGGTGATCAGCGTTTACCTCCACGTTGCAATCTTCAAGACACAGCGTAGACGATAACGTGACTTTGTCATGAATTTTTTTTTTTTTTTTTTATAATTTTTTTTTTTTTAAATTAGAAAATACGAGGGAAAAAACATTTATTGATCATTATATGGGGTGGAATGTTGGGTTTGTGAAAAGTACAAATTGGTATGCCAAAAGTTGAAATTGAGTCGCCGAAAGTATAAATTGACAAGCCAAAAATATAAAAACGCTGCAAATTCTTTCACTGGGGTTTATTATTCAATGATTCATGATTTGAATTTCTACTAAGCTTTGGAGTGTGCGTGTTTCACAGGTGATAGAGCGATTATTGAATTTCAGGAGATATGCATAGAGCACTTAAATCGGTTCTCAACCAAAATACCTATTTGGATTGATCAGTTGATCATATTTGTGTGCCTCCTGAAATTCAATAATCGCTCTATCACCTGTGAAACACGCACACTCTCAAAGCTTAGTAGAAATTCAAATCATGAACGCAAGCCAATTGAATAATAAACCCCAGTGAAAGAATTTGCAGCGTTTTTTTATGGTTATCAGAATACTTCAAATCCACCAGTATCCACGTTCACTACATCACTATGTTACTGCAATGAAAACAAAAACAATAATAAACCAAAATTACGCAAATGTTGGCAGCATAAATCGGGCATGGTTTGACCTACGGACCTGGGGAGGGGCTCATTCGATTCCTCATGGAAAGTTCTTCAAAAAGAGTCCAAATTTAGGCCGCCTTGACTTTTTTTGAGGTTTTTAGGGATTTTACAAAACTTTGACAACCCTTAAAGGGCACTTTAAATTAAGTGAGAGTGCTGGCTAAAGAATTGGGTCGTTGTTGGACCAATATTGATTTTTCCTGAAAATTTCAGATTTTTTGCTCCAGCCGTTTGGGAGAAATTTTTATTGCAGATTCGGATTCTACACCCTTTGAAACGTAAACCATGAAATTTTCAGAGGGGGGGGGGGGGCTAGAAATTTTCTTTTCAAGAGCGATTACAATGGTTTATTATGGAATAATAAACCAAAAAGAGTATTTTGCAGTGATGATTCAGAATTTGGTGATCGGATTAGAGAATTTTTCTTGCAGGCGTGAATTCATTCTTGTTGTAGGTACTCCTGTTTCAGTGGGTAACCTTATGAAAAAACTTTGTCAGTTCATACAGTGCTGATGAATCAGTAAAGCTCCGTCAGTTGAGAAGACTCTTTGAGAAGTCCCTTCAGAATTCAGCTGTTGTTCTGAGATATAGATATGGACACGCTGCATAAAAACTAGTTAATAAATCCACATCCTCGATTTTCGTTCTACGTCTCCAATGAGGACTACTAGACATAACCACCGCAGGACAACTTAAACGAATAATTCCTAAGATTTCTTCCTGATTTTTGTTACAACCTCCCGAAGTCTGAATTCCCAACAGGAGGCATCGAGTACAGGGCCTTCTCACGAGAGATACCTACCTATCGCTGAGGTCCCTCCGAAGAGTCAGGTGCTATTTTTCCAAACAATCATCTTGTTAGAGGAATTCTCTGGTCATTCGATCTGGATGTTTCTACATACTCCTTACAGACTAATAAATTTCGTTTAAAATTGATCAAATAAGGAAGTGGAACATTTTATGAAATAGTAAAAAAGTTACCTTGAAAATGGGTGGAAATCTTTATTACTATTATTTTCTTTTTTCAAAATAATTGTGAGAGGGTGATGGAGCGATTATTGAATTTCAGGAGGCACACAAATATGATCAAATGATCAATCCAAATAGGTATTTTGGTCGAGAACAGATTCACGTGCTCCATGCATATCTCCTAAAATTCAATAATAGCTCAATCATCTGTGAAAGAGGGACACTCCAAAGCTTAGTAGAAATTCAAATCTTGAACGCAATCCAATTGAATAGTAAACCCCAGTGAAAGAATTTGCAGCGTTTTTACTGTTGGCATCCATCTGGAAAAAAATGAAAATGGCTAGTGGTGATTTATCGACAACATCTCAGAAAGTGGTCTCAGAAAGATGTCGTATTTGAGTGAGAGTTAAAATAGCTCTAGGGAGGACTGGGTCTGACTGGATCTATGAGACCCATGTGGGAAGGCACATGCAAATTTAAAGTAGAAATAATAATGGTTTTCTGGCGATATAAGTTTGAAGTACCCAGTGTACTTTATTATCCCAGCTCTAACTGTAATACGATAATTGTGAATGTTGTTTTGCCTCGTAGTGGCGACTCCTCGGACGTCCGACGCCCGCCGGCCCGTCCGGTTCCATCCGGTTCGAACTGCAGTTTGTTGTTGTTTACCGCGCGAGGGAGCGGCCGCTTCCCCGTCGATTCCCGTCAGGCAGATTCCGATGTGCGCTCCCAGTTCAACTTAAATGTCGAACCACGAATTGAAGCTTAGAGACCAGCCAGTACAAGGCTGAATGCGAAATTCAAAGGAGTTTGTCGATAACTACAACTCACAAAACCATCAGCTACAATCAGTACCATCAGTGGCGTAACGTTTTTCAGCGCATCCAATACGCCCCAACTAAAAATACATAATATTTTCGTAAGCCACCTCCCCGATAAGGTTGGTTTTTTTTTTTGGTCATTCTTCCATCGGTCATTCTACATTACGCTAAGATTAATCAAATAGTTAAAAATACATAATATGAATATAACATTCAACCTACCTTCTCCATCGTAAAGTGGTACGTTAAAGTTCAACGAACTCGAGATTCTAGTATTTTCAAAGTAACTCGTTTTGCAGGAGGAAAAATTACGCAAAAACCGACAATTTTATTTTC
The DNA here is from genome assembly GCA_031894815.1 of Creontiades dilutus. Taxonomy (NCBI): domain Eukaryota; kingdom Metazoa; phylum Arthropoda; class Insecta; order Hemiptera; family Miridae; genus Creontiades; species Creontiades dilutus. Next base: position 119,578 of record JAVIWC010001261.1, on the reverse strand, counting down.
TGACTTGTGATACCCATTTCTCATTTTAATTTCAAAATTTTTGAAAGCTGAAGAATTTTTTTTTTTTTTGGCGAATTTTGCCAATCTACCTTGTTTTATAATCTTCAAACTGCTCTTTTTTGAACGGATTGAAATATTTCCAATCCGATTTCACCATCGTGTTCTGCGTGAAAAAACCTTTATAAAAGAGAGTGACCTGCTTGGGGGTTTTCGGCTAACTTTCCCCCATTTGAAATGCCCCTTCTCCCCTTGGAGTGAAGCGATTGTGCTCATCTTCAAACATAGCTTTTTGAAAGCCAAGGTAGATTTTTGTGCAAATTTGAGTTTTAATCTTAATTTTATCGCGAGTTATCGTCTGGAATGTGTTTTTGGTGTCTGACAGTGGACTTAGAATGCTTTAAAACGGATCTTGATGCAAACATTTTAGTCTGAGAACAGTAAGTAGTTTCTTCCTCTTCGAAAATTTGGTAATACTACGGCAGTTGAAAGGATTTTTAATATTTCTCTTTTTCCACGTTAGGTAGCAAGCAGACTAGATGGAATTGTTTCTGTGAACTAAAGAGAAAACCAAACCGATGTTATCGGAGCCAACACATCGATGTATTGATTTTATCGAACATGTGGCATCGATGGCAGAACATCGTAATATCGAAGCAAAACATCGGTATTTCGATGATGTCGATGTCCCATCCCTAGTACGCACCTTCGCAACTCTGACACCTTAGCTACTTTACACCCTTCCTCACCTGGTTATAAATAAAACCAAAAGATGATTGATCAATGAACCTACATTACCGTTGATGTTTATAAACTTGATGTTACACAATGGAATTTTTCTGTGTATCGTTAGTTCCGCTTTATTCTTTAAAATTAAAAAAAAAATGAATTTTGGTAGAGCGGGCCCGTTCCCGGGCCCCCTTGTAGCCCGGGCCCCCCCACATCGCGGGGTTTACGGGGGTGTACGTTACGCCCCTGACTACAACTCACAAAACCATCAGCTACAATCAGTACCATCATCTTCTGCACCTCAACCATTGCAGATCGCTGTATACGTACATTCCAGGATCCTACCTCTTATCCATGTTCCAGAGCACTTACAACAAGAAAATAGTGGATTGCTATTGATATGTATGCTGTACACAAAAAGTTAATGTTGACGGTACGGTCAGGGTAATCGGTAAAGAAATATCGATTTTTTAAATCGGTTCGTAAGAATTGATTCACAAAAAATCGTTTCTTTTGATAAAGATTTAAAAAAAAAAAAAAAAAAAAAAAAAAGGTTTCAACATCCAACTCAACAGCAAAAATAAACCATACAAATAGGCAATTGGGTAGTGTATAATAATATAAATATTTTCAACAGTAATGTAGAGAAATGTAGAAATTATAATGTAGACAAATTATTATTAAATAAAAAATGTGAGACGAAAAAAAAAATTAAGCACAAATTGTCCTCCAAAAAATAAGTTTCGACGCGAGCTTTCCACTCAATCTGTTTCTTGTCACGAAATGGTTTTCCCGGCTTTGGATTGAACAACAGTTTCACCGGGAACAGACGTACCACAGTGGGTAGATAAGTTGAATCGATTCTTTTCGATTATTTAAATAAGTAGTGAGAGAAGAGCTATGAGCATTGAAAATGTCTCAGTAATTTGAATGTGTTTTATTGTGTTGATGAAATTACCACTCGTAAAACGCAAATCCGAATCTTCTCCAAAAATTGATACTTCCTTTTTACTGAATGCCTGTCTCTTAGGAGGAAGAATATGTTTCAACAAGATACAAGAACAATAATTAACGAATTTAGCATAAAATCGCTTTTATGGAAAACCACGATTTTGTACCCTGATTGTAGAAAAAAATCGTAGAATAAGTATCGATTCTCGATTTTTTGTATGCACAAACATCGATTCTAAACATCGATGTTTTTACAAGAAAACATCGATTTTTATAAAAATCAATCAACCTTCCCTAATTGACGGTACGGTCAGTGTAAATGGACTGAGATCTTTGAAAACTCTTTGAATCAGTTTCTCATTAAAGATGACGATACTTTGATTTTGATTAATCCGCCGATATTATTCGAACGATTCCGCCAACAAATTTTCTTATCAAAAGCAGAAAAATGATTTTTTTTCTTTCCCATGTGATATAAATGTAAAGGAAAAGTAGCAATGAGCGGATTTGTAAATATTTGTCTCTGTTACTATTAATTCCAAGGTTTGTGATTTTACCCAAGTTTATTCAATTTTTCAACTTCATAAGTTCTACTATCTTGTATTACATTCTTGATCATTCTTGTTGAATCTCATTGTTAGTCACCTGATCCCGAAAATCAGTTAATTCTAAGGCTGGAGAAAATTACATTCTCAATATAGATATAATTATATGCTTTTCTGTGGTGTTAATAATGTTTTGGTTGTTTTAAATTGGTTTTTCTCTCTCATTAGAACAATGCTCTCTCCTTAGAAACTGAAAAATTTCATAAATTCGATATCTGACACTGGTACGACTGAACTGTATGACTGGTTAGGGTTGGTCGTCAAGGAACCTGCATAGATGAACTAACATAACAAAATTGATGCTTGAAATAACCCGTAATTTTGGAATTCTAGGGGAGGGTTCCAAAAAAATTTTGGGGGGACAGTTGATTGAAACAGTGTTTAACGTGAAGACATTCAAAAATACATCACTGGATAGAACGTAAATAATAATGAACCTAGTAATCAATTTAAATATGAGTTCTGAGATCAAGTCTATCTCAGTTTAAATGATCAAAAACAGACTCAGATCAGCTATGGGAGACTCATGGTTGTCCAATCTAATGGTTCTAGCTGCAGAAAAGATGTAATGAGATCCTTGACGAGAAATTCATCCCGACTAGACTACTACTGTGATCTTGATCCAAGTTTCATTGATTTTCGTCCAGTAGTTATAGATAATAGCCCTGGACGGCGCACAGGGTCCAGGATCGTCAAAAACCGGTCAAAACCACAATTTCTGAAGTATTTCCCCTTAACTTGTCGGTCTCAAATATGTGTTGAGATCATCCCGAAGAAGTTTGTCCTTGAGTTTCAGGCGCCAAAAATGATTTGGAAGCCACCAATAATCGTCACATTCAGTACATTTGTGGAAATGTGGCAAGTTGTCATGCATGTTTACAATTTTGTTATTCTTTAATTTTTGACAAGAGGTGATCGGAGCAATTTTTTCTCGATACATTTAGGTGTCAAGAGGGCAAAAAAAAAAAATGTTGTCTCCCGATTTGAAGTCTTCTTTGTAAAGGGGTTAATGAAAAATTGACGGGTTTTCGAGTGATAGATTTCTTTTTGACTTATACTTTTTGTGCTTCCGTGTGCACCTTTAATTCTGGGCTTGGGCACTTCCTAAACATGTATAGAAAGACCGCAAACCGAAATTAGCTGCAACCACCTGCGACCTTGGGACCCAGAGCTCACTGAACCAGGGAAAACGTTATCCAACTCTCGTTCTCGCAATGTAAACAATGAACCTGAGGAGTAGGTTGTCATGAACTGTTCAACTCCTATTGGAAATATGTCAAACTGTGATCATTTTACAACTTTTTTTGAAAACATTTTGAAATATATAAGTAGAACCACCATTTTATTGGCTTGTTCTTTATCAAGCACACCTGTACAGTGAACGCACACTGCCAGATGCGACTGTGTACCCCATCTGTACTAACACAAATTTTCCCTTAGATGAAAAATGTGAGTTACCATGATCATCGTAGACTTGGCAACTTTGCGCGTTCACAATTTTTATTTTTATTTTTTAAATAGCCCTTCAAATATCGGAGATAGAAATTAATATTCATCATTTAGGTACATCATGTACAAATAAATATACCAAAACAAATGTCAAAAATTGTTTGGCACTGGTACCTTCATTCTAGTCTAGTCTAGACCAGTAAATGTGGCAAAATTTAGGTTTCCAGTTCAACTGCACAAGGAGATATCGAGTTTTGACCGGTTTTTGACGGTTCTGGACCACTGTGCGGCGGACGGAGGAATTTTATTTATTTAATTTCCTGGTTTTGCTCACCTTGAAAGGTAAAACAACTTTAGAGGGAGTTTTATACATTTTTGTTTTATGGTGCTCACAAAGATTCATTATAGCAAATAGTAAACCAACAGTAACGGTTTTTGGTTACGCTATCATCTCGTTATCACCCTAATTTTAGCCAATAACTGAATTCTTCATCTCGTATGAATCCACGTTTTAACTTGTAAAACACTCGAAATCGTGCACAGATTTAAGTATATACCTTGAATTATTATTTCGTGTTCTTCGGGAATGATTTGCGTGGACAGTTTGACTTTGTCATAGCATATTTACATGTACACTGCCGGACAAAATTTAAGGATCACTTCAATATTTTGAAATTACTGAACTGTATAGGGTATTTTTGAAAATATTTCCATTTTTGTGCCAATAAATAAATAAATATTATCGAAATATCGATGTGGATGTCCCATCCCTAATTACGATGCGTCCATAACCTGTAGGTACACATGGCAGCGAAAAGTCTCTCAGTCGATAGGACAACCCACGCGACGTTGACCATCGTCAAGAGAAGTTTTTTTCCATCAACCAGACCGATCCGGTCGGATATCTAGAACAAAACGACGACAAGACGTCCGCTACCAAGTATGCGAGCGTAGGTGTGAGTCAGTGTGATTCAGTGTGAGTCCGGCAATTACCTCGTTGTCGACAATCGACAAATTAACTGCCGGTTAACGTTGAACGCGATGACAGTGGAAGCGCCGAAACCGGATGATTCGCTTGATCTTGAAAATTAAAAATAAGGAACAAAAAAAAAACTTCGGCGAAATGAACTTGTCAACAAATTAGCGATGGGAATTGGAACTGCCTCTCCCCGCCATAGTCGGTGCTCCTACGCTAACTATCACCCTCGGAACTGTTTCGCTTAGCGATATTCTAAGCGATCAAATTCAACTGTCGTTGATGAGAGGAGCCGCTCGAAGGTCGAGTTTGTTTTGGGAAGACGCTCGGAGGTCTTCTTCGGGTTTGGCTTCCGCCTTTTCGGTAGTTACGGGTCCCCCCGTCGCTTGAAAACACAATTTGCTCGTCCGTCGAATGACACAGGAGAGAATTGGAACATCAAGAGAGAATTGGAACATCAGCGTTACAGCCATTACAGACGCCCATCGTAACACATACCTGGACGATTCACCCATTTAAAACGAAATTAAGACTCTAGGTAGCGGAAACTTGGTTCTCACTTCTGGGAGATGAAAATTATTTTGTGTCCTCAATTCAAGAATTTCCACTCCCTTTTTGCATCCAATCATCCAACTTTTCCAACTTTTTTTTTATAAAAAAATACTTGGGTGAGGTCATCTTATGAAACTGGTAGTGGTCAAAATGAGATAGGTCGTTTTTACTATCTAAAAAAGGTATTTTCCATCTGCTATTGAAAGGAGAATAAGCCAAAAATAGAGTTAAACCTAGAAAAATGCATAGTTACGGTATGACGTTTGATTCTCAAATGAAATGGACGCACCATATCCGAAGTTTGTGTCAAAAACTAAGAAAATGTGGCCATATAGTGTACAGAGTCAAATTTCTATCAGAAGAACTGAAGATCTTGAGCGAAAGGTCGTCTTTCAAACTAGTATAAGTCAAAAAACGTCTGCCAAGTGGGTGTGGCACATAGCTTCCTCGTATCCATAACATGACTGTATAGATCATTGAAAATTATTATTGACTATTATCAATTAAGAACTCCCGGAGTTATTCTTGTGGCAAGGATTTCACGTTTGCGCATACGCGGAGGCTACTATTGATCCGGGGGTCATGAAATTTATAGGGGACCATCTACACATCAAACCGAACAATCCCTGAACATTTCATCGAAATTGGTCAAGAGCTCCCAGAGTTATGCGCGTAACAAGGATTTCGTTTGCGCATGCGCAGAGATTACTATTGATCCGGGGGTCATGAAACCTATAGGGGACCATCTACACCCCAACCCGCACAATCCCAGAAAATTTCATCAAAATCGGACTATAACTTCGTGTAGTTTTGCCCGTAACAAGGATTTGCTGACAGACAGACAGACACGGAACGAAAATTGTTCAGAAAGGTCTAAAACGCAAAATGCGAGTGGAATTTTTGATTTTGCAGACAAAAAATTTTTCACATTCCGAAAGTGAAAACAATGCTTCCGCTACCTTGTAGACTCGGAAGCAAAACATCTCATGTGGGCGACAATATCGGGGTTACGTCCGGGATTAAAAGAAACATAAATACGAATGAAAGCAACAATTTCGGGTTTGAAAGCAAAAATCTCCTATCGCCTAGCTACGCCCGCATTTCAAAAACAAAAAAATATCCGACATCAATCCTTCTAGTAAAGTATAGATCAGAAGAAACAGAAATACGAATGAAAGCAACAATTTCAAAAACTGGAATGGCGCGTACTGGTGTCGGGTGAAGGTACAATGGTCGTGATAATCGTTTCAAGATGGCACTGGTATCGATAAATTGATACCATATATATCGATGTAAGTACACATCGATTAGAGGTGTGTAAACCCAGGTTACCTGAGGGATTAGTCTCCCTGCAGGTCACTCAGTCCAAAGAGAAGGTCAGTGGGAGAAGTTCACCAGTTCACTCCGTGGATGAATGCGACCTCCATTCTCGTCGTGTACAGTCAGGGTTTGGTAGATAACAGACGTCTACTGTACTCCTCACATGAGTAACTCTGACTAAAACAATGATAGGTAAATAACTTTTATTTGAATAGTAGAATCTGCTGTAAAGGAACGGCGACCTGCCCAGGTTGTTAGGTGGTAAGAGTGAACGGTTATCTTGAGCCAAGACCCCTCAGCAAGAGACGATTGCGACCTGCAGGTCTCGAACTTCACTTGCCACGAACAGTTCGCGACCGTCTGAGTAGTTTGAATGTCGGCCACGGGGAGCCATGCTGTCGCGAAAGTCTTGTGATGAACTGCAGGTCTTCATTCCGCAGGTCATTTGGGACAAGTTCACTTGAAAGAGAAGTTCTTTGAGACAAGGTCACTCACTCACTACCCACCTCTAACATCGATACATCCTGATAAGATCGTGATAAGAGGTGTGCGTTACCTATTCTGTGGTTCAGCCAAGGTTTCATTTTATACTCATTAATTTTCAGTTGATGGGTACCTAATTCGATGATATAAGTAGGTATTCCATTTCTGATACACCAATGCACTTGATGCCCATTTAGAATGCTTGATGTCTTCCAAGAATGAAAAACGTTCAAATGGAAAATAATACACCGAAAATCTGCTCGAATCCTTTCAGCAAGGGAAGATATTACATGTCTTCAATTTGTAGGAATCATCAAAATGGAAATAAACAGTCGCAATGGGAACAAAATCAGGCATCTGCCCGTGCATACCTTTTCTAATAAGTCAGCCCCCCCCCCCCCCCCCCCTGTTGGAACCCCTGTCACTAACCGTATAATAACTAATGATAAATAACTAACCCTATAATAATTAATAATAATCACACCATCAAAGGAAACAGTTGATTGATTGATCTGATTTTCGAAACAGTACACAGCAGCACGGAAAGAGAGTAGGAAAACAGCAAGGAAAAGATAAGGTGATGGTGGTAGCTGGGTGATGGGATACACTCGGTAAAGAATGTCTCCGAACACCCCAGAAATGTGTCATTTTCTTAATTACCCAGACAGGCTACTTCGGACATCTAGGAAGACTCCTCCCCCCCAATAGCAACTACCAGAGATCTAGAATCATAAAAATTACAGGATCAGCATTTTCATGGATGGCTCACAATACAGGGAAGTCTAATAGAATTGATCCAGGTAAGCGAGGGTTAATACAAACATGAGAAAAAACAACAATCGAACACAAATTCGTTTCGTTCTATGACCAGAGATGGAAAAAAACTGTAAGTGTTCTTAAACAACTTTCAAAAACAGAATTGTTTAACAATTTTCATGATTTGTTATAGTAATCAGGGGTGCTCATTCTGCGTCGTAGCCCCCCACCCCTGTGGGCACTCCTGCCGTTATTGTTCGTATATTGTATTGTTATTGTACTGTATGTGCTTAGATACCTGCGCGGCACGAGTGCTCCCAGGTACCATCCAATATGACTCAAAAACTCGTCGATTAGAAGAAGTCCTATTTGTTGGAAGTTATCAAGCAAAAAGGAGGGCCCACTAGCTATTAAGCCATTTTTGAGCTCGGTTTTGGACTGTACGAACACTTTTTTGCCTTTATAAAAATGAATTCGTGTACGTTTGATGACAATGTGGCCTCGTTTGTTTAGTTGGAAAATTGTTTGACTTGAAATACGTTATTCAATACCTCTGTAAACACATTCTTAAAATGAGTATCCGATTTTTCAAGGGTCATGAGGAGCAGTTACAATATTCGTGATAAGCCAAATGGGTGCTGCCTGTTCCGAAGTGTTACTTGTGTGTGTTCGACAAAGAATAATCGTTAAACTCATTGGTAGCATGTTTGCACATTGAGGGAATAGTCTAGTTGGAATATATACGTATGATCAGGGAACTATTTTCGATATGTTGGCTGTTTCGAAGTGTTATTTGTGTTTTTTCAACTAAGGATAATCGTTAAACCCATGGGTAGTGTAAGCAACAATCACGCTAGTGAATTTATACGTGCATAATATAAATTTAAGAACGTCTTAGCACATTGAGGGAATAGTCTACTTGGAATATATTCGTATAATCAGGGAACTATTTTCGATCTGTTGGCTATTTCGAAGTGTTACGTTCGACTAAGGATAATCGTTAAACTCATAGGTAGCATGTTTGCACATTGAGGAAATAGTCTAGTTGGAATATATACCTACAATCAGGGAACTATTTTTGATATGCTGCCTGTTCCGAAGTGTTATGAGTGTGTGATCAACTACGGATAATCGTTATACTCATAGGTAGTGCGTGCCACAATCACACTAGTGAATTTATAAGTGCGTAATTGCATATTAAGGGAATACTCTAGTTAGAATATATACGTATAATCAGAGAACTATTTTCGAAATGTTGGCTGTTTCGAAGTGTTATTCGTGTTTGTTTAACTAGTGAATTTATACGTGCATAATACATTAAGAACGTGTTTGCACATTGAGAGAATAGCCTAGTTGGAATATATACGTATAATCAGGGAACTATTTTTGATATGCTGTCTGTTCCGAAGTGTTATGAGAGTGCGTTCAACTACGGATAATCGTTAAACTCGTAAAAATCGTTAAAGTGTAAGCTACAATCACACTAGCGAGTTTATACGTGCATAATAAAACTTTTAAAACGGAAGATGGTTCGAGAGAAAATAGAAGTACTATCAGACTAAAGAAAAACCTTCGTTTTTTCCACGAATTTGGTCTGAGAAAAGTCTGAAATGGATTTGTATCATGTTATTTATTCCTCATGGGCTTAGATGGTCCTATAACCGGCTGAAGTTCAGAATAGGGGGCCCCTTCTGATAAGAAGAATACATCGATGTGAACTAGGATCGATGTTTTTATAGGATCGTAATATCGATACCGCTGCCATGTCGAATCGATAACCTCTCCTAGACCAATTATAATCTATTATCCTTTTATTGATCAATCATTGCATGGGACTTCCTAAACACGCGGCACCTACCTAATCTCGGCCTATACGAATTACGAGTATTATTAGAGATTTTAAAGGAAAATACTTGGTACTTACCAATGTGTTTGCATGTTCCCGCATTCCAATGTATCAATCCACGAAGATTCATGTTCCGAATCGGTGGAATATGAAGATAGAACACTTTTAGCGCGAACACGGAACGGAGAAGACTACCGGAGACCGCCACGCCCGAACACTGACCGAAGACTGGTTCAGACCTGCCGCTCTCCTATACGAGCCGGCCGGCGGAGGGATACATAGGCGCTCGCCGCGGCGCCCGCAAAGTTCCTGTTTTCGAGGTTCTAAGCGCCCAAAAACTTCGAAAACACGAACTTTTTTGACGCAACTTCACAAAACACACTTTAAAATAAACGTGAACACAGAGTACCACGTCCTACTCATCAAAAATAGGCACTTTTGGTGGATCAGGTACGAACAGAAAGGGACTACCTGAGTTATAATTTACGACTCGTTCCTTGTAGTTCCCGTTATGTTCTTATTTCACGAATTCCTCGACACTTTAATTCTTTACACTGCACTATTTCCACACTAAATTTGACTATATTAAACACGGCCAACAATAACAATAGCGTATAAATATCTCCTACCAGGAAAATTTGAGAGAACCAAAAATAGTACCAGGTCTGGTAATAAAATAATATTAACACTGCCAAAGAAGAATACAACGGCAGGCATAAAATGTTACGATTACACCGGTGTCAAATTTTTCAATAATCGCTGTTTTGAGGAATATATACTTAAGTTAAGTCTAGAACAATTCAAATTCAAGGTTAAAAAATTATTTGCTAAATAGAAGCTAAGTTGCTCAATTTAAAATATTCAGAGGTGTGTAAACTTTACTTTGTCCCACCATTGTCAATTAGTTCTAAGTTTAGGAAGTTGCACTTTAGTTAGTTTACAGGAAATGGTGTAGATTATTACGGCGCTTCGACGAAAGCTGACTTTTGGTCAATAAATGTATCAATTTCACTTTAGTAATGTGTGTAAATTTAAAAAATCATTGAAAATTATTATTGATTAAAGAACTTTGTTCAATAAGGCGAAGTAAATATTGAATTAGGGTAAATTTATTGTTATGCAGGATCATATCTTGAGAAAATAAAGGTAGGCATGTTCAGCTATTGAACAAACTATAAAATATAAATAATAAGTTCGAACAATCCCTGAAAATTTCATCGAAATCGGTCAAGATCTCCCGGAGTTATGCGCGTAACAAGGATTTCGTTTGCGCGGCGCAGAGACTACTATTGATCCGGGGGTCATGAAACCTATAGGGGACCATCTACACCCAAACCCGAACAATCCCTGAAAATTTCATCAAAATTGGTCAAGAACTCTCGGAGTTATGCGCGTAACAAGGATTTCACGTTTGCGCATGCGCAGAGGCTACTATTGATCCGGGGGTCATGAAACCTATAGGGGACCATCTACACCCCAACCCGCACAATCCCTGAAAATTTCATCAAAATCGGACAATAACTTCGTGTAGTTTTGCCCGTAACAAGGATTTGCTGACAGACAGACAGACACACAGACAGACACGGAACCAAAATTGTTCAGAAAGGTCTAAAACGCAAAATGCGAGTGGAATTTTTGATTTTGGAGACGAAAAAATTTTGACTTTCCGAAAGTGAAAACAATGCTTCCGCTACTTTAGTAGACTCGGAAGCAAAATGGTCAAAATGGAATAGGCCGTTTTTACAAACTAAAAAAAGTATTTTCCACCTGCTGGTGAAAGGAGAATACGTCAAAAATAGAGTTAAACCTAGAAAAATTCATGTGTCACCAAAAGTAAGTACTCTTTGTAAGTAAACTTTGACAACCCTTAAAGGGCACTGTAATTAAGTGAGAGAGCTGGCTAAAGGATTGGGGCGTTGTCGGACCAACATGGATTTTTCCTGAAAATTTCAGATTTTTTGCTCCAGCCAGAACATTTTTTATTGCAGATTTGGATTCTACACCCTTTGAAAGGTAAACCATGAGATTTTCAGGGGGGTTAGACTTTTTTTTTCAAGAGTGATTACAATGGTTTATTATTGAATAATAAACCAAAATTCTGCATATTACAAAAAGTCAGAAGCCGGCATAGCTCATAAATGAACAACAAAATAGACAATAATTTTATGAAAAATTATATTTTTAGATTAGTACAAATTAAGATTTGAACTCAAACGATGTTTCCATATTTTAACTTCTTGGTTTAAAATTAGTTGCTACTTTTGGTTCCATTTTATGTGATCTCAAGTAGGTACCATTATTATTGAATGTTCAATTTGCTATGTTATCTCAACCGACTACCTATGGGAAAGGATATTATTGAACGTAGTTCACAACTGATTTTAGCGAATTTGCAAGAAAAAAAGAAGATATTCAAGAAAAAAAAAAGTATTGGAAGAATTAGGAGATCTGAAACACTTTTTCGATAATCGTGTGGTGGTTTTTCCACCACAACCTAGTGGTTTTTCTTTGTGAAATCGGCCCAAATGGCAACTTGGTGAAGTTTGACCATTCCAGCCTAATGGAAAAGTGTGGTGTGCCGTAAAGTTACAATTTTGAAGAATTTGGTAGGTATTTCTGCATTTTCCAAATTTTTGGTAAATTGAAAAACTTTAGGCTCATAAAATTGTTTGTGATGAGAGTGCGGGTACTTGAAAGGAATAGCAGTTATAGTTATACATCAAATTATGAATAATTATGACGGAAACTTGACGGTTTTGTCGAAGTTTTGAAGTGAAAAATGGACGCGAAAATCAGGATATTAAGAACAAAGTTGTGTGGGGTATCGTTTTCGATGTATGTTCTAAATTTGGAATATAATTTCAACATTCCAATTTCAAGAGCGAAGTATGGTTAAACTGTCAAATTGAATTTTCTCAGCCCGGGGTCATTCCCACGGCAGGTAAGTAAAATTATCGACCGATTTCTACACAATCGGAGATTCGCAAGATACTCTCATTGCACAAATACTTCCCGATTTCACAGTACACAAATCATGAGTAGCTTGCAGAAAGAGCTATTTTAGCAGCAAAAAATGCAGACGTTGACAATTTAAATTTGAAGATACAACAGTTCGCAAGAGAACTTTGTATGATACAAATCTATTGATGCAGTTTGCGATGCCAGCGAAGCTGTCAACATGGTGTTCTCAAATCTAAGCCACAAATATCCAGAAATAATGTATAAGGCAAAACAACGTTTGCCGGGTCAACTAGTGATTCGATCATTTTGGACAGTTCGCTCATACGATCATGAGTGGAACTTATTAAATATTCCCTGTAACTTTCTAGGAATTAATGACCCTACATTTTCCGTCCTGCGAATAGCAGGTAAGTAGGTGTTTTATTCCATCCCGTTTGGTGTGAATTTTGTTACCTTATGAGTAACTGGTAAAGTTCTGGCGTTTTACGGAGTTACATTTATGACCATGTCACCCAATAACTCGCTTCATGTTCGTCAAATTTCGTTTCACACTTTTTCACAAATGGGTACCGAAATGGCGTTGTGAAAATAGGTCGAGCTTAGGTGGACACTTTTATAATCCAATCAACCCAGAACCTGGAAATTGTTATTCTCCTTTTTAACCCTTTCAGGTTTGAATTAATTTCGTAGACTAAAACGCTTCAAATTATTACACAAAGGTGTAATAATAGAATAGTTTTGTGTTAGAATAGAATGGAATACGAATTTCTTGACAGAAAGAAAATGTATATATCTTCGTTTAAGAACTATCATGGCATAACTAAATTTCCCTTGGTTAGGAAAGCGAAAAACATTATAATTTCCATAAAATGAAGCAAATTTTGACTTTCTTTTTTGCACTTTTTTTGCTACCTTCATACTAGTAATACTGTAGTTTGCCGGAATGACGTTTGTAAGAGAAAATGGCATAATTGTGCTATGATACTTTTATATTTCCTTTAGTTACGTCATGATTAGAATTTCTTCATTTCTGGGTTAAGGTCAGCAAGTAACAATAATGAGGTTAATTCAACAGTATCTAAACCCTATTTATCATTTACTTTTAGATAAAGACAAAATTTCGTAAACTTGATAAACAGGTGACAGAGCGATTATTGAATTTCCGAAGATATGCATAGAACACGTAAATCGGTTCTCAAAAAAGTTGTTGAAGTGAAGTTGTTCTGGCGAAAAGTGCCGAAAATCATATAAACGTTTTCTTGAAGTACTTTCCTGTGAAGTAGAAAGTGACAGATCAACGAAATTAATATAAAAAGAATACCAGTTCTTACTAGTTCTCTGCACCCCACGCGTCATTACCTGAAGTTGTACTGCTGAATTATGTCATGATGGAAACAAAAATGAGTTGTGCCATTATCGTTAAACTGACGTTTCTGGCGTCGAAACGGAAAAACTAATAGCACCAATCGATTCGGCATTCTAACAAAAATTCACGTTAGAATTTGTAAAAACCCGAAATTGTAAAAATTTTAAGCGTTCTTTAAGCGGTTCTTAAGCGACGGTATGCTAAATGACTTACAGATAACCCACAAATGAAGTGAAATTCCTCCTGCCCACCAACCACAGTTCATAAGAACTTGTACTGGCAGTGGGGCAGGTCTTAACCAAGAATATTTTTGGTTTATTATTCAATAATAATATCGCTCTGGAAAAAAAAATTCTAACCCCCCTGAAAATTTCATGGTTTACGTTTCAAAGGGTGTAGAATCCGAATCTGCAATACAATTTTTCCGTCCGTCCGCCGTACGCCTTATGCACGATTTCTCCCAAACGGCTGGAGCAAAAAATCTGAAATTTTCAGGAAAAATCCATCTTGGTCCGACGACGCCCCAATTCTTGAGCCAGCTCTCTCACTCAATTTAAAGTGCCTTTAAGGGCTGTCAAAGTTTTGTAAAATCCCTAAAAACCTCAAAACAAGTCGAATCGGCCTAAATATTTACCTATTTGAAGAACATACCATGAGGAATGGAATGAGCCCCTCCGCACGTCCGTAGGTCAAACCATTCCCGATGTATGGTGCCGACATTTGCGTTTTTTGGTTTATTATTGTTTGTTTGTAACCTAGTGATGCCGATAGCGTCGGGTTGTAGTGAATGTGGTTACTGGAGTGATAGCCGATGTGGATAACTGTAGTTTATAGCCGATACACGGGTTGAAGCATTCTGATATGCATGAAACTTGATAATATATATATTATATAGGTAAATATTATATCAATATTATTATATAGGTTATATTATTATAGCACAATAAATGGTTGTTAACCAAAATACCTAAATCGGATTATCAGTTGATCATATTTGTGTGCATCCTGAAATTCAATAATTGCTCTATCACCTGTGAAAAACGCTGCAAATTCTTTCACTGTTTATTATTCAATTGGCTTTGTTCATGATTTGAATTTCTACTAAGCTTTGGAGTGTGCGTGTTTCACAGGTGATAGAGCGATTATTGAATTTCAGGAGGCACACAAATATGATCAACTGAACAATCCAAATAGGTTTTTTGGTTGAGAACAGATTTACGTGCTCTATGCATACCTCCTGAAATTCAATAATCGCTCTATCACCTGTGAAACACGCACACTCCAAAGCTTAGTATAAATTCAAATGATGAACGCAAGCCAATTGAATAATAAACCCCTGTGAAAGAATTTGCAGCGTTTATAATCAACCAGTAACTGCAAAGCAACATCCTCGAAATGGAAAATCTCACTAAATTAATAAAATCCCTTCGTACTTCTCGGGTTTTGTCTTCCGAAATTCATTAAACTACTGAACTTGTCTGGCTTAATCTTAAAAGCATAAAGGAACTGTGAAACGTGATAATATGAATTATTTTTTGCACGTTCCACCAGGTGTTGTTATAGAGCGCTACAGAAACAACGTTCGAATGCACAAAATTTTCAATATTTTTTAAACCACCTGCAATATCTTCTTTTCCTAAGAAAAATTCGCTTAAACGGAAACCGAATTTTTCGTTGTAGACGCACAATAAAACCACTAACTAAGAAAAACGTTAGTGTCCCCATCTGAAAATGCATTATCGCTTATGGAATTAAGCGAACCAAAACGGAATACGGTAGGTTCTACTTGGTTCTGCATTCTACACTTAATTATGCAATAAAAGGTGTAAAAATCCTTACCAGATCTCTCTGTCCATTTTAGATTTTTTATTATTTTATTTTTTATTTTTTGAATTGAATTGACAATGACTGAAGAAACGGATATTTCGCAACCCAAAATGGAAAAGTTCGGATTATGAGGAATTTTAGGATTCGAATGTTTTGCCGATTTTATGGACGTTGTGTTCGTGTGTTATCTACCAAGACAACCAAATTTTTCAAACCCCCCCCCCCCCTCTCCCTCCCCTTCCAAAGGTGTTGGTTTACAATTCAAGACACAAAGAGTCACAAATTTTATTAAAAAAAATAAAAACATCATACCTTTAGCTTTCCTCCGAAACTACTGGACTGAATTCAAGGGAAAAAAAAAATCGAAAATTGATCTGGGATGTGCCAGAGTTCTTGACATTTTCATAAATCAAGTTATAATTAAGGATTAAACTAAGAAAAATCGAAATCTCAAAAACTTTTGATGTATAAGGGTAGTTTTTGTTTGATTAATACAGAAATTTGAAATCAATGAATCAAATGATACGTTTTTGGTTGCTGTGCGATCACCCGTTCGGTCACCATTTGAAACATTTGTCAGGTAGTCGGTCGGGTTCTAAAGCCTTGAAGTTCTTCAACAAGAGACCGGTAGGGTTACGAGACGCGTGGCTGGCGGTAGCCCAAGTAGCTAGGTTGATGCTTTTAGATCTGTAGTGTAGGTTGCCAGTGATTATTATCATTAGGAGTTGAATAATTCCATGAATACTGGTGTATGCCACGTCAGAGTGGAATTGAATCAAAACACGTACTTGGTTGACAAGTTACACGATCGTTCTTACATAGTCGGTCGGGTTCTTAAGCCTTGAAGTTCTTCAACAGAAGACCGGGTGGGTTACGAGACGCGTGGCTGGCGGTAGCCCAAGTAGCTCGGTTGATGCTTTTAGATCTGTGGTGTAGGGTGCCAGGGATTATTATCATTACGAGTTATATGTTTCCATGACTACTACAGGGATGCCCACCCTCCCTCAAACAGAAATGTAAAACAATATTCGAGCACCGTCATTGTCATTTTTTCATTTTTAGATAGAAAATTAATATTCAAATTAATTAACAGGTTCTTTATTATTTACGTTCTATCTAGTGACGTACTTAATATACTTTTGAATGTTGTCACGTTAAACACTGTTTCAATCAACTTTACCCCCCAAACATTTTTTTGGACCCCCCCCCCCCCCCCCAAGAATTTTAATGAAGCAGTCTGCAATACTTGCGCTTAAAACTAAACTTAAAAAGCATTAGTGTGGGTTGCCAGTGATTACGGGATCCAATTTCCACCTTTGCATCTTGAAGATTTCCTCACCTGCCTATGTAAAAAAAAGTGTGAGGGGCTCATAAACATTTTGGTGTACTATTACAGTAGTACTAGTAATATTACTATTACATTAGTACTATTACGAAAGCTTATTGAAAATAATCAAACGAAATTCCACTAATGAACAAATGGAGAAGATGCCCAGGAGTAATCCTTTTTGATCTAAAAAAGTGATTGCTTTCTACTCTCAATTATCTGATATTTGTTAATATTTTCATTGCATTTTTACGTACCAATCTTTTCTGTTTTGATTTATATGGCAATATTTCTTGTTTTTCAGAAATTACCACGTTCTTTCATGAAAATATTGGCTCTTCAATAAAGTTTATGCGGCAAAACACGTTCGGAGGTTGGTTTATTTAATGGCCCATTCAAATAGATTAAGAAGAAACAATAACCGATTGTGTTTTGGGGATAAATATTGGCTATTTTTTAAAATATATTTATTGTCTCCGAATCTGGCTGTAGTTACTGGAAAATTGGTTTTCACTTTCGGGAGGTGAACAAAATTTTGTCTCTCCAAAATTAATATTTCCAGGTGAAGTTTGGGTTTGAGACCATTCTGAACAACTTTCGTTTCATGTCTGTCTGTCTGTGCGTTTGTGTGTTTATCTGGTAATGTGCGGGTTACTCTGTGGATTGTCCGCTTTGAGTTTCGTTTCTTACAAATCAATATTCAAAAACGTCTGAGGTCACGTTGATCAGGAGTCAGGAAGAAGGTTCGACTGTTCGGATCGCATTCATATATTCAGGGTAGTCGAGGAAAAACGATCTGACGCGATGGATTTCATCGCAATAAATGCATTGGTAGGGACTGCACATGCGCGGACGTGAAACCTTTGTACGAGCTTAATTCCCACAGTTTTTATAAGAGTTTGATGAAATTTTCAGGGAACGCGTTGGTTTGGCTGTAATTGTTTCCCATAAGTTTCATTGTTCACATATTAATACTCAAAAACATCTGAAATTTCATTGATCAAAAGTCAAAACATTGGTTTGCCAAGAATCCACCAAACAACATGTTCTCTGGGTCTTACAGACCAATCACATTCAAATGTTCAGGGTAGTAGAGGGAAAACAATCTCATGATATCAGAGGTGGGTAGTGAGTGAGTGACATTGTCTCAAAGAACTTCTCTCTCAAGTGAATTTGTCCCAAATGACCTGCGGAGGGAAGACCTGCAGTTAATCACAAGACGTTTGCGACAGCATGGCTCCTGCGGCCGACGTTCGAAGTACTCTGAGACCTGCAGGTCTGCCAAATCGTTCTTCACAAAGTGACCTGCAGTTCACCCATCTGCCATTAGCTCAGGTTTCCTTGTAGTCAACGAAGTACTCCCTCATCACAGAGTCAATACCATTCAAATTTACTCAATACTAAACTATACTGGTCGATACTGTACTCATCATAGAGTCGATTATATTTAATAAGCAGGTATGTATATGAAAATCTGCATGAGGACTCGAAAAATGACTAGGGGGTAGGAAAAGAGAACAGTGGATGACTGTCATTACCGAATTCGGACGGTACACGAAGATAATAGAGGGTCATGCCACGAGATAGCGGTAGTAGCGGTTACTGTCTCAGAATGGAGACAACGACCTGCAGGTCTCATTCATTCACGAAATGAACTTCAGGTGTCCGCGGAGTGAACTGGTGAACTGTGGAGCGGTCTGCAGGTCGCATTCAATCACGGAGTGAACCAGTGAACTTCTCCCACTGACCTTGTCTTTGGAATGAGTGACCTGCAGGAGGCGCATTCATCCACGGAGTGAACTGGTGAACTGTGGAGCGGTCAGCAGGTCGCATTCAATCACGGAGTGAACTAGTGAACTTCTCCCACTGACCTTGTCTTTGGACTGAGTGACCTGCAGGTCGTCTACTCCCTCAGGTGATCTGGATTTACACACCCCTACATGATATCATATGAATTTCAACGCAATACTAGCATTACTAGAACTGCGGGTGTGCTTACGTGAAATCTTTGAAACTATCCTACTTCATACAGTTTTTATTTGATTTTGATGTAATTTTCAGTGAATGTGCGGGTTTGGCTGTAGATTATTCTCCATAAGTTTAATTTCTAATTAATCAATGCTCAACAACGGCTGAGTATGAATTTCAAAGCGGTAGTATACTAGAAGCTACTGCGCATGCGAAAACGTGAAACCTTTGTAACCAGCCTAATTAACAGTTTTCATATGATTTTGATGAAATTTTCAGTCGAGAGAGAGAGTTTTTCAGATAGGGTTGAGAGTGCAAGGTATCTCGGTGTCTACATGGACGAAGATACACAAATGTGGCATACACAAATTACCTCATTAACAAAGCGTGTAGCAAAATCCAATTATTTTGTTTTATAGGTTAAGAAAGGCAGTGCCATTAAAGTTCCTCCTTAATCTATATAAGTCTCTAGTCCAGAGTATTCTGAGTTTTGGAATCTTGGCCTGGGGTGGGCCCTCACAAACTGTTACGCATCCTTTGAAAGTCGCACAAAAAGCAGTTCTAAAAATATTAGCCTCCAAGCCTAGAAGATTCCCATCCGACCAACTTTTCACCATTGTACCAGTATTTTCAATTAACCAGTTATATATAAAGTCTGCACTTATGTACTTCCATAAGCATTCCCATGATTTCAGCTACACCCAGACTATGCCCTCATATGCGTTTCGTTTGACTACGCAATGTGTTAATCCTGTGCCTCCAAGTCGATTAGAATGTACCTCACGACATTCTAGCTATTATTAGCTTACCTATTTTGATTAGACAACTGCCTAGGGCCCTTGCTGTACCTGCTGCAAATAGTCGAGCCAGTTATAAAAAAAACAAGTTTTTAGCTTTTTAATCGGGAAGGGCAATCGTGATTGCGAGGACCTATTTTCTAGGATCAACTGTAGAAAATACACAAACATATACGACTAAAATAGTATTGTGAGACCTTAATTAAGTATTACACCAAATGTGTTTACTAAAATAAAAAATCAAATCATAACAATTAGAATATTAATACCATTGTGAAAGGTAACTCCCCACTTAGCACGGAACTGTGTTCCAAAAAGTGAGGAAATTCCTAATCGTATTGTTGTATACTTATTGCACTATTTATTGTATACCATGGAGGAATAAAAAAATTTTTCATTTTCATTTTCTATCAATCGATATTCAAAAACGGATGACGATTCAATGGTCAGAAGTCAACACATCGGTCTGCGCATGCGCAAACAAAATTCAACACAGCATTATTTTTTCAGGTTCTACTGGTCCGATCAAATTCAAATATTCAGCGTAGTCGAGGAAAAACGATCTGATGATGTCATATGAATTTCAACGCGATAGTTACATTAGTAGCGACTGCGCAAGCGCAAAAATTAAACCTTTGTAACGAGAGCCTAATTTCAACAGTTTTCATTTGATTAAATGAAATTTTCTAGAATTGTACAAATTTGACTGAAAATTGCCCCCTTTCGGCTGGTCGAGTAGTCTTGGAGTTGAATCGAAACAAACCAACCACAAAATCAAATCTTTCCCATTTATAACTTTAGTTGAGACAATTAAAACATTCGCTCATATTCGTTCATGCATCCTATTAAACTTTAGAAGATGTTCACATGTCTCCATCGTGATTTTATTACGACATTCCATTAACGAGGTAGGTAACATTTTTATTAAGGGCAGTTTTTATTACATAAACTACTACTGTGTTTGGTTACCTCCCATTACCAAATACTTTATCACCTTCAATATTTTATTATTACAACTTTTTTCTCTTCTTCATAAATTACTGAAGCGTGGTTTTCAATTCATTTCGATTTTCATTCTGTAGATACTTAACGCTTTTATTACTTGGCAGGGAGGTCCTGTTCTTACCTTTATGTTTATGTGACGTTTTATTATTTAAAAAGAATAACTGAAGTAACATAGACGCTCCGCGCTTCTCAGAACGATATGGTTTTACATAACCCACAATTACGACGGTTAATGTAGTCATAAAATAACTTTATTATATACCATTAGAACTGCCAGGAACTCTGGTTTCCAAAAAGTGTCAAATTTTTTCAATTGGTCTACTAACAAAATCTCACTTTTTTCTTCACGTTTGTCCCTAAAAGTATCCATGAAAAATTGACTTTGTAGGGGTACTACGTGGATACAAAAAACAATCGGCCAAAACTACTCCGTCAATCGAAAGAGAAACTTATTACCAATAAACACAACAAAAAAAAAGTTAGATTCCGCCAGATATGAATAGAGAAAACGGGTCAAACATAGTTGAAAACGCTGTAAATGCTTTCACTTGGGTTCATTATTCAATTCACTTGCGTTCATGATTTGAATTTCTACTAAGCTTAGGAGTGTGCGTGTATCACAGGTGATAGAGCGATTATTGAATTTCAGGAGATATGCATAGAGCACGTAAATCGGTTCTCAACCAAAATACCTATTTGGATTGATCAGTTGATCATATTTGTGTGCCTCCTGAAATTCAATGATCGCACTATCACCTGTGAAACACGCACACTCCAAAGCTTAGTAGAAATTCAAATCATTGAATAATTGAATACCCCAGTGAAAGAATTTGCATCGTTTTTACTTGGAAAACATGAGCATAAAAGCGATTTTCTAGAGGTAGGACTCAGTGCTGCACGCGCCTCGGGTTATTCTGAACATAAAATGGGAAATTTTGATGAAAAACCATTTTTTTCATGTTTTTTTGCAAAAACCAGAATGAAGAAGCCATTTTGGGTATGGGGACGTCGGGTATATTGGTGAACAGCGTTAAAATCCCTAAAAAAAGGGAGTGTGATATACCTAATTTAGAACACCTAGATAGGTTTTTTTTCCCCTTCATTGGCATTAGCTCTCGCTATAGCCATGAAGCATTTATTACATAACTAAATATTTTTATATATGAAAATAATCATTTTATTTTATTTTTCCTTTAAATATTCTTCAATTACATTTTTAAACCAATTTTGTTAATAAACGAACATAATTCGTTATAAATCACAAAATCTTCCGATTAATTCAGTTATACAGCCGAGTCATTAAATGTTCGTTATAATTATATATATATATTGGTTTACACCTTTTTATTGGTTTACACCTTTTAATTGATTTACATTTTTAAAAAATAATTTAATGGTTTACACTCTTTATGAAGTTAGCTTTATTAAGCAATACAAGCTACAATCAAGAGTAATTCAATTATTTGACTTTTGCACTTTTTATTTTTATTTTTTTCCTTCAATTGGTATTAGCAGTTAGCCATAGGTCTTCATTACTGTATAACAATAAATAAATAAATTTCAACTATGTACAATACTTAAAAAATAAAAAACTTAAATTTTTATGTTCCCTTCTTGCAAAAATAAACGTAATGACTTATAAACTGAATAGAGTTTACAATACATAAATTGATCATAGGACATTGCCTGCTGGAGATGTTGCCCAATGTTGTCCATCATCCCAGCTCTCAAATGTAAGTACCTGGGGCACGTCATGATGACATGCTCCAGGGTCTCCTCCTCGTGTGGACAGAAATTACACCGTGAACTGCTGTCGAGTCCTATTCTATGCAAATAAGCTCCACATACGCCATGATTCGAGCGAAGACGAGCTATTTTCCTGGTATCCGCTCTGCTGAGCTCAAACATTCCGAACCATGGTTTCACCGAGATGATAGAGTTACATTCTCGATAGCGATTGGCTACAGTGGAATCATTATAGGCTAGCTGCCATCGATTCTTCATATTCTCATGTATACTCTTGTATATGTCAGTGTAAGGAAGTCTTACGGCCATGAGTGAGCCTTGCTGACGGGCTGCGTTCGCCATATTATCCGCAATTTCATTTCCTTTCACTCCAACATGTGCCTTTGTCCAAACAAACCGAACTTGCTGCCCTGAAGTAGTGCTCATGTGTCTCAGCAACATCAAAGTCTCCATAAGTAAGTGATTAAAACTACTGCTCATTTCAAGGTTCGCTAGCTTTTGTAAAACACTACGGCAATCTGTCGTTGTTGTGCGGCGTTATATTTTCTATGAAGAAGGAGGATTTTTGCCAAATAATGACCTTTTTGCCCCAGTGTTCTAGAGCCTGGTGTGAATGTACAGCTTCAATGACCAAACCTGCAAAATGGACCAAACCACTAACAAGGGCGAACGGCTTGAGAGCAATGATCCATTACCCCGAGCCCTCGCCTAATAACATAATTCGTCGAAGAAAAAAAAAATGACCGATAATTCCTTTTGAAGGTCACCAACGGGACGGCTGGGACCCGGTCGTCCGTTCCGAGGGACAAAAAGAACGACGTAATTGACGATTAAAAACGACGGGAGACGACGATTATGAGGCGGAGGAGGATCGCCAGTGATGCAAACATGTAAGTTGAGACCGTACTCCCATTTCGGTTGATCATTTCCGGAGTGAACTGGTTTCATTGGTCATCATTTCTTGGTTAAAGCTAATGAGAAGCGAGAAGCCCGACGTCGGGACACCAGCGCACTGAGGAACGTCAACCGCATGTAGCGTTTCAAAAGTGAAAAAATAAAGGTGTTTCCCTGTGGAGTCATTTTCACCTGTTGGTGTACAGCTTTACTGACCCACCGCAAGATAATTGAACGTAATCCCCAGTTGGACGGCGTAGTCTTCAATGTAACTCCGTGAACACCAACCTTTACTAGCCTCTCTGTACCAAATAGAAGCTGACATTAAAACTTACTCCGCACGATGTTCTGCACGCGAGACCATGGGTGTTAACAACTAGTTGTGTAACAAAACTTTGAAATTTCGAACTTCGTGAAGGAAAAAACGCTGCGAATTCTTTCACTGGGGTTTATTATTCAATTAGCTTGCGCTCATGATTTGAATTTCTACTAAGCTTTGGAGTGTGAGTGTTTCACAGGTGATAGAGCGATTATTGAATTTCAGGAGGTATGCATAGAGCACGTAAATCTGTTCTCAACCAAAAGACCTATTTGGATTGCTCAGTTGATCATATTTGTGTGCCTCCTGAAATTCAATAATCACTCTATCGACTGTGAAACACGCACACTCCAAAGCTTAGTAGAAATTCAAATCATGAACGCAAAAAATTGAATAATAAACCCCAGTGAAAGAATTTGTTTTTCACAGGTGATAGAGCAATTATTGAATTCCAGGAGGCACACAAATATGATCAACTGATCAATCCAAATAGGTATTTTGGTTAACAACCGATTTACGTGCTATAATAATAATAAGCCCCAGTAATAATATTGAATCATATTTACCTATATATTATCAGCGTTTCATGCATATCAGAATGCTTCAACCAGTGTATCGGCTATAAACAACAAGTATCCACATCGGCTATCACTCCAGTATCCACATTCACTACAACTCGACGCTATCGGCATAACTAGGTTACTAACAAACAATAATAAACCAAAAAACGCAAATGTTGGCACCATAAATCGGGCCATACATCGGGAATGGTTTGACCTACGGACCTGCGGAGGGGCTCATTCGATTCCTCAGGGTATGTTCTTCATATAGGTATATTTAGGCCGATTCGTCTTGTTTTGAGGTTTTTAGGGATTTTACAAAACTTCGACAGCCCTTAAAGGGCACTTTAAATTGAGTGAGAGAGCTGGCTCAAGAATCGTCTGACCAAGATGGATTTTTCCTGAAAATTTCAGATTTTTTGCTCCAGCCGTTTGGGAGAAATCGTGCGGCGGACGGACGGAAATTTTTTTATTGCAGATTCGGATTCTACACCCTTTGAAACGTAAACCATGAAATTTTCAGGGGGGGGGGGGGGTTAGAATTTTTTTCCCAGAGCGATTACAATGGTTTATTATTGAATAATAAACCAAAAGGGATTAGAGGGGGTAAAGCTGAAAAAAGTGCTGTTTTTACTGAATTCCTTGATTCTTATTTTGTTTGCTCCCCATTTTGATCAAGTTGTGGGGTGTCAAACTTCATGAAGGACAAGAAAAAATTTGAGGGAGTAACCGAAAAAAAGTTGTTTTCTGTATGATTTTTATTCCCAACAAATCTTGTTGAAGCTGCTTCATGATTTGTATCTTGTTCGATCCCAATTTTAATCCAGTGTGTAAGAAACCTTGGAAATATCGTACGAGTGCTTCATGAAGGACAAGAGAGATTCGCCTGTTAGCGTTTAACATCTTAACGCCGGAGCTCTTGATTTACCTCAAATCAATCATGCTGGCCTCCGAATTTCAGCTTTCTGATATCGAAAGGTTTTCTGGTATGAAACCAAATTCCACAGCAATTATCTCAGTTGTGATGGATATGGTTAGTTGGCCCTTTCCGATTCTTGAATCCGTCGACATGGGAGATGAATCAGACGGCTGCAAGCCTGATCGTGGCGGGCATTACTGCATTCAGCTCAATGGAAGGGGCAACTATAGCATTAGCAAACTGAATTAAACCTTTACCAAACTAAATTAAACATTTCGCAATTAGAATTAACACTTTCGCAATTAGAATTAAACCTTTCGCACACTGAATTAGACTTTTCGCAATTAGAATTAAACCTTTAGCAAACTGAATTTAAAATATTTGTCAAAAGTTTAACTTAATATGCCAATACTATACATATCAAGAAAGGGGAAGTCAGTGGAGGGGTTGGAAGGGGGCTGCGGCAGGAAGTACGTAGTATATGTCCCTGACTTGTACCAGAATCTTCCTTGCTTGGTTTTTTATTTTTGAAAACGCTTTTTCAACAGGATTGAGCAGGGGGGTGGGGGTCAATTGTCAAAAACTTTACCTCCATATGTGTATTTGCAAAAGGTTTAATTCAGTTTGCGAAAAGTTTAATTCTGATTGCGAAAGGGTTAATTCTTATTGCGAAAGGGTTCATTCTAATTGCTAAAGGTTTAATTCCAATTGCGAAAAGTTTAATTCGGTTTGCTAAAAGTTTAATTCAGTTTGCTAAAAGTTTAATTCATTTTTCTAATGCTATTTACCATTCCATCACCTCACACAGTCGATAATATTATGATCCTCACATGGTACTAAATGATTTTTATCTCCAAGCACGTTCACATACACATTCATGTTGCTGAACTCCTTTTTTCAATGTTCTAGTTCAGCTAGGATGAATGGTAAAGCGGTCTGTGTGGGAGCATTC
The DNA here is from genome assembly GCA_031894815.1 of Creontiades dilutus. Lineage (NCBI taxonomy): Eukaryota > Metazoa > Arthropoda > Insecta > Hemiptera > Miridae > Creontiades > Creontiades dilutus. Next base: position 93,273 of record JAVIWC010001261.1, on the reverse strand, counting down.
GATTCTTTAAAGGCACATCCATCAATAACGAACATAAAAACAATAGTTTAATTTTGAAAGTCTTCGATATTGCGGTTTTTGAAATTTCAGCCCTTCGAATTAGGATTAGGATTAGTCTGAGATCGGTGAAGAGATTCCTGTCCCAACTACCCAAATTTGATTTTTGATCCAGGTTTCATTACGCTCGTTTTGTAGTTTTGGAGAAAAACTGTGGTCGGAGAGCCACACTTTTTTAATTCGATTTTTGGATACTGGACATCTTTAAACGTAAGAGGTTCGAGGGGGTTTAAAATTGATTTTCTTTCTCGATTACTATTGGAAATAATGAAGTAAAATTTTCCATCTCCCGAAAGTACTTACAGGTGGACTTGGAAGCAAAATCTGAAAAGTGAAATATCTCGGAAACGAAATCTTCAAAACAAACATCAGACTGTAGACGATGCCTGCAATTTGGTCATTAAAAAGTTAACTTCTCTCAAATCCATTAAAAGTGCCGACCCCAAGTTTAGTGTAGTTGTCCAATGGATCACGGGGATTTTGTATGTTTGATAGAGGTTCGTTCAGCTGAGGCTCGGGTTATTGAAACCGCACTCGTATAAGTGGCTGCGGCTACGTTACGTGGAAGGAGTCTGACATAAATAGTCTTCCCAAGAATTGAAAAACGCTGCAAATTTATTCACTGGGGTTTATTATTCAATGATTCATGATTTGAATTTCTACTGAGCTTTGGAGTGTGCATGTTTCACAGGTGATAGAGCGATTATTGAATTTCAATAGATATACATAGAACACGTAAATCTGCTCAAAAAACATTTTAAAAACTTCTTCTACGCCATAGTTTTTCTACGTTTGTAAAGGTTCTTCAGGGTACATTACAGAAAAAATTACAAAACGAAACTCTAAAAACCTTATGACCACCTAATCAGTTACTGTTACCTATCAGCAGCTAATCAGTACACTATGTCATTTAAAATTGTCATAAGGTCGCTGCTTTAATAGCACACGAGTTGAAGAACCTTTTTATAGAGTTGCGTTTTTTCCTTAGTCTGTGATGTACCCTGAAGGAGCTTACAAATACAGGTAACGTTGTCAGATCAAGTTTTCAAACACTTGCTAACACTGATTTGTATAGAATATTATAACCAGCGTTTCTATTATTCAAGAATTTTTTTAAACAATAGATATGCATAGAACACTTAAATCGGTTCTCAACCAAAATACCTATTTGGATTGATCAGTTGATCATATTTGTGTGCCTCCTGAAATTCAATAATCGCTCTATCACCTGTGAAACACGCACACTCTAAAGCTTACTAGAAATTCAAATCATGAATCATTGAATAATAAACCCTAGTGAAAGAATTTGCACCGTTTTTTTTCAAGAGTGATTACAATGAAAAAATATTCTATTTGAAAATTTAAAAAAAAAAAAAAGCGGCGTACGGCCGGAAAATTTTTTTTGCAGATTCGGATTCTACACTCTTTGAAATGTAAACCATGAAATTTTCAGGAGGGGTTAATATTTTTGTTTTCAAGAGCGATTAGGTACAATGGTTTATTATTGAATAATAAACCAAAAACGTAGCAGCCTCCCAAGAAACCCACTGTGCCCCCCCTCAATATATGTAAATTACAAAATTTTGACGAAATGTACATCATAAGAGAGACATTTCGAAACACATTTCGTTCAGATTGTTCAAAAACCCGAAATTCGAGTAAAAATTTTGATTTTGGTTCAATCAAAACTTCACCGACCTATAGTCGTAGAGATCCTCGAGATCTGGTGGAATCGCGTTTCTTATTTTCCAGTTCACCTTACTACTTTTCTTACACCCGATAGTTTGTGTAGTGTTTGGAGGTGTTTTGAAAACCTCTTTCGACACACTCTCGAAGGTGTCATAAACGATGAAACTGCTCGTCAGAACTCTCAATATTAATCAACGAATTTTTGAGGTGTAGTATTTATTCGTTGCGAAAAAAAATAATAATAGTGTTTTAAACGCCGTAAACCGTTTAGTTTGTTGTTACAAAACAAATCACATTCTTAATGGGCGTTTTTGAGGGAGGGTAATCAATTCGAATTCGAAACCCGTTCGCACAGTTCTAGTTTTTAATATACCTTTATTGACTTAAACTTTCGAAAGTAAAAAAAACGCTAACGTTCAGTTGGCGACGAAGTAGTACAGATTTTAATGAACACAATGAAATAGTTAAACTTTTGAAGATAAATAATAACAACCGAACAGCGACAATATAACAGAAATCTTTTTCACACTTTAAATCGAGGAGAAATATAATTAAATCAAGTAATAATTTAATTGGCGGAATCACATCTATTCGCATTTTTTTTTTTTTTTTTTTTTCAGTTCACCTTACTACTGTTAACTAATAACAAACTGTTGATATACAAAAAACCAGGAGTTGAAATTAAGTGGTTTTGTTTTATTATTTTCAATAATGAAACTTTCTAATTGACCATTGAAAAAACTGAAAACGTTTTATTTAATTCCCCCTAACATTTAAAAGTTGATGAGTTTACGTTTCAAGATACTAGATTTCAAAAATCGAAGAAAAAAAAATTTCTTAAAAACCATCCGTCCACCGCAAAGTGGTCCTGGTTCGCTGAAAAGAGCTTACAACTCAATATTTACGGTATTTATGATGCCCGAATGTAGTAACCTTGAATATTTTGATCCGGCACTTGCATTGACAAAAACTGACTCGAATGATTAGAGATGTTCGATATTTCTGTACCGGTGACAAAGTCACCGAAATGATATCAGTGACAAAGTCATCATATCGATACCATATCGTACAGAAATATCGTATGGCACGTCCCAAGCCCGGCTTCGCTTCCACACAGCTTCCAGCTCTGAGTTCCCGGTGCGTGCGGTCTAGGTCACTCGACTACCGCCTACAATTCTACATCTATGTGATTTTTATCACCAAAGAAATATTTTTGATGTAACAGTAGAAATATTTGTGTTAAGTTTTTTGTTGTTTTGTTGAATTTAATGCTAAAGAATTTGTGTTATCATTCGACATGAATTTATGTTACCATTCATAAGTTCCTTAAAACATGACGTTTTAATGTAATGAAATCAATTTTTAAAGCGATGAATGTGTTTTTTTAATTTTCTCTCACTCTTATTCAGAAGTTTAAAATTTAGTAAAACATGTTTTCACATGTTTAAGAATAAAAACATTATTATTATTTCAACTCAATCCCTCTTTAATTATAAAAATTTATGTTCAACATCTCTTTTTATGCTTCCTTCAAAAAACTGTGACAGTGCCACATTTCAAACATTTCCACTCTCTGTCACCGATATTTGTCTCCGATATTTCCTTGTCACTGGAACCGAAGTCACCGATATTTGTAAGTCACTGGATCGCACATCTCTACGAATGATAAGAAGATTCTTATGCCGAACGGAGATGATAAACATTGGGCCGGAGATCAAAGTTGTCAGTAACATCTTCGTTTCTTGTTAACGTGAGAGCGAGAACGATTGACGGGTACGATCATTTTTCCCAGTTCATTCGCTTGAATTATTCAAACAGGCCAGTGGCGTAACGTACACCGCCGCAAACCCCGCGATGCGGGGGAGCCCGGGCTACAAGGGGGCCCGGGAACGGGCCCGCTCTAGCAAAATTCATTTTTTTTTTTTTTTAATTTTAAAGAATAAAGCGGAACTAACGATACACAGAAAAATTCCATTATGTAACATCAAGTTTATAAACATCAACGGTAATGTAGGATCATTGATCAATCATCTTTTGGTTTTCGAATCGTTATAATATAAATTGTATACCATATTGATACTTAAAAATGACTGAAGGCACTGAGGTGTCTCTGGGAAAAAGTTGACTTTTATAACACACGGTCATCCAAAAGTTTGCTACGTAGACTAGAAGTCTAGAGTTCGTAAAGGTACGTTAAAATTAAATTATTATGTATTTTTAGTTAGGATATCGTAGCGTAATGTACGATGAGCGTTTAAGAAGTGCACGCTTCGCCAATAAACAAAAAAAAAAAAAAACATAATGGGGAGGGGCCCCGAAAACATTTTGCGGGGGGGGAGGGGGAGGGGGGGGCGCTGAAATGGTGGCAGCTAAAAATTGTTAATATTATGATCAGAGATCTTTCTGTATATGTTAACAAAACGTCTAAGCTTAGAATCAAAGACTCACAAAAAATCACTAAAGTCGTAGGTTTACTCGAGTGGAGTTTTACTCGTCATTCGTTTACTCGAATTAAACTCGAGTGGAGTTTTAACGATTTAAACTCGAGTTTTAACCAATTAAAAAGATTTTAAGATACATCAGTGTCATATTCTTAATTCCTACATTTCTGGCTGTTTTTGCTGGTTGGGGTGGGAGGGGGGGGGGGGGGTGACGAAGCTAGGCTATGAAGGGGGAGGAGACGTAGCATAACAACACAAAATACAAAAATAAATAACGAAAAAAAAAATGAAAATGAAAATTATTATGAAAATAAATTATAAAATCATCATCAAGTACGTTAATACCAATAAACTTGCCGGAAAAGAGTGATTTCTGCTAATTTTGGCCATATTGGGAAAATTCGCCAATCTTTGAGCCCCTATATCTCGATGATAGCTTGGTCAAAAATTAAGTGTGAGTAGAACATTTTGTAGAAAATTTTGTCTACTTTATTTTATAATGGAGTGGTTTTCTCGCTAGAATGCGTAGTTTTCGAGTTATAGCGGAAAAACTGAAAAAATTGCGAAAAAAAATCACGGTTTTTCGGCCCCCCTGAAGTTAGCACAAGGTTAATTTGTCAGCAAAATGAGGTGTAGCACCCCTGGGGGGGGGGGGGGGGGTAGAAACAACCCAGCAAATTTGCGGAAAGTTGGGAATTTTCGCAAGCCCAAACCCCCAGATGACTGGACTATTAAGTAGGTACGATTTGAAGCCTCTTTTTTTAGTAACTTTTCTTCCTTTTTAGAGAGGTTCCACTCCGAAGTCGTGTGAGTGTTATTATTAATGTGTGTATTGAGGGCTTTGGGCTGTAACACATGCCCTTCAGGGCCTCCTCAGAAATATCGATATTTGCCTCCGATATATCGATTTTTCTATCGATGATGCAAGGGCCAATAGTAGGGGATATTGATAGTTTTTTCCGATATTTTTTCCAATGTTTTTTCCGATATTTCAGCCGATATTTTTTTTTAACAGACATATCGGCTTCATCTGATGATATCACATATTCTGTTGACTCATAAAATAATATCGATCGTTAGTTCCATTTTTTTCACATCACACGAGTTTGAATAGTGAGTTTGAATCACTTGAGTTCGTCTGGCTGGAATATCGATATCTATCCATAGGATATCAAGTAGTGGTTTTGGCTGTGCCCAAGACGATAAAAATAGAAGAATAAGAGTATTGGTTTGGAGGTTCCATAGGAAAATTGAAAGATAGCGGTTGTTGACAACTTGTTGAGGTTTTTCATGTTGTGTTGTTTTTTGGAGGTTACCAAGGTAGCGGAAGCATTGTTTTCATTGAAAGATAGCAATTTTGGTTGTGTCTGTCAACTTGTTGTTGTCCGATTTTGATGAAATTTTCAGAGTGTAGATGGTCCCCTATGTATCTTGTTCACGGTTGATTCCTTTTTTCTTCTTTTTTGTTTATTCTCAGTTGTTTGAACCATAGGTTTCGATGAAATTTTCCGGGATTTTTCATAGGTATTTACATTCATTTATAGGAAGGACATGTGCCAAATTGGCAGACGTTTTTCGAGATTGTATCCTTCTTTTTTGTTTATTCTCAGTTGTTTGAACAATAGGTTCGAAACATAGGTATTTACATTCATTTAAGGAAGGACGTAAATGCTACTACCCCTCTAAGAGGACTTGGGTAGCTTATCAAACAATATAATTAGTTACAAAACTATTGGTTTGTAAAATCCCTAAAAACCTCAAAAAAAAGTGGAAGCGGCCTAAATTTGGACTCTTTTTGAAGATCTTTCCGTGAGTAATCGAATGAACCCTTCCCCAGGTTCGTAGCTCAAACCATCCCCGATATACGATCCGATTTATGGTACCAACATTTGCTTTTTTTTGGTTTATTATTGTTTATGTTTTCATCGCAGTAACCTAGTGATGTAGTGATGTAGTGATATAGTAATGTGGGTGTTGGAGTGAACTCCTAAAAGGCTTTGTTGCCGATACACGGGTTGAAGCATTCTGATACGCATGAAACGCTGCAAATTCTTTCACTGGGGTTTATTATTCAATTTCATTCATTTGTCTTGCATTCAATGAATGAATGAATTCCTACTAAGCTTTGGAGTGTGCGTGTTTCACAGGTGATAGAGTGATTATTGAATTTCAGGAGGCACACAAATATGATCAACTGAACAATCCAAATAGGTATTTTGGTTGAGAACAGATTTACGTGCTCTATGCATATCTCCTGAAATTCAATAATCACTCAATCACCTGTGAAACACGCACACTCCAAAGCTTAGTAGAAATTCAAATCATGAACGCAAGCCAATTGAATAATAAACCCCAGTGAAAGAATTTGAAGCGTTTTTTTTTATTATTTTCTCCGTAATCTGGGAACCCAGAGGTTGAATATGGACAAGTTTCAGAATTTTGTCCACCTAAATTGGTGATTTAGCCCACTGTGCGTCGACTTCCGCGGCCCCTACCTTCTACAGTCTACTACCCTAGCATATATCTGCAATTTACGTACAAGAGACATTGTAATATAGAAATAATAAACCTCTGTGCAAACAATTTGCAGCGTTTTTGTTCTTTTCATGACTACAACGAAAGACTGATATCGGTAGATACTATAACGACAACTCAATGTAGTGGTGGTTACCTACTAACCTCATTTCGATGAATGCCTCATCGAGCCGGCAGATGGATCCTCTCCAATACGAAACTGATTCATTCAAACCGCGACCTACCCCCATAGAAACACCATCACCACATAAAGACCTTTCGCGTAAAGACCGCACATATTCATAACCTCAACATACTTTCGCTGTCAAAAATCACGATAACGCAAACTGCATGCGAAAGAAACATCTGTTATGAAATTCCGTTGTAAACGCATTTTGGCATCGATTTTACGTCTGCGGCGAATCATTGCATACAATAGTTTCGTAACTATTTTAATGAACAAGGTGGGACACTGTTACCCTTACTAGCTTCAAACTGTGTCATTGTGAAAAATGGCGCACCCTTCCCCTGAAATGGTGTCGATCCTAGGAGGTGAAGCTTCTATGAATTTTGTCAACGTTTTCTAGTCCGGCGTCTATTGTTTGAACTAAACCGTTTCCTATAACGAATCTATTATTCGCGGTAGATCGACACTGTCCGCTGAGGTGATACCGGTTTTTGACCGTTGAAGGGGCTATTTTGCGGTTTTTTTTTCTATGAAATAATGGGCTAAAATAAGGGGTGGATTTGGCCTAGTTATAGTGGACAGCGGATGGGGTGGAAACTAGACCGGGCCTGGGGGGTGGCTCGACAGACGCGTTTTTTGCGTACAATTTGGTCGAAGCTACTCGGGTTATAATGAAAGATTAAAGGAAAGCATTATAGCCGAAAAAATCGTTTCATTGAATGAGTTTGTTTCTCAACAAATCAGGTAGAACCTGCTCAAGCTAAAAATCTTAACCGATTTTCGTGGTTTTTATTTTGTTCGACCACAAATTTAATCTAGCCCAAATTTAAAGGACTTTAATCTAGCCCGCAATTTCCGAACCTAAAAAAAAAAAAAAAAAAAAAAAAAAAAAAAAATCGTTTCATTGAATGAGTTTGTTTCTCAACAAATCATGTTGAATCTGCTCAAGCTACAAATCTTAACCGATTTTCGTGATTTTTATTTTGTTCGACCACAATTTTAATCTAGCCCAATTTTTAAGGGGCATTTTCCGAACCTAAAAAAAACCGTAGATACCTAATTCAGAAACTAACATTTTTTTTCATTTCTTTTTTTAATTTTCAATGTTTGAACTGCAATTGTGGTCCTTAGGGGTTCGTTTATGATTATGAATGTACATTAGTCGTAAAGGAAATTTCACGGTGAATCCGAAAATGTGGTCAAAAGTAGAACAATGTAGTTTTAAAGTGGAGAAGCGTGAGGTACTATGTCAAAAAACGTGGTTTTCTGTTAAAAAAAAAAACCTTTTTTAAAAAAATTATATCTAGAGAACGGGTTGAAAAAAGGGCGATTGGCGGGGTTTCACTAAATTTTTGATACAGATTAACAGACTTTTAATACAACTGTTAATAGACTTTGTTTTGGTTTATTATTCAATATTAACCATTGTAATCGCTCTTGGAAAAAAAAAAAAAAAATTCTAACCCCCCTGAAAATTTCATGGTTTACATTTCAAAAGGTGTAGAATCCGAATCTGCAATACAAATTTTTCCGTCCGTCCGCCGTACGTCATACGCCGTACGCGCGATTTCTCCCAAACGGCTGGAGCAAAATATCTTAAATTTTCAGGAAAAATCAATATTGGTCCGACAACGCCCCAACTCTTTAGACAACACTCTCACATAATTTGAAGTGCCCGTTAAGGAATGTCAAAGTTTTGTAAAATCCCTAAAAACCTCAAAAAAAAAGTCAAGGCGGCCTAAATTTGTACTTTTTTTTGAAGAACTTTCCACGAGGAATCGAATGAGCCCTTCCCCAGGTTCGTAGCTCAAACCATTCCTGAAATACAACCCGATTTATGGTGCCAACATTTGCGTTTTTGGTTTAAAATTATATGTTTTCATCGCAGTAACCTAGTGATGTAGTGATGTAGTAATGTGGATACTGGAGTGAAAAAAAAAATCCTAAAAAAATTTCATTTGTAGCCGATACACGGGTTGAAGCATTCTCAGCAAGCAATTTCGGGAGGCACGCAAATATGATCAACTGAAATTCAATAATCGCTCTATCACCTGTGAAACGCACACTCAAAAGCTTAGTAGAAATTCAAATCATGAACGCAAGCCAATTGAATAATAAACCCAAGTGAAAGAATTTGCAGCGTTTTTACCTTTTGTTGACCTTTTCAGTACGAAAAAGTTATTAACATTATCCAAGTTTTTGTTAATCATTTGCTTGCCCCTGTAATTTGTGGACTTTTGGGCAGAAGTGTGCTTTATTTTTGGTAGTTTAATTCTATAGTTGATGCACCTTCTCATCCTCATGTCATCAAGGAACTCTTTTTGGTTAGTTTTAATGAATTTGAATATTAATGGCATATACGAGTACATTAATGTATTCGGTGAACTGTCATTAAATTTGTCTCCCTAAACACTTCACTGGAGGCGAATCTACTGGGGTATTTCAATAACATTTTCAAAGTTCTTTTTTTGCATAATATAGATGCGGTCTATGGGGTATTTATACGTCCCCCCCCCCCCCAAATTATTATTGATTAATAGTAGGATTTTTATGTAGGTCGTATAGCGAGACGAGATTCATTTCTTGGCAATTTGATTTATATTCAGATTTATTGAATCAATATAAAATGACGAATAACTTTCACTATCAAACTGTTGCTTTATGGCATAAAGACTTTGCAAATTCACAAAATTCTGTAAGAAGACGTTAAACCTGTATGAAGAAGTTAAAAATGGTTAGTTGACAAGAAAAACATTCAAGAATTCGGTATTTCAAAGAAAACCTCAAAATTACTCATCTAGTTTCCGATAACTGTCCAAACAGCATCGAAAACTGATAGGAGACAGCAAGGTTGACTATGAAGAAGGCGAATCATTTGAAACTCTCGATAGCCGATTCATAAAGTTTCCGAACGGGTTGTTATTGTGAAACCGACAATAAACTCCAACTTTCAAATATTTTGGATACATTACAATAGTTTCCATCTTAAAGTTCTTCGTACGACTGACGGATTTTACTGGTGATAAAGTAACGTAATTTAACGTGGTCATTTGTTTGTCAACTGTTCTCTCAATCGCGTAAGTAGAACTATAAATTTTGTTTGCTTTGGAGATAATTGTTTGAATCGTACGATCTTAACGACCGCGTTGCTTTCATAATTTGGCTGCTGTAATTCCCGTAAACGGCCTTGAAATGGTACTTTTTACAGTGACGTTTGCTTCATCCGGTCATTTCACGAGTGCTTTGGAAACGTTTGATTATGAAACCCCTGAAAATTGTTATACAATGTTCGACTATCTCTAACAATACGAAAGACATAAATAATACATGAATAATACAATATTGTACCTATAGAAGGGTAATGAGAAGCACGCGAATACAAAAATTTAAAAATCAGTTGTCAAGCAACATACCTACTAAAATTAATAAATACATATTGACAAAGTCCGCGATGCTGTGTGGTTCATGAAAGGAAACAAGAATTCTCTTCTTAGTACACTTAAAGTTTTTTATAGGCAGCAGTCGTAGGAGATGATTATACAGGATTCATGCACAATCCGACTCCTACGTGATCTACAACCCATTTCCGACCAAAACTACTTCTTAGCAATTTTTTGCTAAAGGCCTCGTTTCCGAGCTATTCACGATTTAAGAGTTTTTTCGTGTTTTCGATCTAAAGTCATTAAAACTGTCATAACTCCTCCAATTTTGGAGATAGCTCAAATTTGATGACACCGTTGGAAAGAGCGTTAAATTATCGATCTATTTGATGTCAGAAAACTTTTTTGATTGCATTGAAGATGTGCGATTGCTGCGCGAAACGGCAGTTTTGTCAAAATCTTGAAATCGCCTGTTTTCATCTCTCCTAGAAACCCCATGAATGCTTGACGCAGAACTGTGCAGGCCTGGTAAAACGTGCGCCAAAATGTCAGCTTTCCAACGGTGTAGTCGTTTTGGTTTTTAAAAATATTTTTAGTTAAGGTAATGGTGTTTACCTGCAGAAAAACGTGTGTTTTCTGTTAAAATTTAGGTTTTTCCAATAGCCTCGACGGAAAAAGGTTGGAGGCGGGATATACGTAATTTTTCTCGCTGAATCGAATGGTGACAACGCCAGACCTCTCAAGTGACGATTTAAGTTAGTTTTGTCGGATGCATAAACCCGTTCGTTTGTGAACAGCGTCTACGGCATTTGTAAGCTGTCCGGCCACAGTCAAGATCATCGAAGAGCCGAGAGACGGCTATTGTTTGTGTTAATTTACGATTGATTGCGATTAGTTGCATTCATCTTTTTGCTGACACTATGGACCCTTATCAAACCAGACTTCCGTATCATTACCAACTCTTCCCTTTCGTCTCTTTCCTCGCTGTATTTCCTTCAGCGAGGTTTTCCCTATTGCATATTCCCATTCATCATGGTGCGCTATAGCTATTGAACATGGCTGGTAGCAATAACCAAAACCTTAGTGACAAAAAACTATTAGGTAGTAGACAAAAAACAGAAAGTTTACTAGATAAAGAAGGATCAGTGACATAAACAATATTATCTACCAATATTTTTTCCTCGTACTATCCGACGTGTTCGCTAGGGTGTGAGTTGTACACAGGAGGAGTGTGACTCCCTTGCTGCTTCAGAAGCACTACCATTGGCAAAACCGTACACAAAACAACATACTCACTTGTGGTATAGCTACTCAACTGAAAGCAAATCATCGCAATCAACCGTAAATGAACACAAACATTAGCTGTCTCTCGGATCTTCGATTATCCTGACTTTGGCTGAACAACATGGAAATCCCCTAGACGCTGATCACAAACAAACGTTTTCAATCATTAAATTAATTTTCATTTTTCATTTTTAAATATTTATTTTTTAATTGATATCTTAACAATCTTTTTTAAACTCTAACTCTTTGTATGAACTCGATTCAAACCCCAATATCTTACTATTGTCCAACAACCGGATAACATGTTCGAGTCAATAAACATTTTACTAAAACTGAATTTGGCCAGAAACAACAAATTATCAACACTGCAACACCCAATGCTACGGCCAAATCAGATTGGGGTTGATAATAAACGGCGCACAAAGCAACCCCTCCTTCAAGACCGGGGGGTCGTGCGGGTCATTGCATATCCTTGCCCCTGACCAAGACAATGCCTCCTCCTTAGCTTTCCCAATTTTCAAACATGAGGTCTTTTTTTAGTGATACAGGGTGTCCCAGGACTTATGCACAATCCAACTCCTACGTGTTCTACAACTCATTTCCGACTGCGATGAGTCGCATTCATTTTCAAGACCTTTGGAAAAACCTCAATTTTAACAGAAAACATACTTTTTTTGCATTTAAACTCCATTTCCTTAACTAAAAATATTTTTAAAAACCAAAACAACTACACCGTTGGAAAGCTGACATTTCGGCGCACGTTTTACCAGGCCTGCACAGTTCTGCGTCAAGCATTCATGGGGTTTCTAGGCGAGATGAATAATAGTCGATTTCAAGATTTTGACAAAACTGCTATTTCGCGCAGGAATCGCACATCTTCAATGCTATCAAAAAAGTTTTCTGACATCAAATAGATAGAAAATTTAACGCTCTTTCCAACGGTGTCATCAAATTTGAGCTATCTCCAAAATTGAGGGAGTTATGACAGTTTTAATGACATTAGATCGGAAACACGAAAAAAAATCTTAAATCGTGAATAGCTCGGAAACGAGGCCTCTGGCAAAAAATTGCTGAGACATTTTTGGTCGGAAATGAGTTGTAGAATACGTAGGAGTCGGATTGTTTATAACTCCTGGGACACCCTGTATAGCGGGGAAACAACCTGAATTGGATGGATGGATTTTTCATGGAATCAGAAATAGGTATAAAAGGTCGACAATGATAATTTCTCTTCATTTCACGTGTGAGAACCTCCATTCCCCTTTACAATAGAAACCCCCTTAATAATCAAAATAATTATTTATTAATCAATAATTAATCAACCCCCTAATAATTAATAAGAAACCCCCTTAATGAGCGTCCACCGGAGGGTGGATCCCATCCCCATTGAACGTGCAAATAGATGCACTTTGGAAGACGATGATCTATTTGCCGACAATGGGGATAGGGTCCAGACATTCCTTTTAATATTCCGCACTATTGATACTATCGATAGTTGGTCACCGATAGTATCGACTATCGATAGTGTCTCACTATCGAATATCGGCTTTCTCTAGGGATCATACGTGATCATGAAATTCTCGTATCTTCGGTCATGTCGTCTTGGTTTTCTACTATTTAGTTGAATATAGATATGCAATTACTTAATTAGCAACAAATTAGCGGTTTTCTGGCTTTTGCGTAACTAGCTGTAAGCAATTTTTGGTTTATTATTCAATAATAAACCATTGTAATCGCTCTTGAAAAAAAAAAAAAAAAAAAAAAAAAAAAAAAAAAAAAAAAAAAAAAAAAAAAAAAAAAAAAAAAGCTAACCCCCCCCCCCCCCCCGAAAATTTCATGGCTTACGTTTCAAAGGGTGTATTAGTTGTAGGGAAAATTTGTCCGTCCGTCCGCCGTACGCACGATTTCTCCCAAACGGCTGAAGCAAAAAAGCTGAAATTTTCAGGAAAAATCCATGTTGGTCCGGCGACGCCCCAATTCTTGAGCCAGCTCTCTCACTTGATTTAAAGTGCCCTTTAAGGGTTGTCAAAGTTTTGTAAAATCCCATAAAACCTCAAAAAAAGTAAAGGCGGCCTAAATTTGGACTGTTTTTGAAGAACTTTCCACGAGGAATCGAATGAGCCCCTCCCCAGGTCCGTAGGTCAAACCATTCCCGATGTATGGCCCGATTTATGGTGCCAACATTTGCGTTATTTTGGTTTATTATTGTTTTTGTTTTGATATCAGTAACCTAGTGATGTAGTGATTAGTAATGTGGATACTGGAGTGAACTCCTAAAAGGCTTATATGCATGACACGCTGCAAATTCTTTCGCTGGGGTTTTGGTTTATTATTGTTTTTGTTTTTATAGCAGTAACCTAGTGATGTAGTGATGTAGTAATGTGGACACTGGAGTGAACTCCTAAAAGGCTTTGTAGCCGATATACCTGTAGAACCATTCTGATATGCATGAAACACTGCAAATCCTTTCACTGGGATTTACTATTCAATTGGCTTGCGTTCATGATTTGAATTTCTACTAAGCTTTGGAGTGTGCGTGTTTCACAAGTGATAGAGCGATTATTGAATTTCAGGGGGCACACAAATATGATCAACTGATCAATCCAAATAGGTATTTTGGTTGAGAACAGATTTAAGTGCTCTATGCATATCTCCTGAAATTCAATAATCGCTCTATCACCTGTGAAACACGCACACTAGAAAGCCTAGTAGAAATTCACATCATGAACGCAAGCCAATTGAATAATAAACCCCAGTGAAAGAATTGCAGCATTTTGGTTTTGCAAAGAGCTTATTAAGCGACAAAACTGTTAGATGGGTGTTTTGGATTTTTTATTTATTTATTTTTGGGTTTTCTCGACGCTGGCAGCACACAAAAGTTCACGTTATTACGAAGTTACGTTAAAATCTACCAAAAATAACGCCCTCCTGACGTAACAGTCGGTCTAAATCTTATTTCGCTTTTTCAGAAAAAAAGCTTCGCTGCCGCCTAGGAGGTATTTGCATAACGCAGTCCAATTGATCGTCGGATTCTACATATCTTGCAAGGTCAAGTGGCTTTGAGGGGAGTTAATATTTTCTCTTCTTTGATTACAAAGGTTAGGTATGGAATATAATACAAATGAATATGTCTAGTTCTGCTAGCGCCTGATGTAGGTTTCTGCAAAAGAACTGTACGCCTATTAGTAGTGTTGAGCGTTTTATAAACTTTGGTTCGTGAAATGTAGCTAACTTTTAGGGAAAATGCCGTTCGATTCAAAAATCATCCCATGTATTCTGCATCAGACGCATCAAAATCTTGACCGTATGAAGGACGCTCACTAAGTGGAATATCTGCAGAAATGAACATTTGTAGGACTTGTTCATCGAGTCGATTATAAACTGGCTATCTATATCGACTCTCGCGAATATCATCGGTTGTGAATTAGAACCGCACGAGTATTGATAGCTGGTCACTCCAAATAGCATTTGTTGGCAGAACAAAGGACCCCCAGAATCGCCTAAACAGGCGGTTGCGTTCAGATTCGAAAAGCCGCAAAACCTGTCGAAAGCATCTGTAGCTGCTATGAATGATCTAAACAAGATCAATGGCGTGCAGTCGGGCATTTCATGTGAAAATAGACACAGCGTGTGGAAACAAATGGGATTCACGGTCACATTTAAACGCAAAACCTGGAGGAACTTCGGGTAGGTCATTACGGAGTGGTCTTCGAAGATTGATGCATTGGATATTCCCCATCCGATTAAGTCGCATGGGATGATTTTTAATTCAAATGGCTCCACCAAGCCGAGTGCACTTAAAAACGTGGTCCTATCCTTCACAAATTCCACCGGCTTCACGTTATTTCCGAACTCGAAGGGTTCTGTCAATCGGATCGTGGCGATGTTGTTGCTGTACCCGTAACCGAACAAGTATTGGCAATTCGGGTGATGCCTCCACCAATCGACTAAACGCTCTTGGACGTCCTGCTGTTCAACGCCAAACCTTCTGGCTACCACTTTCACAGTACCGGTGTCCTTCAGTGTGAATTTGGGCTCACTACCTTTTAACGCTTCCTCCGTAATGCAGTGGCAGCCCGTTAAAACGGTAATTTCGTTGAGAATGGAACCCGTGCAAATGACTTCTTCATTCAGATCCAAGAGGGCGACCACAAATGGAAACTGTCCTTCTAAAGCGTCAATTCCACCCAAGATTCGCGGTGCGACATCCGCCAACGTTACGGCGCACGACCCAATCACAACTATCAGAATACAATCCATCACCTTCAGTACGGTAAAATTTATCACTGTCAATTTTGTGACCAAGAAAGATTATTCAATAATGTGTTCAATATTTATGCTCAAATTTTGATTCCTGATCACCATTCTAACCAAAATAAATGGAAGTAAACATTATGCATCCATGGTGTTTGTATATCATCACTATTTTTATTCAGGCGTTTCAAATTACACATCAACAAACTATATGACGCATTGAGCTCAATGAGGTAACAACTAAGAAGATAGAGCTACAAGCAGGTTCAGGTAAGCATCTTGAAACAGTGTTGAAATCACCCTTGATAATTAACACTTATTCCTACCCCAAAACCATAACTGCCCTGAAAAGGGTAGATATGGGTGGGAGAGTCATTTACAACGTTCCTCTATTGCTCGGGGATCCATCTGGGTCGAGGATTGGAGCGCGAGCGTCACAAAGGACTATAGCGGCCCACACACTATCCAACCGTCGGCCGACAATCGGAGGTGGGGGGTGCCGAAAGACGACCCCTCTCCGCACTCGCACCTGAGTTGGACAGTGTGTGGAAGGGACCCAACCGTCGGGCCCGTTGGATGACTAGAACCACCTGACATCAAGCGGTCGGGTTCCCCCACCTTCAGTCCCGATTGTCGGCCGACGGTTGGATAGTGTGTGGGCCGCTTATATTTGAAACCTCGTCGGGCTCAATTTTCTCACGTTTTCAGAGCTTTTGGCAGATTAAAACTTCAAACGCTACCCATTAGTCGAATAAATAGCACTATATCAACATCCGTTCTATTACATCTGGAGTAGCGAAAACCATTTGAAAAGTATAATCTTTAAAATGTTTATAACGGTGCGAATCATGACAACATTTTTATATTTTCCATTATTTAACATGTGCAATATTAACCTTTTAAATCAAAAAAGTAACCCACCCTATCAAAATTATTTGATTTACTTTCAAAACGCTTTTAAAAAAATATCCGTCTGTGCTTCACACAGTGCGATGAATAAATTACATTCTTGGTCTCAATCCGAAATACCTGAAACGCCGCATATTGGACAGAAAGGTTTATTATTTCTGTATTAGATAGCCCTTCTGCACAGATTACTGATCTACAAATTGTTGGTAATTATTAAAATTAAAATAGAATGTTTACAATGCTGGAATTTTATTGAAATTAAATTGAAACGCCTACGCTTCACTAGTCCATCTACAGGCGCCATAAATGATGAACTTTATTGCTTGTAAAGGAGACTACATTGCATTAATATCTAAGCTTATTCTAACAATTATCCAAAGATAGAATGACCTTAACAGTACTGTAATCACTCATTAGGGATCACAGTTCGCTTGTCAGTCAACGCATTATAGTGGTTAGTGTTTAGCTTCGGTACGTTCTGTAATAAATGGGTATAGGATAAAGTCATTCACATTTCATTGGTTGAGCTAATGTACTAAGGGAAATCGGGAAATTTTCAGGGGGGGGGGGGCTTAGAAATGTTTTTTTCAAGAGCGATTACAATGGTTTATTATTGAATAATAAACCGAAATATTGGTCACTAACTATCAATATCCGATACTATTGGCCCTTGCATCATCGATAGAAAAATATCGATATATCGGAGGAAAACATTGATATTTCGATACTACCGACTATCGATGGCCATCCCTAATCTGGGGTACCGAAAATCCTGGTGAAGTTCATGAACATGAACGGGATTCCCCAAAAGTGAATGTGTTTTGTGCCATTTCTCAACACAAAGTTAACAGGGTCCATTCTTTTTTGATGGGTAGTCAATCAATTAGGACAGCTATCTTTGCTGTTAACACGGCTATTCCCCCAATTTGAAGAACAGGGCAACCTTGAAAACTTGATATTGCAACAAGTTGGGGCACCACCTCATTGGTCTCTTCAGGTAGGCGAGTTCTTAAATGACTTTCTCCCGCACCGGTGGAGAGGTCGAAGTTTTGCGGAAGATTTGGTTCTTCACCCATGGCCTTCTCGTTCCCCTGATATGACGCCTTGCGATTTCTTCTTATGGGGATACATACAAAACACGGTTATGGTACCTCCTCTAGCCAAGAATTTGGTTGACCACAAAGCCCGCATAGTAGCCGCAGTGGAGAGTGTAACCCCCGACATATTGTCAAGAGTGTGGGATGAACTGAGTTATCGTGTCGTTGTATCGCGTTATAAGTCTATCAATACCAAAAAAACTGTGGAACTTAACTTTTAATTTCCAGTTTTTTTCATTTTTCCAAGTTTAAAACATCCTTGGATGAAGAATTTTAAAGTTCCGATATTCTTTCGTAGACTACCTGTACAATAGTATCATTTCGAAAGTTTTCGACTTTCAGATTTTTGGAATGTCAGCCCTTCGATTTCACTCATTAGGATTAACTGAGATCGGCGGCGAGAATTAACCTAACTGTGAGTTATTGAATATAATAGGAACAAATATTTCTAATTCAGCTAGAGCCTGATTTAGGGGACCTTTTCCGTTATCGTTCCGCCAGGCCCGCCCGGTCTCATCCGGCGCCGTTATCGTTCCGCCACTTCTAAAATGACACTCTCTCCTCCATTGTTGATATCAGAGGTCATATATGTCGGTCATGCTTTTGGAGTCATCTTACCTATCGATATCGGCAGGTCAGTTCTTGACAGTTTTTTTCTCAGTGTGAAATTTTCTTTGAAATAAGTTTGTCAGTATCAAGTGAACCATAATACACTTGTTGATTGGTGCAATTACATGCACAAGTGTGCGCAAACTCAATATTGCACACTCAGTCACGCATTGGTGGTCCCAATATGACCGTGACTGGAAACTGACGAGTCGCTGTTTTCTTCAGGAAGAACCATACTGGACGACAACTTCCTCAACAGTGGGTTTTTGGAGGCATCTGCCGAGAAACAAAAGGGTGTTTTCCAACAAGAGAGCATTTCACTGTCAACCACTCCCTGAATTATGTTGACACGACGACGAGAGCCCCACACACAGTCGATTGAGAGTTTATGGGGAAAATGTAAAACCTGTAGGAATAAACTGCAATGGGGTACTCGCCAGAGTCTCCTAGATTCCTACCTCTGCGAATTTATGTGGCGCCAGACCCTTAAAGCCCAACAAGTGGGCCCCTTCGACGAAATGACAAAATTCTCGACGAGATTGCCATCTTTTGGCCTCCCAGTGAAGAATTGTGAATGGCAGCTTCTAAGAATAATTGAAGAAAATTTGACACAATTTTATCCTATTATGTGGGTAAATTAAACCTTTACGTATCTAAACCTAATCGTATCCTCTTCTTTCGTTTATTATATACAGTACAATAACATTATCAAGGGCGGCGGAACGATAACCTAACTGTTAGTTATTGAATATAATTGAAACAAATATTTCTTATTCAGCAAGTGCCTGATTTAGGTTTCCACAAAAGAACTGTAAGCCTATTAGTAGTGTTGAGCGTTTTATAAACTTTGGTTTGTGATGTAGCTAAAATTTAGGGAAAATGCCGTCGATTCAAAAATGATCCCATGTATTCTGCAGCAGAGCCATCAAAATCTTGACCGAATGAAGGACGCTCACTATGTAGAATACCTGGAGAAATGAACGTTTGTGGGACTTGTTCATCGATCCGATTATGAACTGGCTTTCTGTGTCGATTCTCGCGAATATCATCGGGTGGGGATTAAGTCCGCAGGTGAATCCGTAGCTGGTCACTCCAAGTAGCATTTGCCCGCAGTACAAAGGACCCCCCGTATCGCCTAAACAGCCGGTCCCATTGTCATTTGAGTAGCCGCAAAACCTGTCGAAAGTGGATGCCACGAATGAGTTATACAACAACGTTGGCGTGCAGTTGGGGATTTCATTTGCAAATAGGCACAGCGTGTCAAGACAAAAAGCATTCAGACTCACATTCAAATGCAAAACCTGGAGGAACCTCGGATAGGTTAGTAAGGAGTGGTCTGTGTAGATTGATGCATTGGATATTCCCCATCCGATTAAATCGCAGGGGATGGTTTTCAGTGCTACTGGCTCCACCAATCCGAGTTTCGTTAAAAACGTGACCGTATCCTTCACAAATTCCACCGGCTTCACGTTATATCCGAACTCGAAGGGTTTTCTCACTCGGATCGTGGCGATATTGTTGCTGTACCCGTAACCGAACAAGTATTGGCAGTTCGGGTGATGCCTCCACGAAGCAACGTAACGCACTTGGACGTACTGCTGGTCGGTGGCAAACCTTCTAGCAACCACTTTCACGGATCTGGGGTCCTTCAGTTTGAATTTGGGCAGAGGAGCTTCTAACGCTTCCACCGTTATGCAATGGCAGGCCGTTAAAACGGTAAAAGTGTTGAGAATGGAACCCGTGCAAACGACATCTTCATCGTGTTCCAAGATGGCCACCACAAATGGAAACTGCCCTTCCATAGCGTCAACTCCCCCCAAGACTCGTGGTGTTTCATCCGCCAACGTTACGGCGCACGACCCAATCACAACTATCAGAATACAATTCATCATCTTCAGTACGGCCGAATTTCTCACTGTCAATTTTGTAACCAAGAAAGATTATTCAATAATGTGTTCAATATCACTGTCCAAATTTTGATTCCTAAAGACCATTCTAACCAAAATAAATGGAAGTAAACATTATGCATCCATGGTGTTTGTATATCATCACTAATTTTATTCAAGGGTTTCAAATTACACATCAACAAACTATATGACGCACTAAGCTCAAAGAGGTAACAACTAGTTCAGATTTTTTCGGATAGAGCTACAAGTAGGTTCAGATAAGTACCGAGAAATAGTGTTGAAATCACCCTTGATAATTAACACTTATTCCTACCCCCAAACCCTAATTTACTTTTCAATAATACTGTTTTGAAAATAGAAATTAATGGTGAGATGTTTATTTTTATGAGCAATTGATCGGTTTGGAGTTTGTATGGATTTCCTTTAATTGATGGTCCGAGATGAAATCAAGAGAATTTGGATTATAAAGGAAACTGGTAATATGGAGTGAAGCATACCAGTTGATAGATGGTAATTTACGAGTTATCTATCTTGCCTTAGGGAGAAAAGGCGAAGGCGGAGCGTTACAGGTCAAGTAACTGCTACACTCCCAAAGACTAGGACTTGGCCGCAAGGGCTTTCAGCTGATCACTGATCTCTATACATTGCAATTGACTTCCAGTTCTTCAAAGTATGAATATGGTTATTTGATTCTTGAAACCGCCACCTTTGGGATTTTCGTAGAAACATTCTGCGGCTCTGTCGAGAATTGGGTGGGCAGGTTCTATGTTGGTTTATAAACAATAACTGTTGGCAAAACTGAAAAGTTGGTTGAGGTGAAGCATGCCAAGATATAAATGGTTGTGCAATTGACTGATGGAGGCTATATTTCAAATCAATGCGTACTGCTCAATGAACGAGTATGGAAATATATCATTCAATTCGTATTCGTCGATTGAGTGAATCAATAGAATAAATACAGGTGTTGTAGGATAAAATCTTAGGGCGCTTCAGCCGAAGTTGAGGTTTCGCGGGTAGTCAACAATATCACAAAAAATGCTGCTTTGCCACTACTTAGTTAGGTAAGTGAAGTCACTTTGATAGCTCTGATATGAAGTTAGTCGAGTTAACAAGGGTGTAAGAGCACGATAGAAAACGAAGGAGAGAACTGACTCTGGATTCTGTTTAAAAAAAAAAAAAAAATTTGTTTGGAGGGGAAGTGAAGAAAATTTAGAGTGGGGAATCGTGGGGAGCTGAGAGGGGATAGTAGAAACCAATCAGGGACGGGTTACAACTACCAGGGAAACCCCAGGGTAGGGGGAAGAGTAGTTTGCAGAAAACGGGTGGCTCGTAGATTAACAGCATTCTTGAGGGCTT
Organism: Creontiades dilutus; assembly: GCA_031894815.1. Lineage (NCBI taxonomy): Eukaryota > Metazoa > Arthropoda > Insecta > Hemiptera > Miridae > Creontiades > Creontiades dilutus. Next base: position 71,589 of record JAVIWC010001261.1, on the reverse strand, counting down.
TGAATACTTTCACATAAGAATGGGATTCATGAAAATGAGGTAAAGGGGCAAGTTCAACGTTACCTGCAGGCCTTGAATGGGAGTCAAATGTGGTTTTCAAATAAACAATAACTGTTGCCAAAACTGAGAAGTTGAGAAGAAATTGTTCGGGCCCGCGAACCACTCTGTTTTTATTATAAAAAAGGGAATTATAAGAAAAGGGAAGAATAGATTGATCGATTCCCCCCACCATTCACCATGTCATGTCAAACTCATTTTTCAAGCAGAAGCCAAGATTGTATCTTGGAAACACACATTTCTCTATCATTAAACGCAATGTAATTTTGTTTCTCAAGGTCCGATTACTCTCTAATTTTTAGGATAGGATTTTCAGGATCGATAATTTCATTTCAATCCCAACATGATTGTATCATTGGTGAGTACAGCGCATGCGCGAACGTGAAATCCCTGTAACTAGCTTAATTTCTATCGCTCAGTAATCAATTCGGCCAATTGCACATGCGCAAACGTAAAATCTATTATCCATTATTATCTCATGTTCTGGTAGTCTAGTCGCCCTTAAGTTTTGAAGCAGTCGGGGGTTCTAACCGTTACCTATAGAATTAGCTTGACAGACCCGCAATACATGTCGACCTCCCTCAACAGGGCGTTAATGTCTGCAAGATCATGTCCCGTTTAATTTTTTCTTCAATTTACGTACTTATCATGAACCGTAAACCATCAACTTTTGGAGGAGTTGAAAATATTTTTTCTTATCGATTAGGAAGATTCACTGTTACGTAAACTGCCGTTTCAAACAAAAACTCCCAATCTCCGAAAACCACGAATTGAAAAAAAAATCGATGCAAGTTTTCTATATAAATCAGGCTGTTGTTCCCTTTCAGTTTGTACTTTCAAGCCAATTTCTTAAAGACGCATTGATAGTGCATAAATTGACCAAAAAATCGAGGAAAAAATGGATTTTCAAACCAAAAACTCCATTTAAGCCGGGAAAATCAAATCGAATCGATTTTTTTGCCAAATTTCTTTAAGGTGAACCGACTCAACTTGCATGTAAGGCGATTCACCATAAAAAACAACAGAGTTACCGACCTCTTGTTTTTTAAGGTTAAACATCTCAACGCTACAAATTAATAGAGATGAGCATCGATGGTCGACGTTTTCAATACATCGATGTTTGCATTTCGATGTTCGATGTTTTCTCACATTATTGTTTTATAAACGTAAAATTCCTGATTTTATTTTCAACAATTGAAAAAACTTATTTCGCGTTTTTGTTTCTTAGTATGAAATTCTTCGTGTTGCATTGTATTTTTTTCAAAATACCTATGAAATTATTTGATTGTTTGACTGTTTCAATGTATCTAGTATATTCCTACAGTTACTTATAAAAACGATTTTTTCCTGAAACATCGATGTTTTGCACCAAAATACCATCGATGTTTAGAGACCGATGTTTTCCACACATCGATGTTTTAGTTCGATGTTCAACATCGATGTTTTCTCACGATGCTCATTCCCACAAATTAACCTATAGCATTAGCAAACTGAATTAAACCTTTAGCAAACTGAATTAAACTTTTAGCAAAATGAATTAAACTTTTAGCACACTGTATTAACCTTTTCCCCATTGGAATTAAACCTTTCGCAATTCGAATTAACCCTTTCGCGATTAGAATTAAACTTTTCGCAATTAGAATGAAACCTTTCACAATTATTAGTATTTGAGAAAGGTTTAATTCAGTTTGCGAAAAGTTTAATTCTAATTGCGAAAGGTTTAATTCCAATTGCAAAAAGGTTAATTTAGTGTGCTAAAAGTTTAAATCAGTTTGCTAAAAGTTTAATTCAGTTTGCTAAAGGTTTAATTCAGTGTGCTAATGCTATAAACCAGCTGAGTGAACATTTGAAGGAGAAACGCCTCGCAATTTCCGAAGATTCGCCTGATTTCAAATCTGAAGCCAAAAATAAGTAAGCTTTTGAAGGTAAAACGCCTTATCCCGATTTTTGCTGAGTTAAGGCGTTTCAACATCAAAAATATCCACGAATCAATATTCGTTTGAAGCGTTTTTGAGCTGAGTTAAGGTGTTTTACCTTAAAAAACAGTTAGACACCTAACACTAACAAACACACAAACACCACAACACACCTCAAACACACACACCACCAAATCAATTCAACGACTTTTCGATTTTGAGGGTAGGAATTACCCCCACTTCTACATGAAATTTCAAAATTTGGACATCACCATTGAAAAGAGCATAACAAAAATAGGGAGGATACGTAAAAAACTGATTTTTGTCAACCTTGGTGATAAGGTATTTTTGTTTCAAACAGCACTAAAGCTAGTGCCCGAAGTATGGGTCCTCAACCCATTCTTATTGGTAGAACTGACTGGATCGATAAACGATTATCATTGTAGTTAAATTTTAGGCGAAATTCCGCTCGATTCAAACATTACACCGTGTATTCTTCACCAGACCCATCAAAATCTTAACGGTATGGAAGACGCTCACTATGTAGAATATTTGCAGAAACAGACATTTATGGGACTTGTTCATCGATCCGATTATAAAGTCGTTCTCATTATCGATCCTCGCGAACATAACCGGCACCGGGCCGGTTCCGCAGGTGTATTGGTAGCTGGTCACTCCAAATAGAATTTCGTCGCAGAACAAGGGACCCCCAGAATCCCCTAAACAGGTGCTCGAATTCCTATACGTGAAGCCGCAAAACTTGTCGAAAGTGGACGCCTGGAATCGTCTAAACAACCTCAACGGGTTGCATTCGGTAACTTCTTGGCCAAATTGACACATTAAATGAAAGCAATAATTGTTGGCGCTGGCGTTTATTTTCAGAACTTGGAGATTCTTCGGAAAGACCAATATGGAGCGGATAATGTTGTGCTCGTAGTCGGTTACTCCCCATCCAGCCACGTAACATTCGATTCTGCGAGGAACGAATGGGTGCGTCAAGCCGAATTTTTCCAAAAACGCGTGTGAATCCTTCATAAACACCACCGGTTTCACGTGTTGTCCGAACTTGAAGGGTTCGGTGACTCGGATCGTGGCGAGATCGTTGCTGAAGCCGACGCTGTACAAGTATTTACAGTCGGGGTGATGCTTCCACGATGAAACGTTCCTCTCTTGTTCCTCGTCGACGGAATTCCTTCCAGCTACCACTTTGACGGTCGAATGGTCGTCAATTACGAAATAGGACGTGGTCGATTCCGGCACTTCTGACGTGATGCAGTGGCAGGCCGTTAAAACGGTCAGTTCGTTCAGAATGGAACCCGTGCAGAAGATTTCAGACTTATTCATGATAGCCACCACGGATGGATAACTCCCTTCTTCAGCGTCTACCCCTTCCCAAATCCGTGGTATTTCAGGTACTTCATCCGCCGACGTTAACATCAACGAACCGAACATAACTAAAAGAATACGCTCCATCTTCTGACTCCCAATTTCGTAACCGAAAAATAGACATTAATTCAATATCACTGATAAATTTTGATGCTTGAAGACCATTCCAGCTAAGCATAAATGGAAGTAAACATTGTACACCCGCTAATTTCGACAACCATGGTGTTTGTTGATCATCACTACTTTAATTCAGGGGTTTCAAACGGACACATCAAGAAAGTATATGACGCATCTTGGGCTCAGTTTGATAGGTCGATAGATAGTGTATTTGGGTTTTTCTAAAATTATGGGTGATTTTATGTCACAAGCCCTTGCCTGCCATACTATTTGTGCTATAAATTCGGAATTTTTTGGAGTGTTTAGAACACAACACCTTGGCCCCTACATAAATCCACCGATTCTGAGTTAAATAGCTAATCAGGTATTTAATTATATTTGATCAACTACCCAATCTCGCAACCTTCAACTGTCACAAGGTGTTGCTCCAATATTTGCCTTTTTTTTAATGCCATTTTTAATTGCCATCTTTTAAAAATTCCAAAAATGTTTTAGGCGGAAGATTGGCTCTACTTTGAAGATACATGACTGGAAAAAGAGAATTTCATTGTTGTATTAATTTTTTTTCTCAGTTCTAGGTGTGTCACAAGGTTTCGCTCTCACAACTTACAATTTTGGTTTATTATTCAATAATAAACTATTGTAATCGCTGTTGAAAAAAAAATTCTAACCCCCCCTGAACATTTCATGGTTTACGTTTCAAAGGTTGTAGAATCCAAATCTGCAAGAAAAATTTTTCCGTCCGTCCGTCCGCCGTACGTCGTACGCACGATTTCTCCCGAACGGCGGGAGCAAAAAATCTGAAATTTTCAGGAAAAATCCATGTTGGTCCACAACGCCCAATTCTTCAGCCAGATCTCTCACTTAATTTAAAGTCCCCTAAGGGTTGTCAAAGTTTTGTAAAAACCTCAAAAAAGTCAAGGCGGACTAAATTTGGACTTTTTTTGAAGAACTTTTCATGAGGAATCGAATGAGCCCCTCCACAGGTCCGTAGCTCAAACCATTCCCGATGTATGGCCCGATTTATGCTGCCAACATTGCATCCACATTCAGTACATCACTAGGTTACTGCGATCAAAACAAAAACAACAGCGTTTTTTTGTTTTTTGTTTTTGTTTTGATCGCAGTAACCCAGTGATGTAGTGAATGTGGATACTGGAGTGAACTCCAAAAGGGTTTATAGCCGATACACGGGTTAAAGCATTCTGATATGCATGCTCCGTGTTACGAAATTTAAAATTTTCAAATAGAATATTAAATATTCTATAATAATATAAAAATATAATATACATTTTTTTCCATTGTAATCGCTCTTGAAAAAAAAAACGCTGCAAATTCTTTGACTGGGGTTTATTATTCAATGATTCATGATTTGAATTTCTACTAAGCTTTGGACTGTGCGTGTTTCACAGGTGATAGAGCGATTATTGAATTTCAGGAGGCACACAAATATGATCAACTGATCAATCCAAATAGGTATTTTGGTTGAGAACCGATTTAAGTGCTCTATGCATATCTATTGAAATTCAATAATCGCACTTTCACCTGTGAAACACGCACACTCCAAAGCTTAGTAGAAATTCAAATCATGAATCATTGAATAATAAACCCCAGTGAAAGAATTTGCAGCGTTTTTTACAAATAATTAGTAACTACGCAACGCCTTTCTCCTACTGTAAAAGATTCCTTTGTGTAATCATTAAAATGGTACATCTTTCGAGCTTTTAGAATATTCTTTCAAAAGCCTAAATTCATTAGGTCTCAAGTGACTTCCTTTTTTAAACATCAGGAATTAATCATTTATATATAGCATTTCCCAATTGAATAAAACCGTTTTCCAAAAAAAATTAAACCTTTGTTTTTGTTGATTCGTTTCTACATCATTTGTCTTGATCGCACTGAGTTTCGTCATCCTTCATTCATTATATATATATTTACAGGTAAATAAAAGTCCGTTCGCCAGCGAAAATGGTTTTTTACCTTTTATTACAATGAAGATAACACTTCATTTTTCAGTTTATGCTGATCTTGATTTCTTCGGAATACAAAAATTAATTACCCACGAAGATGGGAGATTGAGAATTGCGGGGAAATCGCCGTTTAATAAAAAATAAAAATCCCACTGACATAATATAGATAAACATCATTGCATGAATAAACTACCCTACATAGAATTTGAATTAATTGGCAGCAAATAACTCAAAATATTATGGTTAAAATACCCCTTTGGAAGAGTTCATGCTACCATACTATGGCAATACCTTTGCTTTTATTATAATCATGTAAGCAGTTTTTAAATTTTATCGCATTTCGAATATCGAGTCGTTCGATTACAAATAAGAGTTTAAAAAGATAATAAGAAAGAAGAGTGTCCGAAGAAATAATAAGCCCTTGTGTAATAATGTGACACTTTTTTTTTCCTTCAAACTTTTTTAGGTTGGTTACAAATTTTCCTTATTTGAAATAATAAATTGAAAGCGGGAAAACCTTTCCGCTTTTGTGATTTCTTATTAGTTCGTCCGATGCTTCGGGGTCGAATTCACATTCAAAACGCTGCAAATTCTTTCACTGAAGGTTTATTATTCAATGACCCATGATTTGAATTTCTACTAAGTTTTGGAGTGTGCGTGTTTCACAGGTGATAGAGCGATTATTGAATTTCAGGAGATATGCATAAAGCACTTAAATCGGTTCTCAACTAAAATACCTATTCGGATTGATCAGTTGATCATATTTGTGTGCCTCCTGAAATTCAATAATCGCTCTATCCTCTGGGAAACACGTACACTCCAAAACTTAGTAGAAATTCAAATCATGAATTATTGACTAATAAACCCCAATGAAAGAATTTGCAGCGTTTTTTTTTTCAAGAGCGATTACAATGGAAAAATATTCTATTTGAAAATTTTAAATTTTGTAAGAGGGAGCATGCATTTCAGAATGCTTCAACCCATGTATCGGCTATAAACCCTTTTAGGAGTTCACTCCAGTATCCACATTCACTACATCACTAGGTTACTGCGATTAAAACGAAACAATAATAAACCAAGAGAACACAAACTGTTGGCACCATAAATCGGCCCATACATCGGGAATGGTTGGAGCTACGGACCTGGGGAGGGGCTCATTCGATTCCTCATGGAAAGTTCTTCAAAAAAAAGTCCAAATTTAGACCGCCTTGACTTTTTTTGAGGTTTTTAGGGATTTTACAAAACATTGACAACCAAACCTTTAAATTAAGTTAATTCTGGCTAAAGAATTGGGGCGTTGTCGGCCCAACATGGATTTTCCTGAAAATTTCAGATATTTTGCTCCAGCCGTTTGGGAGAAATTGTGCGTACGGCGGACGGACGGAAAAATTTCTATTGCAGATTTGGATTCTACACCCTTTGAAACGTAAACCATGAGATTTTCAGGGGGGGGGGGGGGGGGGTTAGAATTTTTTTTTTTAGAGCGATTACAATGGTTTATTATTTAATAATAAACCAAAATTCATTTATCTAAATTTGGAATATAGATACATTCATAAATACATAATGTTTTAGGAGGTTTGGATTTCCAACTTTTGAGATCGATATCGAAAATGAAGGAAGACCTACAGTAAACATTGATTGCTAACTTCAAACAATTTTATGGAGCAATTAAAGTTGAGTATCTTGATAATGCTCAACTTAAAATGGAAATTGAGTGGGAAAAGTAAACAGATCGGACCAAATCAAGTTTACGGTCGTTAACGCACTCGGCTTTACTGCATTGTGGTTATCGAGGGATTGGGTACAAATATAGGGTGAAAAAGAAGAAACGAAATGCATTCGAGATGAGGTTGTGGGTTGTGCTGTTATTTGCTGCTTTGGCTGTTTGTATCTGTCCAGGTAGCTCTATGAGGGGCAGGCCCGGTAACAAATACAAACCGGGGTTTACGGGTAGGTATCCGACGCGTAAGGTATATCCAACGAAAACCCATCGACCCCCCAGGACTACTGTCAGCACTACAAGAAGTACTACAGCCAGTCCAGAACCTGATTCGGAAGAGATGCCATCAGGATTGGGCCCTGAGGGTGATGACTGGCCAGAGAACTCTGGGCCTGGTTTACTGAAGACTCCACCTCCTTCCACACGTCGTCCAGTCGGTACTACAGCCAATCCAGAAGTTGATGAGTCGGAATCGGATGACTATGAGGATGTGCTACCTGAAGATCCTGATTACTCTGATACCGAACAGAATAAGGACAATACACGTCCTCCCAACGGTCGTCCGACACATCCGACACAGCCTTCTGATGAGACAGAAGCAGGATGGGAAGATGAACCTGATGACCAGCCAGATTACGATAATCAGAACCTCCCAAGTCCACCCAGTCGCTGCCCAACCCTCTACGAAGCGCTGCAAAACTATGACAGTGAGTGATTTCCATTTTATATTTCCCGCGTCAAATCCAAATCCACATTCAGGTTAAGGGAATCGCACAATGCAAAAAATCAGTCAAGTTAGTTGTAGCACATTCCTTGTCTAGGTAATATCAATAGTATTGATGGGAAATCGAAGGAAATATCGATGTTGATATCGATGTTTGAGAGCGGCATCGATATGTCCTCCAATATCGGGTGAAAAAAATCGATATCGGTGTCCTTATTAGTTAACAGTATCCTTATTACACGCTACTACCGATCGCTTCTTGCTAGTATTCTGAGGATTTTGTTTGTCCGTTCGTTCAGCGTTTGTGAGTGAATATTCCATAAAGATGTCTCCAAGTAAGCGGTGGCGTTTTTATCAAAAGACCAACGCCAAGTCTGCCATATGCAATATCTGTGGGGGGTAAAATTATGAGGAATAGTCGCAAAATCGACAATTTTATTTTTTGGGAAATTATATCTCATTTTGTAGGTTTTTCAACGTTGATGAAGATGGTACAAAATGTTCCAGTCACGCAGTATGAAGAAATGAGCAAATTTTCGAAGTAACTAGTTTTGCAGGAAAAATTACGCAAAAACCGACAATTTTATTTTCGGACTTGTGATACCTCATTTTAATTTCAAAATTTTTGAAAGCTGAAGAATTTTTTATTTTTTTTCGGCGAATTTTGCCAATTTACCTTGTTTTATCATCTTCAAACTGCTCTAGTTTGAACGGATTGAGATATTTCCGATTTTCACCATCGTGTTCAGCGTGAAAAAACCTTTATAAAAGAGAGTCACCTGCTTGGGGGTTTTCGGGTAACTTTCCCCCATTTGAAATGTCCCAAATCTCCCCTTAGAGTGAGGCGATTGTGCTCATCTTCAAACTTGGCCTTTTGAAAGCCTAGGTAGATTTTTTAGGGAAGTTATGGGAAAAATTCACGTTTGAATGAGGTAAAACTAATTTTTACACATTTTTTTGTTTCACTCAAAATCGAGCCCAAAAAGAAGCAAAAGCTTTGTTTTTGGGAGAAAAATAAATGTTTTCCTCCACAGTCAACACGGTTCTAGAAGTTCGATAGAGGCCAATTTTTTAATAACGGTCTAATCATCTCATTTGAGATGATTTCAACTTTAAAACAATCCTACCATTCTATCCTACATGGAATCAGCGCGAGAGACTCGCAATACATGTTTACTAACCTTTTGAAGGCGTTGGTTGTATCCCGCAAATGTTCCGCGGCATTTCTGTCCCGTGATCCGTTTAAGAAGCTGATATTCTGACATTTTCAATAGACCTATACGTTCATGTTACCCATTTGGAGGAGCAATATCAACACAAAACATGGCAGGCGTTTTCTATCTCCCGTAGTTCTCCAGGTATGCCGGGTACAAGATAGTATTCGTATTTTCTACATTCACTGATTAAAATGATCGTAATTGACTTATTTAATGAAGTAACTTTAAATTTGATTATACCGTCCGAAATCTTGAAAATCTCAAATTCTTTAAATCTCTCATACGCCCCTGCGATTCATTGTTGAATTTTTGCCTGTAAGCCTAAAAGTTGCTCCCAAATGGCAACTTCCCTACGGCTTAATAAAAAAGTATATTTCACTATGAAAGTGTCGGAACAAATTCACGTTTGAATGAGGAAAAACTAAAATTTTGCGATAAAATCCTTTATTTCACTCAAAATTGAGCCCCCTCCTTTTTTTTTTAAACAGGAAAAATAATTTTTTTTTCCCACAATCAAAATTTTGAATCGCATTTTACGTGTTCGACATTCTGAACGACTTGAGTTTCTGTCTTCCTCTTCTGAGTGTTTCAATACTTCACTCTGGGCATGCGTGAACAAAAAATCCTCCAAACGTCATTTTCACAGATTCGGGCTTAAATATCTCTCTAAATCTTTTAATATGTTCTCAGCCGGAGAACAACAGTCATGTGATTTCATATCAAGTTCAACACGATCGAATCTTCGTCAGCTGCTAAGGATGCGTTAACTTCTAATCTTTTGACATTTTATGTCCTTACTTTGCTACATAAACTCGAAAATGTAACGCGGACAGCGTCACGAAAATATTTCTGATGGTTTTCGCTTACAACCGATTCGTTGCTACGGATCATTATTTTCGACATTTGTGATCGTACAAAACTCGTTCACCACTCATTTGAAAGCTGTTGATTTACTTAATCTTGTTACGTTAACCCCTGGACATTCGGAACCTCAGTGACCACCCGATGGAACCATATTGTTTACTAATTGTGACAGTCCTGTGAGTGGTGATGATTATGTCTTTACAGTTTACCATTCGTTGCTTCGGAACCTCAGTGACCAAACGATGGAATCATTACATCGCAACCATCAACGAGCACAATCTAACGTAGTTATCATTGGTCCTACAAAACGGCACTCGTTGGAACTAGTGCGCGAATATCGTTGACGCAAAAAGCTGCTTATGATTACTACATTATCCACAAATGAAATTGAAATTGGCGAGGTACGTGATACATTTATCGAGACGCCTCGTTCTATCGCCGATGTTGAATTTGATAAGCGGTTTACATCAAAACTGGCCTCCAATTGGAAGTACGTGGTGTGTGTGCGGGAGGGGGCGCAAAGACATAAAATGTCCCTCGTGGTTGCGTACTTGTACAAAAGCTGTTTTTTGAGCAATTTTGATGAAAAAACTCCAAAATAACCATGAAGGAAGCGTTTTATCGAAAAAAGGACTTCAGATTCGTGTTCAGCACCCCGAAAAACCCCTTGGAGAGTAGGTTTGAAAGCGATTAAACAGAGTTTATTTTTGAGCAATTTTGATGAAAAAACGCGAAAATAACCATGAAGGAAACGTTTTATTAGCCTTGGTTTCTAAATCAATAAAAATGAACAAATGTAGCAGTGCCTGGAACTGCTACGCGAACGCGGACCGATATTTGATCGGCCCCGCCTCTGGCGCTCCCCCAAGACCATTATGATCCAATAATCTCTCATAACTGGTAAGTCCCCTTTTCATTATCAGATTCAATAAATCATTAAATAAATTCTTTCACCCGATTTGTTATTCATTAAAAATAAAATTCACCATTAATTTCTATTTTCAAGTTTAAATTATTGAAATAGTAAATTAGGTTATTGGGGTAGAAATAAGAGTTAATTATCATAGTTAATTCCAACACTATTTCATGGTAGCAGAGCGTGGTTTCGATCCACGGACCTCTGGGTTATGGGCCCAGCACGTTTCCACTGCGCAATGAAAATCTATCAGGTGATCTTAATAATTTCGGGTGGACGTAACGCAACTGAACGCGTTTTGTGATGAGGAAATTTATGAAAAATGTGATTTACGCGACATTACTCATAGGAAAATTCGTAGGTGAGGAATTTCTCTTTCCAAGGATCCCGACGATCCCAACTGACATGCCGTTTGTGTTTAAACGACCTCAATTTCCGATCCGTTTCGCATTCACCATGACCATAAACAAATTACAAGACGTTTGTGATCTTAAAAGTTTGTGATCTGAATCTAGAAAATCCATGTGTTTCCCATGGTCAATTATATGTAGCATGCTCATGGGTTGGATGACCATCTGCGTTTTTTAACTATAATTTCTACATTTTTCAATAGATTTCGAAGACGATGGGAGGGCATTCTCTTATTTGTCTAAGTCGGATATCAGGACAATCTAATACTAGCGTAATTTGAAAAGTAATTTAAAAGGAACTCATTACTTACGTTGCTATTTTGTTTTTATCTAAAACGACAAGACAATTATGAAGGCTTTTCAAATTAGAAAGATAATTCCCCTTGATGGAATGTTGTAACACTTTCTAATGTTTGTTACCGGTCCCGTTAGCAGTTTAATGGTTGTACAAATAAAAGAGTTGCGCAATTCCCTTAGAATTGAGTTTTTATAAGAAAGATTTAACGGTAAAATCCAGTACATCATCTGTTGCAAGAGTATATGAAATGATGTGACCAGTTTCAATTAGTTTTACAGGCAATTACAAGTTTGGAAGAGTCAAACAACTTTATGATAAGAATATGCGCTCAGGCTTATTATATGGGTTTGATTAACCGTAGCAGGGTTGAGTACAAATACAGGCTAAGAGGAAGGTAATTGTCATTCAAGATGGGAAAGTTGCGAGTTGTATTGTTCGTGGCCGTTTTTGCTGTCGTTTGTGTCCTTCCTGGTGAAGCACGACGTAAGAGGCCGGGAATCAAGCTCAAAGGTGGTCATGATGTGCCGCCAAAGATTGGCGTTGCTAAACCTCCATCCAAACAGAAGGGAAACGACAAAATTCTTCATGATATTTCGAGAAGCGTTAACATTGCCCTAACGCAACTGCAGCAGAACGATTCTAAGGAGCTGGCCGATAAAGGCACCCTGTACGCCCTGCAAGATTTTATATCAACCTTCATCCCATCGCCGCAGATAGACATGCGGAGTGATCGGGCAGTTGATGGTTCCGAACAGAAGCAAGAAGATTCCAAACCAAAGGAAGTTCATGGGAATGAAGTTTCCGAACCAAAGAAAACCCCAGAAAGTTTGCCGAGCGTCGGGTCAGATTCGCTGAATGATGACTCAGTTGATGAGTCAGACCAGCCGCCAGAAGAGGTTCAGAACCCAGTACCAGCACCGGGATCGGTTGGCAATCCATCTGTCACCTGGGAACCGCACTACCGTCCAGGTGTTCAGTGGCCTGGACAGCCGACTTACTACCCACGCCCTGGGCCGCAATTCCCTCCACAATATCAACCTCGCCAACCACCGAACGTCTACGAAGCATTGATTTTCTTAGAGGGTGAGTTTTTCCATCTTTTTAAAAATACATATCCACCACCCAAGGCCAAATTTACTTCAATACTGATGTACAGAACGCTGGGTCAATGTTATCCTATTAACATCCTCTATATAAAGTAATCGAGCCATTCAGGAAAAGCACTGCTTAGCTTGTTTGCAACTCGAATGTGATAAGGTTCAGTCCATCTGTTCATCTACTTCCACATTCAAAAACCGCTGTACGAAATGGTGGTTCCATGTTCCCTGATTCCCATCCTTTGTATTCTTCATCCGCTGATTAGTCCTACAGGAATCGTACTGCTATTTTATCTGCAACTGTAATGCCATGAGGCCCATTCCATCTATTCATCTACCTCCTCTGCAGAACCAGGATGATTCACAAACAGGCGGAATTCCTTCTTTGTCATTCTTAACGCATCACTGAGTAGCCATCCAAAATGTCGGTTTCATGTAACTTGGATTTTCTGATCTCATACACAGCCCCACAAAAAAAAAAAAAATAAATAATAATAATAATAAAAAAATAAATGAATTAAAAAAAAAAAAAAATCAAGATCCGTAAAGTAGACAAGGGTATCTCTATGTATTTTTCGATGCTGAATTCGAATCCAAGGTCCAAAAATCCCCTGACCCCAAAATTTTGAGCTGTGGCCAAAAAACTACCCTTAAATTGATGTCAGAACCTTCTTTTTGAGTCATGAGATTGGGATGAACTACGACATCATTTTAAGTGAATTTCTACATTTTTTTCAACTTCAGACAAGGAGAGCACTTGGGGAAACTACCTCCCCCTCAATCACCCCCCTCCTAGGGGTTGAATTTTGAGTCTCACGCCAAGTCGAGTGGGGTATGCATTTCCATGTTTTTGGGGTTCCCGAGATCGAATTTGAACTCCCAACAGTCCGTAGACACCTGTTCCACCCTCAATCACCCCCCCTTAGGGGTTGAAATTTGATTTTTCGCGCCAAGTTAATAACGTGAGGATTTTTGTGTTCCCAGGTTCGCTGAAATTGAATATGATTTTTGAAAAAGCTTCCTAAGAAAATATGTCTACGGACTCTTGGAAGTTCAAATTCGATCTCAGGGACCCCAAAAACATAGAATTCCATTCAACGCTCGACTTGGTGAGAGTACTCAAATTTCAACTCCTAAGAGGGGGAGATTGAGGGGCTAAGGGGAGCCTACAGGCTCTTGGAAGTTCAAATTCGATCTCAGGGGCCCCAAAAACATAGAAATCCATACCCCACTCGACTTGGCGTGAGAAATCAAATTTCAACCCCTAGGAGGGGGTGATTGAGGGGGATGTTGTTTCCCCAAGTACTTTCCTTGTCTGAAGTTAACAAAAAAAAAAGTAGAAATTCACTTAAAAAGATGCCGTACTTCATCCCAATCTCATGACTCAAAAAGAAGGTTCTGACATCAATTTAAGGGTAGTTTTTTGGCCACAGCTCAAAATTTTGGGGGTCAGCGGATTTTTTGGACTTTGGAGTCGAATTCAGCGTCGAAAAATACATAGGGATACCCTAGTCTATTTTACGGATCGCGACTGGTTTTTTTCTTTTTCTTGGTGGGGTTGTGTTATTTGTTTGACCAGTACCACTGATTCCATCATCCGTTGTTGTTCCACGATAATTATGATTATTCATTATAATTATTTTTAATAGGAAGTTTCGCCACCTGAAAGTTTATAAGCCGAGCATGGGAAGCAGGAAGCTCTTTAAGGCTACAAGATTGGAGCTTCCAGTCGGACTAGAAGCTGTCTAGGGCGATGTTTTCCCATTAACGTCATCTATATTCTTAATCCGTTAGTAATCTAGTCATACAGGAACAGTACAGCTATTGCATGTTTGCAACTGTAATGCCATAAGGTAAAATGGATCTACTCTGAAGAACCATGATGATTCATAAGCGCCAGTTTGTCTTTGGAAGTTCTTCTTTGCCATTCCTTATTTATCAGTAGTAGAGCAGTGGATAGCCAAAAAGTCAGTTTCATTCTGGGACTTGGGTGCCTTTCAACATCTTCCATTGATCCAACCTCTCAAATTTCAGATTCGTCCATTCAACCATACGTGAAAGTAGATGACATCTTGTATGGATTTAAAATCATCGTATTGTAACTGTAATTCCGTCCCCTACCGGTAATTTCGTCTCATTTTCGGGGTGAGTAACGATTGCAAAACCATATCACCAAAATAGGACTCATTGACGTGATCTAAACCAACAACCTTGTTTAACTTAGTTTGGCATGACGACTTTTACCTTTAAATTGAAGTTTTGCATTGTTCTATAGATAGGCCATTCTATCCAGTATTCTATTATAATGTTACTTTTTTGACATTCTGAACGAGTCAAGTTTCTCTTCTGTCTTGGTCTGCGCATTTCAACCCACCAGTGAGTTCTGGTAACACTCACAGTAGTGGACACTGGTGATACCCCGTAACGCATATCCATTTTCTATCGTTTTTCACTATTTTTGAGTCTTAGTGTTCAATATTCAATAGTTATTGAATCAATTTAATAGTATTAAATATTTTCAATGAATAAGAAGGAAAGATGTTCCGCCATATTGGATTTAGATGACATCACATGACTTTTCGAATCACTCCCAACAAGCCCTTTCATTTGATACCCATATTGTTGAAATGCATAAAAAATAATTGTTCCACCATCTTGGATGGTCCGCCATATTGAATGATGTCACACAACTAATCATGTATTGTCTGTCATCAAATCTAAATGTGCATACAAAATTTCAGCCAAATCGGTTGAGTGTCTGCTTCAAAATCGGGTGTCAAGTTCCACCCGAACATCCTTACATACGTACATTGCAAGTTATAAAAAGCTTTTAAAATATATTCTTGTACTCACTTTGTACAATCATCAATTTGTAACGTCTACAATTGATAAAAATGACGGGGGGGGGGGGGGGGGGCTTACGTGAACGTCCCGTCCGCAATTACGTGCTAAGAACTCGCTAATAATGTAAGGTTCGAAGGTGTCGTAAAAATAGGTACTTCATTTGCAGTCACGTAAAAAAATTGTTTGTCCGTTCACAAATGCTGACGTCGCGCAATTGAGTAACCGCTTCTTGCTTGCATCATTCAACCACGAAATATTCAAACCCCTTCAGGGCAAACTCTAAAATCCAAATTTCCAAATCTCATCAAATCATCTGACACCCATGAGTGAACTTGTAACGTTTTTAACCGTAATTTCAACATTATGTCATGTAATTTCTTGCAATTTCGGTTACAACCTCAAGGAATGGACGGATTAGGTTGCAGATGGCCCCCTATGAAATGTCTGCATTCTCTTATGTATGTCAGTTATCAGGACGATCTAATACTACGTTAATGCGAGAAGTAGTTGAACAAGTGATCATCACGTTGCTTGGCTTTTTGTGGTTGTAAAAATGAAAGAGTTGGACAATTCCGCGAAAATCGACTTTATGTAAGAAGATTTAACGGTAAAATCCAGTACGTCGTCTTTCGCAAGAGTATATGAAATGATGTGATCAGTTTCAGTTAATTTTATAGGCAATTACAAGTTTGGAAGAATCAAACAAAGGAACTTTTTGAGACGATTACGTGCTCAGCCTTATAATATGGGTTGTCGTTAGCCGTGGCGGGGTGGAGCAAATATAAGCAGAGGGAGAGTGAGTTGACTCATTCAAGATGAGGTTGTGGGTGGCACTGTTCGTGGCTGTTTTTGCTGTCATTTGTGTCCTTCCTGGAGATGCTCGACGAAAGAGGCCGCGATTTTGGTCCGGAGCAGTCCATTTCGGCGGTGGAACTTCCAAATCCTCAAAGCGGGGAAACAAGAATGATATCCTGGACCAACTGGGGGAAACCAATTCTGAAGAGCAGAGCGATGAAGACTTGTTCGATGCCCTAGAAGGTGCCGTACCGTCGTCAGAGGAGCAGAGAGATGAATCAACTCAGGATTCGGATCAGCAGTCAGAAGATGTTCAGGAGCCTGTATCACTGGAATCGGATAGCTATCCAGATGGTGGCTCACACTCAAAAAAACTACCCCGTCGAGGAGGTAGTCAGTGGCCTGGAAATCCGACCAAGCTCCCACCATCTTCAGGTCAGCAAAATAGACCAGGAGGTAGTAAGCGGCCTGGAACTACAGTTCCTGGTACCGGGCAAAAGGTCCGTCCAACATACCGCCCACCACACAACGTTCACGAAGCACTGCTGGTCTTAGAGAGTGAGTTTCTCATTCTTCTTATAAATATATCCAACGAAATTTACTTCAAACCTGTTATACCTGCAAATTCTTTCACTGGGGTTTATTATTCAAAGATTCCTAATTTGAATTTCTACTAAGCTTCGAAGTGTACGTGTTTCACAGGGAATAGAGCGATCATTGAATTTCAGGAGGCACAAATATGATCAACTGATCAATCCAAATAGGTATTTTGGTTGAGAACCGATTTAAGTGATCTATGCATATCTCCTGAAATTCAATAACCGCTCTATCACCTGTGAAACACGCACACTCCTAAGCTTAGTAGAAATTCAAATCATGAATCATTGAATAATAAGCCCCAGTGAAAGAATTTGCAGCGTTTTTTTTTTCAAGAGCGATTAGAATGGAAAAATTTTGTAAGACGCAGCATGCATATCAGAATGCTTCAACCCGTGTATCGGCTACAAACCCTTTTAGGAATTCACTCCAGTATCCACATTCACTACATCACTGCAATCAAAACAAAAACAATAATAAACCAAAATAACGCAAATGTCGGCACCATAAATCGGGCCATACATCGGGAATGGTTTGACCTACGGACGTGGAGAAGGGCTCATTCGATTCCTGATGGTATGTTCTTCAAAAAAAGCCCAAATTTAGGCCGCCTTGACTTTTTTGAGATTTTTAGGGATTTAACAAAACTTTGACAACCCTTAAAGGGCACTTTAAATTAAGTGAGAGAGCTGGATAAAGAATTGGGGCGTTGTCGGACCAACATGGATTTATCCTGAAAATTTCAAATTTTTTGCTCCAGCCGTTTGGGAAAAATTGTGCATACGGCGTATGGCCGGAAAATTTTTATTGCAGATTCGGATTCTACACCCTTTGAAACGTAAACCATGAAATTTTCAGGGGGGTTAGGATTTCTTTTTTTAAAGAGCGATTACAATGGTTTATTATTGAATAATAAACCAAAATGTAGATGTAGGTGTGGACTGAAACTCTCAGAGCGGTGCACAGTGGAAAAAACCTCAATTTTCCAAATGCAAGATTTTAATGATTCGAAGCACGTTTCTGTAAGGTAACATCCTGTAAAATCAAGATATAATAATGTTTTTTGGCTGAAAAATTGCGCGAACCTATTTTTACCCGTTCAAATTTGGAATTTTGAAGAATCTGATTTAGAGTAATATGAATTGAGGTCAGGAACTGCGAACAGTTTCGTTTGAAAATTCAGTCGACTGACTGTTTGCTATCAATACATCCTACATTGCATCGCACATACCCTTCGGGTCACAAAAAATACGAAATATGAAGCACTTACAATGAAAAAACAGTAGTATAACGTTTATTTCATATGTTTTTTGACTTTTAAAAAGCTCCAACAGTCTCCAACCCAGTTTTGAGATTTTTCAGTAGTAGGCACATTGTATTTTGTTCCATAGAAATTTCATTTGCGTCTGTCTGCGGTCAATGCGACGGTTTTTTGTCTCTCTCAAACCCATCGGTGCAGGTCTCTACGCCCGAAGGCGCAATAATCACTTCATTTTTTCCACAATTGTACAGTTTGGGGTCTGGAATCCGTCGGAATCACTGAAATAATAATCGTAAAAAAAAAAAAAACAGCGCGCCGATAATTGATAACAGAAATGTGGTTTTTGACACTTGAGACACTTTGTTGAAAATTACGCACACTGGGTGGTGGCAGATCAGGCTGAACCTAGATCCAACCGACTCAGCACCCGAAAAACCATGTTCCGCGACACCCCACATGCCCACCTTGCCAAAAAATGAATTTTAGACTAAACGCCGCCACTGGCGATGACCTAGCCAAATTGTCACTCCTCGCCACTGTCTACAGTGGTTCATAAAGCCTGACATGATGTTACGTCGATCATATTGAAACGTTTCGTTGGTAAGCCTATCCCAATCCATCTTGACACCTACAGTCTGGCATATGCATATCGAGCTTAGTCACCCAATTAAATTCAACTGAGTTCCTTGGACTGGTATGGTAAGCCACAAGTTCCTGGAGCCATAACTTAGGCCAGGGGTGCTCCATTACTCCAAACTTCGATAAATCACTCTGCCCAGACCCAAACATAAAACCCCAAAACCATAATTTTATTTGCTTCTACTGCTCCTAGAATTACCAGTCTAGTCGGGGAAGAACGGATAATCTTACACCAATTTTAAGACAATGGTATCATCATTCTGTCCGCTTTATAATTAGCTCGACAAGACCTCAATACACGCGGACTACGCCTGTGAAGGCGTTGATATATGCTGGAACGTGTCTCGTATCATTTATGTCCCTTGAATTGTAACAAGCTTATGTTCTATATTTCTCGAGATTATCGGAAACATATCAAAAGATGTGTGACCAAGACGAGGAAGCTTTGTGTCACGTTTTTTGACGTCGTCGATTAGATAGATCCAGTATTGAAAATAATCACCCTAAAAACACATTAACAGATCGCCTAAATTGTTATCCCATTGTAACGTCAAGCACCCATTACATTTCCCTCTTCGATATAATGGTAATTTAAAGTCACATCCCTATTGCTTGAAGAGTGGAAAATGGTTGCGCAATTGAACAAACCATGTAATGCCCTCCCATTATTTTCGGAGTACTTTCCAATGTTACTGGTGATTGAGTTTATAGTTTCGCTTTTTAATGGTTGTAAAAATTTAAAAGTTCACAATTCCCTGAGAAATGAGTTTAAATGATAAGAATGATTTAACAGCGAAATCCAATACGTCATCTTTTACAAGATTAGATGAAATATTCTGAGCAGCTTCAGTAAATTTTGTAGAGCAATTCAAAGTTTGAAAAGATCAAACAACTTTATGGGACGATTATGGGCTCTGCCTTACTATAAGGGATGTCGTTAGCTATAACGTGGGATTCAGTACGAGTATAGGTAGAGGGAAAAAAAGCCATTCAAGATGAAGTTGTGGGTCGTATTGTTTGTGGCCGTTTTTGCTGTCGTCTGTGTCCTTCCTGGGGATTCTCGACGGGAGAGGCCGGAATTCAAATTAACGCCAAGAAACGCAAGCCGTGCCCTTCGCGAACTGGATGAAAACGATTCTGATGAGTTTGACGATGATGATCCCTCGTTCGAATACCTAGAAGACTTTACGGCGAATATCGAGGACGGCGTTAAAGCTCCCATCCCACAATTAACACCACAAAGCAGCCTTGGAGATAATCAGTGGCCTGGAATTCCAGTTCATACGCCACAAGTTGTTCGTCCACCACACATACAATGGTCCCCACCACCACAGAACGTCTACGGAGCATTGGTTGCTTTAGAGAGTGAGTTTTTTATTCTTTCATAAATTATATCTACCGAGCAGTCAATAATTTATTCAAAACCGCTGTACGAAATTGTGGTTCTATGTTCCCTGATTCCCATCCTTTGTATACTTACGCAATCCTAATCCGTTGGCAATCAGTCCTACAAAAATAGTACTGCTATTTCTCATCTGCAACTGTAATGCCATGAGGTCCAGTCCATCTATTCATCTACTTCCTCGGTAGAACCACAATGATTCACAGATGGGCAGTATTCTTTCTTTGTCATTCTTAATTCATCAGTGCCATCCAAAATGCCGGTTTCATGGAACGTGGATTGTCTGATCTCTTATTTGTCTTACCAGTACCATTGATTCCATGATACAACTCGATAGTAGCATCATCCGTCGTTGTTCCATGATAATTATGATTGTTCATTACAATTATTTTTATCAGGAAGTTTCTCAATCTGGAAGATTTGAGGTGATGGAATGGTTTAGTTGCCCCTTCCATTGAGATGGATGCGGTTATAATGCTCCGCCACGCTCAGAAGATGACCCAGGCGCTTGAAAACGTCTGATTCATCTTCCAAGGCGACGGATTCTAAAATCGGGAAGGGCCAAGTAACCATATCCATCCTAAAGTTTATTAGCTCAGCACTGGCAGGAGGAACGGAGCTCTTCGAGTCTACAAGATTGGAGCTTTGGAGCTTCTAGTTGGGCCAAGAATGGAGCTGCCTTGGCCGAAAAGAGTGGAGAATTGTTTAACGACTACCCAGGAAATTTGAGCGCGTTCGGACCTGCATGAACTGAGAGAACGTTACTTGGTGGATTTAAAGATTATGCATAAGCAGACTGAGGTATTAATCCTGAGCAGTGAGACACCTTATGAATCATCTACAGCCTAACTCGAATTCTCCCTGAAATTTTCACCAAATTTGGATAAAACTCCGTAGTATTTTGGCTCATTGTAAGGGCTTCACGTTCGCATATGCTCGTTAGCTACTAATGCCAGAACACCAAGTTGGGTGTGGCACATGATTTCCTCGCCTGCGTAACTTGACTGTGTACATAATTTTAATGTTTTTTACAATCTTGAAAGATGTAGAATGTAAACTTTGTGAGGCGGTGGAATGGTATAGTTGCCCCTTCCATTGAGGCGGATGCGTTAATAGTGCTCCGCCACGCTCAGAGGACGATCCAGACGCTTTTTCTCCAATTAACTTCAATATTTTCTAGAATTCGACCACATTTTTGAAATCAGCATAAATTGCCTATCAACAGAAGCCAGTTTCCATCATCAACAATCATCATCAGGGGATTGACATTACAGTTGAAAAGCTAACGATTTGAGAAAATGAAGTTTTCCTAAACTTTGGATTGTTGAAAAAATGTCTTTAAAAAAGTAACATTTAATAGCGCTCGAATAATTCAGTATTTTACTCAATTAACAGCTTTCGCAAATTAGTAATCATTATTCAATGCGATCATACCTATTCTTAATTTGGCGGAAAAACCATACCTATACCTATTTTAAAGAACATTTGAAACTGCGCGCCGTCTTGTGGACTAGTCTCGGTTGACTTGATAATAAAGAGCAGAGTTCAGAGTGAACAATTAGTGTCAAAAAACGTTTGACTTGTTGATTCTTGAATGCAGTTTAAAAAAATGTGACACAAAGAGATTTCTAGTCAGCTGTGTTGCAACACGTCGAAAATGCCAACTGCTGCCTTTACTCCTTCAGAGATATTGGACTATCTGTTTACAGAAGCAAGAGGGTCTATTTGAAACGTAAGGGATTTTAGTATAATAAAAAGTGTCAATAAAATTTGTCTGGTAAAATTTGTATGTGTACTACTTATTTACTATCACTTGATGCAAGAATTGAAATGTTAATCCTCTGATGATGATTGTTGATGATGGAAACTGGCTTCTGTTGATAGGAAATTTGATGCTGATTTCAAAAATGTGGTCAAAATCCAAAAAATATTGAAGATAATTGGAGAAAACCGTTTTTTTTTTTTTTTTTTTTTTAAAGAATCCGTCGATTTTTGTTGTTGGCAAAAAGTGGAATAACTCTAAAACGAAGTCTCTAAAAAAAAAAATTTCACCGATGCATTTTCTCTTCCAAATTCAACGTAGAATCGAAAACTAAAATAAAAAAGGGGGTCAAGAGGTAACCTCAAGTTTCAATCGAAGATTTGAGGCAGTAAACATCGAAAAATGAAAAACGGGTTCCACCACCTTCAAGCAGAGTGAAAATACTATAGCAATGGTCCAGTTCAATTTTTTGATTGCTCGCACCGTATGGCTGTCATTCCTTAATGGGCCCATATAGATGGGACACAGTGTATACTTAGCCCATTGTAACGTCAAGTACTGAACACTTTTGCCTTTTCAATGTAATGGTAATTGAAAATCGATCTTCATTACATGGAAAGCGGTAAAGCAGTTGCGCAATCGAACAAAAATTGTAATAGGAACGGAAATACCCATTACTTTCAGAGTACTCTCTAATTTCTGTTACTATAGTTGTAGTTTCACTTTTAATGGTTGTAAAAATGTTGTACCAACAATTCCTTGAGAATTCAAACGAAAAGTATAATTTATCAGATAGAGCATTTTGTAGAGCAATTCCAAATTTGGAAAGATCAAACAAAGTAACTTTATGGGACGATTACGGGCTCGGAATTACTATAACGGTTGTAGTTTGCTGTAATGTAGGATTCAGTACGAATAGAGTCAGAGGGAAAGTTGAGTCATTCAAGATGGAATTGTGGGTCGTATTGTTCGTGGCCGTTTTTGCTGTCGTCTGTGTCCTTCCTGGCGATTCTCGACGGAAGACGCCGGAGTACAAATTCAAACCTGGTGATGATGTAGTGACAGACATCAGCGTTGGGAAACCCAGATTCAAACAGCAGGGAAACAACGATGGCCTTCAAGATTTTTCAAGAAACGGTAGTCATGTCGTTGCCATGTTTTACATCAAGTATTGAGGATGACGAACAAACTAACTTCCCAAAATCAGGAAACACTGAATACACGGCCTTCCACTTACATGCCACAATTCTTTGTTTTTCAGAAAAAGTGGCTGCCATCCACAAAGGCAGCCAGAAGATGCTCAGTACCTTCTACGAGAACAACTGAGAATGATGAGCAATGAATATTCCTTACAGGAGTAATCAGTGGCCTGGAACTCCACCTTACATCTCACAATTCGGACAACAGGTCCGTGCGGTATTTCAACCAAGTCCAGCCAACCACCATAGCAGGATGTTCAGCATATTCTACCAGAACAAACAGAATTCATAAGCAAATCAATTTATGGCACAGAATCTATTACCACAAAGCAGTCCAGGATGTAATCAGTGGCTTGGACAGCCAGCTTACATTCCGGACAACAGGTCCGTCCTGTATTTCAACCAAGTTCAACCAATCACCATAGCAAGATGTTAGCACCTTCAACCAGAACAACCAGAATTCATAAGCAATTAAGCGTATGGCACAGAATCTATTACCACAAAGCAGTCCAGGATGTAATCAGTGGCTTGGACTGCCAGCTTACATTCCGGACAACAGGTCCGTCCTGTATTTCAACCAAGTCCAGCCAAGCCTATGACACAGAATCTGACTACAAAGCAGTCTAGGATGTAATCAGTGGCTTGGACTCACCATAGCAGATGTTCAGCACCTTCTACCAGAACAACCAGAATTCATAAGCAATTCAGTTTATGGGAGAGAATCTATTACCACAAAGCAGTCCAGGATGTAATCAGTGGCTTGGACTGCCAGCTTTCATTCCAGACAACAGGTCCGTCCTGTATTTCAACCAAGTCCAGCCAATCACCATAGCAGGATGTTCAGCACCTTCTACCAGAACAACCAGAATTCATAAGCAATTCAGCTTATGGCACAGAATCTATTACCACAAAGCAGTCCAGGATGTAATCAGTGGCTTGGACTGCCAGTTTACATTCCACAATCCGAACAACAGGTCCGTCCAATATATCAACCACAGAGCGTAGGCCAGAAATCGGTTCTGAGGAGCTGGACGATAAGACACCTTGTAGTTAGCCCTAGATGATTTTACGTCAAGTGTCATGGATGGAAATCTAGCTGACGGCCTGCAATCAAGAATACCAAGTAGAGGGCCTGGTAATCCATGGCCTGGGACACGAAAAGGCCCTTACACCCCAGAATTCGGACGACAAGTAGATCATCATCATCTCAACGTGTGCCTCTCACCTCGACATACAAATAAAGACTTCTAGAGGGAAAAGGACTTTTTGCGTCTTGGGTGTTCGCCAGGGTCCCTACTAAAATGAGCCCGATATTGACGTTTTTAGCATCATTGCAATAAGGCGGAAAAACGTCACTCGTACTGTTCCCAAATAAAAATTCATGAGAAAGCCCGCTAGGGATCTTCATATCTGGTGGTCCATGAGTGTTCGAAAATTCCCAAAAATTACGATTTGTACGGGAGGTTTGTACACTGTGCAGAGAATGGCTGACAGAGAGATTTGTCCTTAAATTTATTATCTGTATTTTACGAATCTTGAAACGTACAACATGTTTAAACGGGGGTCACCTTTCTTTTCTTGGTCGATTACACAGGTTCATTATTGAAATTGATGGACCAAAATGCATTATAACCCAGAAATCACTTCAGAATCCCTCAAAACGGTGGCAATCACTTTGGAGACAATTTTCGTCACATTTCGGAGCCATTTGAAATAGTTGGTCTCATCGCCCGTTCAAAATATTGAAATCGCAACTTTAAGGAAGCCACGTCTTCATTACGCGGAAAGTGGAAAAGTAATCTAACAATTGAACGATCCTTGTAACGGGAATGGAAATGATCATTATCTTCAGAATAAATGTCCGTTGAAATCGTTTGGGTTCTATTCCTTGTTCACATCGGTACCTATCAGGACGATGTAGTCCTAGACCAATGTGGCAAGTAATTGAGTATGTAATCATTACTTACTTTTCAATTCGGTTTTTATCGAAAACAAGATAGTGGTTATCACTACTGTGAAAGAAAGCTAATTCCCCACTTTGAAATGTCGCAACGCTTTCCAATGTTTGTTACCGCTGGTCCAGTTTGTCGTTTGACTTTTAATGGTTGTTAAAATAAAAGTGTTGCACAATTCTCTGAGAATTAAGATAACGGTAAAATCGAGTACGTCATCTCTTGCTAGATTAGATGACGTAAATGCGAACAGCTTCAATTAATTTTATAGAGCAGTTTGAAGTTTGGAAAGATCTAACAAAGCAAGTTTATGAGACGATTGTGCGCTCAGAATTAATATATGGGTTGTGGTTGGCTATAACATGGGATTCAGTACATATAGTTGTTGAGGAAAGGAGAGTTGAGTCATTCAAGATGAGGTTGTGCGTTGTTTTGTTCGTGGCTGTTTTTGCTGTTGTTTGTGTCCTTCCTGGGGATTCCCTACGAAAGAGGCAGGAATTTGGACTCCATGCTGGTCGTGCAATGACGTGGAACGGCTCAGGAAAACCTCAATCTAATCAGCAGGGAAAGACGAATGTTCCTCAAGTTGCTTGGGGAATGGGAATCCCTGTCTTTAACCCACCGGGGGAAAACAAGCGAGGAGAAAAGAAGAGCAACGAAGACAAATTGTACGATGCACTACGGGATTTAATATCAAGTGAGGAGTCACCGCTGCTAGATCCGCTGAACGGTGAGTTAGATGACAACTCAGGGCAGCAGCCAGCAGGTGTTCAGTACCTTCCACCAGGACAGATCAACATTCCAGCAAACGGCCTATATTGGAACCAACACGGTCCTCGTAGTAGCAACAGTCCTGCAACTCCTGTCGCCCCTCAAGCTGTTCCTCCAGGATTCCAACAAAGTGCCTCCCAACCTCAGAAGGTCTACGGAACATTGATTGCCTTAGAGAGTGAGTTTTTCCTTTTTTCTTAAAATATATCTACAGGGAAAGCCCAAATTTACTCCAAAACCGCTGAACAAAACGCTGATTCAATGGTATCCGATTCACATTCTTTATATTCTTAATGTGTTCGTAATCGAGCTGAACAGAAACAGTATTGCCAGCTTTAACAGTGCTTATCGGCAACTGTAAAAGGCCATAACGTCCAGTCCATCTATTCATCCACTTCCTCAGAAGAACCAGGATGATACATACAAACCAGTTCCTGTTTCTTGGGAAGTTGTCCTTCTTTGTTATTAACTTATCCGAGGTCAGCAGTGAATTTTTGACATCCAGAATGCGGGTTTCATAGTGGAACGTAGATTTTACGCTTTCTAATTTGTCTGAACAGTACTGTGATGATAATTTTGCATTGACTCTAACTACAACTAGATATTTCCATTATCCACTGTTGTTTCATGATAGTTGTTATGTGCATTATTACTTTTTTAAAGAATTTTCTCAACCTTACGGTCGAGAGCTGCACTATACGAGGTGTCTAAGGGGGCACTGTGAGGTACGGAATGGAGCTTCCAATTGAGCCATATCGAGTGCCAAGAATGGAGCTTTGTTTGACGACTATCCAGGGAAATTTGAGCGAGTTTGAACGACTAGAAACTGAGAAAATTATGCTTGCACGTTACCGCAATACGTTTATGAGCAATGAAACTCATAGGAGGACATTTACAGCCTAATCCAAGCTTTCCCTAGGATTTCCATAAAATTAGGATGAAAAGTTGTAGTAGTATACGAAGAGATTAGTATGGGCTCTTAGGGGCAGCGGAATAGGCGTTTCAAGGGTAGGAGGAAGGGAGGTTCTAGGGGTTGCAGGAATGGAGCTCTATCTAGTAGCAGGAATGCAGCTTCCAGTTGAGTCGAGAATGGAGCAATATCGGAGGCCAAGAATGAAGCGTTCTTTCCCGACTATCCAGGAACTTTGAGAGCGTTTGAACGACTAGAAACTGAGAAAATTATGCTTGCACGTTTATGGGGGTCATGGGAGGGCATTTACTGCGCAATCCGAACTTTCCCTACAATTTTCATCAAATGAGCTCATAGGGGCAGCGGAATGGGGTTACCAAGAGCAGTAGGAATGGAGCTCCTAGGGGTGGTAGGAATCAGGAATGGAGCTTTAAGTGGTGGAGGAGGAAGGGGCCAGGGATGGAGCAATGGGTGCCGCATTACTGGTATAGAGCCCTAGCCAGAGGTGGTCTCAACCAGCTACCCCTTCCTCAATTATCCATAATAATTAATTTGAAGTTGAGTCCCATTCTCTGTAACGGGCCTGCGACCGATCTAGCCTCTGTTGTCTGAGATGGCCAGTTCACTGGTAAAATCATACTTAAAAATGTACTACGGGCCTTAAAAGGGACGCACTGCATCGGCAAACCTGCCTGCCCCCTGAAAACGGTTAACTTCGTGGTGGCAGTGGGTGGTTAACCCGAAAGCTGAAATGTAGGCACTGTTTTGGTAGACATGCCTTAAAAAAATAGTGTCGGCACGTGAGTTATGTGGTTTACCAACACCAACGGTTACCAACCCGCTTAGTTGATAAGGCGAGGTGAAAACACAGCTCCATTCTGTAGTGAATAGCAAAGGTAGCTGTACCTCTGTGTCTGGAGCCCCTGACTATGGGTGTAATATTCTTACACGGAATCCTACCAGGGATTCTCCTCCTTGCTTGCATTGTGGAGGAGGGAGGACGTAAGCACAGTATGCTAGGACACTCCCTTATAAATCAATTTTGGGTCATATAAATCATTTTCCAGTGAGGGGTGGACGACTGGTACTATCTAAATATGAGGACCCCGGACAACCGGTACTGGGGAAAAATTCAATTCCGGACAACCGGTACTGTAGCAGGTATAGCAACAGGTAGAGAGGCAGGTAGAGGATTGAGTATGATAATGTGTATCAAAGTTTTATTAAGCACTTACATGCAAGATTGCACCGAAACGGTGATGAGTCCAAAATGTTCAACCAATGCTCAACTCTGATTAGTCAAAAAAGTAAAAACGTTTTAAAAAAAGTCAAATTAACAATGCTTCACCCTTTTAGCAACAGCTTCTACCAATTCCTCTTGAGGTAACCCATTCCACACTGCCGCACCCAAAGATATCTGAATCACTAGATTCGCACTCTACTAGTTCATTAACACGTTTTTTATTTTTATTTTTACGTAGGAAGCACCCAATCTTGAAATGATTTAGGCGGCCACAAAAGTTACATTCTTGTCCATACGCTTGGACAAGCGCTTTATGCTTGGTCCCACATTTTTTACAATAATTATAGAATAATTCTAATAATAAAGATGAATTACTCATCTTTAGGTCGATACATTTATTTTCGCCATTTTTCATCGCACAAAAATTGTTCACCACTTTTTGGAAAGCTATGAATTTATTTGAAACCAGACCACATCTCACGCTGCCTTTTCCTCCTCCTCACATCCCGGAGAACCATTGGTTACGAGTTCGTTTCGTTGACAAAACTTCTTATTGGAGTGAAGTTCTGGCTTAGGTACCTATGATTTTCAGTCATAACCGGCCAGTTACCGGGGTCTTTAATAATACAGTGAGAGTTACAAAAAGGTATCTTATATAATACAGTGAGTGGGAGAGAGAGAGCAAACACCTTTTCAAGGTACATCACATTATAGCCGTTAGGCTTTAAGCGGAAATCATCCGGGGGTGCAGAGGGCGAAGATTTTAAAATAAGATTTCTTCAGAGCACTTACTTCCGAGTTCATAGGCTTATCAAAGTTTGATATCTCACGCTAGTAATTCTTCCCCATTTCACGTGCTCTACAAAGAGAGGCAACTTCTTCTAAAGTTAACGTTTTCGGCTCTTTTAATAGGGTTTGCTGAAGGTCGGTATAATTGATATGAGCCATTATATGATCAATGATCGTACAATCTATATGAACCACTATAGGATCTATATGAACTTTTGACATTCCATATTGCACACAGATAAAAGAACACTTACCCGCTTGGGTTCTCAATTCCGTGAGATACTTTTCTAAAACTCTCTCCTTCAGTACGGCTGATTTTACTGAATTGGAACGTCACAATGGCCAAATTCACTGCTGGTGTACAATACTCATCAAATTTTTGAAGAGTTTCTTCGAGGGTTTTACGGTCATCCTCCCCCATCTGACCCAACAGCAGGGCAATTTTCAATCCTTCATCGGTCCTCTTATCTTTCATATTCAATTGTAACATTGTTTTCCATTTTGGCCATATTACGGAAATAGTATTATCAAAGAAGAACGATGATATTTTAAAAAGAGGACCAACATTTGAAGTGGCGGAACGTACGATCGCTGCTACCGCATTCGCCATTTTACATTTAAAACGCTGCAAATTCTTTCACTGGGGTTTATTATTCAATTGGCTTGCGTTCATGATTTGAATTTATACTAAGCTTGGGAGTGTGCGGGTTTCACAGGTGATAGAGCGATTATTGAATTTCAGGAGATATGCATAGAGCACGTAAATCTGTTCTCAACCAAAATACCTATTTGGATTGATCAGTTGATCATATTTGTGTGCCTCCTGAAATTCAATAATCGCTATATCACTTGTGAAACACGCACACTCCAAAGCTTAGTAGAAATTCAAATCATGAACGCAAGCCAATTGAATAATAAACCCCAGTGAAATAATTAGCAGCGTTTTTTATGGTTATCAGAATGCTTCAACCCGTGTATCGGCTACAAAGCCTTTTAGGAGTTCACTCCAGTATCCACATTACTACATCACTACGTCACTAGGTTACTGATATCAACACAAAAACAATAATAAACCAAAAAACGCGAATGTTGGCACCATAAATCGGGACATACATCGGGAATGGTTTGACCTACCCGGAGAGGGGCTCATTCGATTCCTCGTGGAATGTTCTTCAAAAAGAGTACAAATTTAGGGCGCCTTGACTTTTTTTTTTGAGGTTTTTAGGGATTTTACAAAACTTTTACAACCCTTAAAGGGCACTTTAAATTAAGTGAGAGAGCTGGCTCAAGAATTGGGTCGTCGCCGGACCAACATGGATTTTTCCTGAAAATTTCAGATCTTTTGCTCCAGCCGTTTGGGAGAAATCGTGCGTACGGCGTACGGCGGAACGACGGAAAATTTTTCATTGCAGATTCGGATTCTACACCCTTTGAAACGTAAACCATGAAATTTTCAGGGGGGGGGGGGGGTTAGAATTTTTTTTTTAAAGAGCGATTACAATGGTTTATTATTGAAAAATAAACCAAAATGTAGATGTAGGTGTGGACTAAAACTCTCAGAGCGGGGCACAGAGGAAAAAACCTCAATTTTCATGTAATAATTCCCTACGTTTTTGGTAGGGAATATGATCAACCATATCGGAAGAGGCACACGAATATGATCAACTGATCAATCCAACTGATCAATAGGTATTTTGGTTGAGAACAGATTTACGTGCTCTATGCATGTCTCCTGAAATTCAATAATCGCTCTATCACCTGTGAAACACGCACAATCCAAAGCTTAGTAGAAATCCAAATCATGAACGCAAGCCAATTGAATAATAAACCCCAGTGAAAGAATTTTCAGCGTTTTCAGTCCACAACCGAAATGAAATCTTGACAGCAACAAACCAACAAACTCTGTTATTAATAATATTAAGGAGTGGAGTTTGATTTACATTTGACGTCAGAATTTGTTTTATACGGAGAACTACGAGAAACTGCGAGACTTGAGCTCGTAAATTCCCCAATAAAAACGTATTTATTAGATGTTTATATCGATAGCTGATCCATGACAATATTAATAGCTCGGGACACTTCGGAACTGAAGATATTTCGTCGTTAAATTATCGAGAAAAAAAACACAAATTTTTATAAAAACCTGGACACGAATTTAATGATGTTTCGTTATTTCGAAAATGATTTCCGGGTTAAAACAGGGCTCCTTGCTTTACTTAAGGGGAAGGGTTAAGAAAACTGTGAGAATTATTGCCGAAATGTTTACTTATAATTTATGTATTAGTTAGCCCTTGAATTTAACTCTTATAGAAGTCCATGGTTCGTTAACTAAATATAACTACAGAAACTTTGAGACGGTTTCATCCAAGTTTTTAATAAAAGTTTAATCAATAAACAGGAGATCGCGGATGATTAAACAACGGTGTTCAGTGTCATCAACTCCGGTTCAGGTAAATCAAACGATCAAAAGAGCTAAATCTACAATCAAACCCTACCAGCCGAATTAAGGTAGTTAGCGTCGTCCCCAACTGCCAGTAATACCAGTTGTTTTAGGCACCTTAGGGCCGGTTTCACAAACGTTGATTCGAACGTGATTCGAACGTTGATCTAAAACAAACGGGTTTCACAAATGCAATCAAGGGGCACACTGTTATCTCTAATCATCGATTTTCAACGTTTCCTTGAACCGCCGATTTGAAGTTTAAACGTTGATTTAAAAGATACGAGTATCAAGGAGGCATTTGCTGACAAAATAAGGGTGATAACGAAATGACAGTGATAATGTTATCAACCATATTTTTTTCGCTCTATTCCCTTTTGGTTTATTATTCAATAATAAACCATTGTAATCGCTCTTGAAAAAAAAAATGCTAACCCCCCCTGAAAATTTCATGGTTTACTTTTCAAAGGGTGTAGAATCCGAATCTGCAATAAAAATTTTTCCGTCCGTCCGACGTACGCACGATTTCTCCCAAACGGCTGGAGCAAAAAAGCTGAAATTTTCAGGAAAAATCCATGGTGGTCCGGCGACGCCACAATTCTTGAGCCAGCTCTCTCACTTAATTTAAAGTGCCCTTTAAGGGCTGTCAAAGTTTTGTTAAATTCCTAAAAACCTCAAAAAAAGTCAAGGCGGCCTAAATTTGTACTCTTCTTGAAGAACACTCCACGAGGAATCGAATGAGCCCCTCCCCAGGTCCGTAGGTCAAACCATTCCCGATGTATGGCCCGATTTATGGTGCCAATATTTGCATTATTTCCGTTTACTATTGTTTGTTTGTAACCTATTGATGTCCGGCCGATAGCGTCGAGTTGTAGTGAATGTGGATACTGGAGTGATAGCCGATGTGGATACTTTAGTTTATAGCCGATACACGGATTGAAGCATTCTGATATGCATGAAACGCTGATAATATATAGGTAAACATTATTCAATATTATTACTGGGGTAAATAATTATTCTTTCACTGGGGTTTATTATTCAATTGGCTTGCGTTCATCATTTGAATCTGTACAAAGCTTCGGAGTGTGCGTGTTTCACAGGTGATAGAGCGATTATTGAATTTCAGGAGATATGCATAGAGCACGTAAATCTGTTCTCAACCAAAATACCTATTTGGATTGATCAGTTGATCATATTTGTGTGCCTCCTGAAATTCAATAATCGCTCTATCACCTGTGAAACACGCACACTGCAAATTCTTTCAGTGGGGTTTATTATTCAATTTTATTAATTTGAGTTGCATTCACGATTTGAATTTCTACTAAGCGTTGGGGTAGTCTGTGCATAGAGCACGTAAATCGGTTCTCAACCAAAACACCTATTTGGATTGGTCAGTTGATGATATTTGTGTGCCTCCTCTACATCAGTCTACTTTTGGCTACATCGTTTAAATTTGGAGGTGGGGAAGTTTTAACGCAATACGAGTGCTAAAGGAATAAATTATAGATGTTTTTATTGTGGGGGGGGGGGGGGGTATTCAAGGAGGAGGGGTGAGGAGGTTCAATAAAAAAACGCTGCAAATTCTCACTGGGGTTTATTATTCAATTGGCTTGCGTTCATGATTTGAATTTCTACTAAGCTTTGGAGTGAGCGTGTTTCACAGGTGATAGAGCGATTATTGAATTTCAGGAGGCACACAAATATGATCAACTGATCAATCCAAATAGGTATTTTGGTTGAGAACAGATTTACGTGCTCCATGCATATCTCCTGAAATTCAATAATCGCTCTATCCTGTGAAACATGCTCACTCCAAAGCTTAGTAGAAATTCAAATCATGAACGCAAGCCAATTGAATAATAAACCCCAGCGAAAGAATTCGCAGCGTTTTTTAGTACAAAATAATCGACAGCACAAATAGTCCGAAAGGTAGGAAAACCCAAGAAACACTAACCAAGTATAAAATTAACGAAAAACAATAACACAAAACAGCAGAATTAGCTTAATGAAGAGGAGCGCTGTTAAAAGGAATAGAAACTCAGGGCCGGTTTTAACAAAGCTTCTAATCAATGTTTAGTCAATAAACCGGTGATCTCAGGTCTTAAACAACGGTGTTTCGTTTCGAACGGGTAATTTGGGGTGTGGATTGAGGAAATTGACCTACAGACGGTTAATTCTACGGTATCAGTATCCGTGGTTAATTATGTTGTCAACTGAAGAGATGCGTTTCAATTGAGGATCACTGGTGCTCACTGATCATTACCCAGTGCTTATCAGTGACTCAAATCACTCGGAACAATCTGTATTTACGATTGCAAAGTGAACGGGTCATCATGTGTTCTTCGTGTGGCGCCTTGCAATTTGTCACCAACAAAATGAACATCCATGGGGCACTGACACATGTAATTGACGAACCGGTGGAAAATCTTGTTGGAGGGCGTAGAATGGAAGTGTTCAAGTCAATTCAGGATCACTGGTGCATATCAGCAATTCAGTTCATTAGGAACTATCTGTTTTAGCGATTTTAAAGTGAAGAGGATTATCAGGTCTTACTTGAGCCCTTTGGATTCTGCCACTACCAAATTGAATCTCCAACATGGGGCACAGATAATGGTAATTGAGAAACTGATGGTAAATCTGTTACATGAATGAAGGGATTCATGTCAACGCAGGATCCCAGGTACTTATCAGTGACTCAGGTCACTCTGAACAATCTGTATTTACGATTGCAAAGTGAACGGGTCATCAGGTGTTCCTCTTGTAATTTGCCACTAACAAAATGAACAGCCATGACTGACACCTGTAATTGACAAACCGATGGAATATCTTGTTGGAGGGCTAGAATGAATTCAAGATCAATGGTGCATATCAGCAATTCAGTTCATTAGGAACTATCTGTTTTAGCGATTGGAAAGTGAAGGAGATTATCAGGTCTCACTTGAGCCCTTTGGATTCTCCCACTACCAAATTGAACTTCCAACATGGGGCACTGATAGTGGTAATTGAGAAACTGGTGGTAAATCTGGTACTAGGGTGCCGAATGAAGGGATACATGTCAATTCAGGATCCCAAGCACTTATCAGTGACTCAGGTCACTTGGAACAATCTGTATTTACGATTGCAAAGTGAACTCAGGTAATTTTCCACTAACAAAATGAACAGCCATAACTGACACCTGTAATAGGTAATCGACAAATTGACAGCGAATTCATTTGGAGAGCTTATTATTGAAGAGCAGATACTGGTTACTGAGAAACTGATGGTAAATCTGGTACTAGCCAAATAAATTCAGGATTCTTGTCAATTCAGGATAATAATCATTCCAGACAATCAGTTTTTGCAATTGCAAAGTGAATGGAATCATTAAGGTGTCACCGCTTTAGCTCTCAGATTGCAACACTAACAAATTGAACGTCCGACAATCTGCAATTCGTGCAATGCTGGATTCAATGTTTTTCAAGTTACAAATTATCTACCTTTCTTTTGCCTTGTAGTTTCCGTTCTATTAAGAAACGCGATTTCCTTTCCATCCTAAAAAGTTTTACTGTCCAGGTAATCGTAAGGTGGGTTGTAGGTTTACCGCGATTCGAAAGATTTAACGGGGTTATTAATATTGCGAAAGGGATATTTTTTCCTCTTGAGAAATTAACCGCTCGACCGTTTCAGACAACTGGATCTCATCAAATTATCGAATTACGTTGTTTAGTCAACCTTAGAGGGGGAGTATAAAATTTGGAAGTAATTCCGATTGATGGTTGTTTGACATGGGATTGTTGTCCTTGTTGTTGCTTGTGTGGTGTGCGGAAATCGCCTTGGGAGCGCCGTACAATGTCAAGCGGGGAATCCAGAAGCAAGAGCAGGGCTTCATCTCTCGAGTCTTTTGGTACATCTTGGACACGCTGATATGTGAGTGAACACACTCGGTTCGGCCTTCACCTTCACTCCTACACTTCCAACCCCATAACATCTAACTTATATCGACCTCGTGACCTGTGCTGAGTTTAAATTTTAGTGCGCCAAAGAATAATGGCCCCCCCCCCCCCCTCCCACATATCTAAAGTCGTTGGCTTAAATCTAAAAATGAGTAGATTCTTTTCCGCGAAACTCTTTGTCCAAAGTTAATAAAACTTGTATAAAACACGCTGCAAATGGTGTAAGTTTACCATTTCTATACTAGGAAGCCCTAAACCTTTACATGGCTTACATCTAAAAACGAGAAGATTCTTTTCCGCGAAACTCTTTGTCCAAAGTTAATAAAACTTGTATAAAACACGCTGCAAATGGTGTAAGTTTACCGTTTCTATACTAGAAAGCCCTAAACCTTTACATGGCTTACATCTAAAAACGAGAAGATTCTTTCAGATTCCAAAGTTTTCCGCAAATGGTGTAAGTTTGAATTTCTACTCTTTGGCTTACATCCGAGAAGATTTTTTCAGCGTTAATAAAACTTGTATAAAACACGCTGCAAACGGTGTAAGTTTACCATTTCTATACTAGGAAGCCCTGAACCTTTACATGGGTTACATCCAAAAATGAGTAGATTCTTTTCCGCGAAACTCTTTGTCCAAAGTTAATAAAACTTGTATAAAACACGCTGCAAATGGTGTAAGTTTACCATTTCTATACTAGGAAGCCCTAAACCTTTACATGGCTTACATCTAAAAACGAGAAGATTCTTTTCCGCGAAACTCTTTGTCCAAAGTTAATAAAACTTGTATAAAAAACGCTGCAAATGGTTAAGTTTACCATTTCTGTACTAGGAAGCCCTTCTAATTAAACCGCTGATGTACGAGGTGGGTAATTTAAGTAATGGGACTGATTTTTTTTTTTAATTTTTAATACAAAAAGAATTACAATTCAATATTGTCGCCTTCAAAATAACTTCCTTCTGAGGCGGCACAGCGCTGGAGACGTTTTCTCCACTGCTTATAGCTCTTCTCAACTTTGGGAAGAGAAAAAAGTCACAAGGACTCAAGTCGGGCGAATAAGGAGGCTGAGGAGCCACAGGAATGTTTTTACTGGCCAAAAACTCGTTTATTGACATTGCTGTGTGACAAGGAGCATTAGATTCGGATTCTACACCCTTTGAAACGTAAACCATGAAATTTTCTGAGGGGGGTAATGAGGTTCCTCTATATAGCTTTTCCAAGTCAAATTTGGAAATGTCCAAATCAATTTCAGAATTTTCCATTTCAATTTCAGAATTTGATCAATATCCGGGTGGGAGCGGTTTCTGAAATTGAAATGGAAAATTTTGAAATTGAAATGAAATTGAAATGAAAAAGTCTGAAATTGAAATGGAAAAGTCTGAAATCGAAATCGAAAATTCTGAAATTGATTTGGAAATTTCCGAATGTGACTTGGAAAAGCTATATACGGTCAATCAATACTTTTACCGAGAGGTTCTTGAAAGACGAAAAAGGGTCATTCGTCCGAAACCAAACAACAAGAACAAGTGGGTGTTGCATCACGATAATGCTCCTTGTCACACAGCAGTTTCAATAAACGAGTTTTTGGCCAGTAAAAACATTCCTGTAGCTCCTCAGCCTCCTTATTCACCCGACTTGAGTCCTTGTGACTTTTTTCTCTTCCCAAAGTTTGAAAATTACCTTGAGGGAAATCATTTTGGGACAGTCGAAAAAAATGAAAACGGCTGTAACCGACGAGCTGAAGGCTATTTCAGTATCGGAGTTCCAGCACTGCTGTAAGGAGTGGAAGAAACATCTCCAGCGCTGTCTGGCCTCGGGAGGATGTTATTTTGAAGGTGACAATATTGAATTGGAAGAAACATCAAGTCTATACCAGCGCATTCAATGTGCCTAAAAAGTTATAGATTTTCTTGTATAATAAATAATTTCCGCTTTGTAACAAAGTAAAGTAGGTAATTAAAAGGATGATCTATTAGTTCTATTACCTGATATCACAAAAAAACTCCTGTCGTTGCGCATGGAAGGATGTTATTTTGAAGGTGTTATTTTGAAGGTGACAATATTAAATTGTAATTCTTTTTGTATTCATAATTTAAAAAAAAATCAATCACATTACTTGATTTACACACCTTGTACGTATACAGGGTGTCTACAAAACAGGCCTCATTCTTTCAAGAGATTAATTTGCAACCAAACAACAACAATTTGCTGTTTTTAAACGCTTTTATTCACAGTTAATCACTATTTAAGATTTTTTCGTGTTATCGACCTTACTCGATAAAAACGGACACAATCCCCTCATTTCCAGAGTAATCTTAAATTTTCAAGTCATCCGTCAACAACACATGGTCTCTTCTTTAGGGGAACTAATAATGTTTGTAATACGATCATTGGCGGCGGAACGAAATTTTGGCAGGGGGGTCAGAATATTTGAAGATCTAAGGGTCCGCCCCTTAATAAGTTTCCTAAGGTAGGTTAGGGGGGTAGGTGTATATTGGCACGTCATATAGTAATTATATCATGAAAGTAATAAATTCATATAGACGTAATTTGACTATCCTCTAATCTATGTTGGACCCCTGAGGTTTTTTTTTAAATAATAGACACAAACACTCAATGAAAATGTAAAATAACTCTATTTCATTTTACATAATTTTATAGATAATTAATGTAAAAACATTCTAAAAAGTATAATGATGATCTATTTGTGATACTTTTGTGAAATAATCACTGACTCAAAGCAATTGTTCTTTAAGAAGAAAATTCTTAGGGTTTCATGTTGCCGAAAACCAAACTTCGACTTTCCACTCTACTCACGAAAACACTTGCAATTTTCTTATAGTCGACATTACTAGAAATGTCTTCGTGTACAGATAGGATGGCAAGGTGGTTTTTGGTTTATTATTCAATAATAAACCATTGTAATCGCTCGTGAAAAAAAATTGTAACCCCTCCTGAAAAAGTGATGGTTTACGATTCAAAGGGTGTAAAATCCGAATCTGCATTCAATTTTTCCGTCCGTCCATCCGTACGCACGATTTCTCCCAAACGGCTGAAGCAAAAAAGCTGAAATTTTGAAAAATCCATGTTGGTCACTTAATTTAAATTGCCCTTTAAGGGTTGTCAAAAGTTTGTAAAATCCCTAAAAACCTCAAAAAAAGTCAAGGCGGCCTAAATATTTACCTTTTTGAAGAACATACCATGAGGAATCAAATGAGACCCTCCCTACGTCCGTAGGTCAAACCATTCCCAATGTATTTATGGTGCCAACATTTGCGTTATTTTGGTTTATTATTGTTTTTGTGTTGATATCAGTAACCTAGTGACGTAGTGATGTAGTAATATGGATACTGGAGTCAACTCCTAAAAGCCTTTGTAGCATATACATGGGTTGAAGCATTCTGATATGCATGCTCCGTCTTAAGAAATTTAAAATTTTCAAATAAAATATTTTCGCATTGTAATCGCTCTTGAAAAAAACGCTGCAAATTCTTTCACTGAGGTTTAATATTCAATTGGCTTGCATTCATGATTTGAATTTCTACTAAGCTTTGGAGTGTGCGTGTTTCACAGGTGATAGAGCGATTATTGAATTTCAGGAGGCACACAAATACGATCAACTGATTAATCAAAATAGGTATTTTGGTTGAGAACCGATTTAAGTGCTGCTAGGTTACTGCAATCCAAACAAACACGAGAGTTTTTTTTTTTTTTTTTTTTTCTAATTGCAGTAACCTAGTGATGTAGTGAATGTGGATACTGGAGTGAACTCCTAAAAGGCTTTGTAGCGGATACACGGGTTGAAGCATTCTGATATGCATGCTCCGTCTTACGAAATTTAAAATTTTCAAATAGAATATTTTCCCATTGTAATCGCTTTTGAAAAAAACGCTGCAAATTCTTCACTGGGGTTTATTATTTAATTGACTTGCGTTCATGATTTGAATTTCTACTAAGCTTCGGAGTGTGCGTGTTTCACAGGAATCTAATTTCAGGAGATACGCATAGAACACTTAAATCGGTTCTCAACCAAAATACCTATTTGGATTGATCAGTTGATCATATTTGTGTGCCTCCTGAAATTTAATAATCGCTCTATCACCTGTGAAACACGCACACTCCAAAGCTCAGTAGAAATTCAAATCATGAGTCATTGAATAATGAACCCCAGTGAAAGAATTTGCAGCGTTTTTTGCTCCAATGTTTCTTTGACCCCCCCCCCTGACCCTTTCTAACAAATTCAGGGGGTCAGCCGCCGCCGCCAATGAATACGATCAATTTGATCATTCCTGCCTGTCTTTTCTGCAGCTGTCAAATCAAATGTTTAATGAGAAATAGTTTGCTTTCAATCAGAGGTGCGAAACTTATTGCTGCAAGGCAACCAAAGGCGGGTTGAATTCTGGGAGCGGTACCTCACTCAGTTCCCTTACCCAAGAGATCAGGAGTTGTTGACAGGCGAGGCCATGGTCAATCGCACGGGTATTTTCAATTTGATGATCGAGAGCGTCACGATGTATTGGGTTCAGCGTGAAAAATTATAAAATTCAATGTTAAACTCATTTAACGACGAGTTATTTTTCGAACTGCAAAATTGATTTTACCGTGTGAAACTACGTTTTTCAGGCCTCAAACGCAACTTTCTCCAGTAATCTGCAGAATACCGACAAGCCACGTATAGCAGCTGTAGCTTTACCGTGTGCTATTATTGATTTCCAAGCATTGAAGTTGTAAATTGCCACATCCCCCATAAAGACAGCAGTGTGAAAATCACATACAATGATTCTCTCTTGTTTTCGAATGAAAGTGCCAAACTTTTCGACGCTTAAAAAAACTCACAATCTCAGAAGACTCCGGAAAAAAGAAAGTTTATTGCAACACTATTCACTAAATATGATCTTCCATATCATTAAACCGCAAGACCCTGCAATATAACTCGTTATTACTTCAGAGGTATTTCCAATGGAAGCGAAACGCTTCAACGGATAACTTTTTAATGGGCCCGGTTAATGATTTATTATTTCAAACGGGGTTGAATTATAAAATGATAAAACTTGATAAGCACTCTCACTCTTCCATTTAATGAGGTATAAATGGGGGACGTCGAGTCAGTGTATTCTTGTGTCACACGAAGATGTATCCTTTGTTGTTACTGATCTTTGGGATCGGTCAGGTTTTGAGTTTGGGATACATTGATCCGGTAACGAGACAATATGTCCACCCTAATGGACTAGGAAATGGTGGACCTTACACTAATGGGGTAGGATATGTTGGACCCAACCCAAATCAGATGTATCCACCTGGAGGAGGTGGTTCGTATAGCGTCCTCCGTTTCTTCGACCCCTTTTACATCTTGGGCCTCCTGACTGGTGAGTACAACTAAGATGATCATTCTCTCATCCAATAAGGGAATCTTCGTTTTCACTCGCGTGAGATGAAAATTTTAACCTGAATTTCAGAAACTATACACTGTAAGGGATAAATGTGGGAGTGTGTCTTACAAGCTTTTTTCAACTTTCACATATACAGGGTGGAAGCGGATAAGTGACGAACAATTTTTTCTGTTAATCTGCACCAAATATGTAGAAAAACCCCGCCAACCGCACTTTTCTATCTCAACCCGTTCTCTACATATAATTTTGGTTTATTATTCAACAATAAACCATTGTAATCGCTCTGAAAAAAAAATGCTAACCCCCCTGAAAATTTCATGGTTTACGTTTCAAAGGGTGTAGAATCCGAATCTGCAATAAAATTTTTCCGTCCGTACGCCGTACGCACGATATCTCCGAAACGGCTGGAGCAAAAAATCTGAAATTTTCAGGAAAAATCCATCTTGGTCCGACGACGCCCCAATTCTTGAGCCAGTTCCCTCACTCAATTTAAAGTGCCCTTAAAGGGCTGTAAAAGTTTTGTAAAATCCCTGAAAACCTCAAAACTAGTCGAATCGGCCTAAATATTTTCCTATTTGAAGGACATACCATTAAGAATCGAATGAGCCCTTCCCCACGTCCGTAGGTCAAACCATTCCCAATGTATGGCCCGATTTATGGTGCCAACATTTGCGTTTTTTCGTTTATTATTGTTTGTTTGTAACCTAGTGATGTCCGGCCGATAGCGTCGAGTTGTAGTGAATGTGGGTACTGGAGTGATAGCCGATGTGAATACTTGTAGTGTAGTTAGTAGCCGATACACGGGTTGAAGCATTCTGATAATATATTGGTAAATATTGTTCAATATTATTACTGGGGTTTAATATTCTATATTATTACTGGGGTAAATAAGTATTCTTTCACTGGGGTTTATTATTCAATCGGCTTGCGTTCATGATTTGAATTTCTACTAAGCTTTGGGGTCTGCGTGTTTCACAGGATAGGGCGATTATTGAATTTCAGGAGGCACACAAATATGATCAACTGATCAATCCAAATAGGTATTTTGGTCGAGAACAGATTCACGTGCTCCATGTATATCTCCTGAAATTCAATAATCGCCCTATCCTGTGAAACACGCACACTCCAAAGCTTAGTAGAAATTCAAATCATGAACGCAAGCCAATTGAATAATAAACCCCAGTGAAAGAATTTGCAGCGTTTTTTAAAGGTTTTTTTCTTTCAGAAAACCACGTTTTTTGACATGAATACCTACGTTTCTCCACTTTAAAACAACTTTTTTGTACTTTTGACCACATTTTCGGATTCAGCGTGAAATTTTCTTCAAGACCAATGCATATTCATAATCATAAACGAACCCCTAAGGACCGCAATTGCAGTTCAAACATTGAAATTTAACAAAAAAATTGAAAACAAATTAGTTTTTATTTTTACTGAATTACTTCTATTTTTACTGCACTTCCAAAAAACGTGTTGGAACTTGTCAAACCGCAGGAAAACTTGCAAATTTAATCAGCTTTCTAATGGTACGGTCAACTTTGCGATTCCGTGTCGATCTCATTGAGAAATTCCAGTTTGAAGGCGAAAAAACGTTAGGCACCTTCCGTTCTTAAATGGAGGATATTCACGTTTTTCTCTTGCCATGAGTCTGTAGGTAAACTACCATTCGCAAGCCAATGTTTCAAGACTAGTTCAAGCGGGAAAGCGAGTTGAGTCGACAAAACGTCATGAAAGTGTTCAGTTACGTTAAAGTTATGGCAAGCG
Organism: Creontiades dilutus; assembly: GCA_031894815.1. Classification (NCBI taxonomy): domain Eukaryota; kingdom Metazoa; phylum Arthropoda; class Insecta; order Hemiptera; family Miridae; genus Creontiades; species Creontiades dilutus. The sequence goes on along the minus strand of JAVIWC010001261.1, from coordinate 29,207 downwards.
TCAGAAATGAGGAATACGCGGACATTTTCTAAGGGCGAGGATCATAGAGGCAGCCGCAACATGCCATGCGGAAAAGAATGAGAGCCTGCATAAGAAACAATGGTGGTCATTTTGAGAACACATTGTGAGCACCACTTCTTTTAATTTTACTAGTCTGATTTATTTAAACTTTACAAGTCTGAATACTAGAAATGTTTTTACTATTTTTCTTGAAAAGTAGTATCACTTTTTTTCCGGATTTAATCGTTTTCCCAATTCATACCACGAACTGTTTCTTTTATCCCTGGGATTCCTCGATTGCTGCTTAAAAAGTCCTTTGATCATGAACATTAATAGAATCGTAACGAGAAATTTAGTGATCATGATTACAAATACAGTCATGAAATGATTACAATGGTATAAACAAATTGAATTTCATTTTATCAGTATTTACAATTTGTTTAATAATTTTAAAATCACAATATACATACACATTGTTATAATTTTTATAAAAATTATACGTCTTTTATGATTTTTAGTCAAAATTTCCTCTTTTTGTTGCTTTTGTACTGCCCTGCTCTATTGGAATCGTTTACATTCAAAATCAAAGACATTTTCTTGTGATTTCGGAAAGAAATTATAATTTTTAGAGAAAAACGGTTCTTTAAAAGTTTTTAAAGAATTGTTAGTAAAACAACCAGTTACCATTTTTTGTAGTTTTCGACCAGGCCAGTGATGTTTATACCCAAAATCAGAATTTTTTTGTCATTTTTGAAAATGTTATATCTCAGAGCTGCCCTATTGCAGTAAAGCAGTACCAACGGCTAACACCACAAATGTGGTCATTTTGACCGAAAATCTATTTTAAAAACTATAATTTTCCAATCAAAATTTATTTTTTTCCGAAAATCAAAAGAAAAATTTGTTATTTAGGGTATAAAAATTATGGATGGGGTATTAAAGCACCACTAAAAACAAAAAATCACAAAAATTGTAATATTGACTGAAAATCATTTTTAAAAACCTATGATTTTCTAGAAAGACTCAACAAAAAAAGTCGATTTTCGACTGAAAATCACACAAAAGTTGTGAATACCGATACAATTATATTCAACTTGAGAATGATTCATATTTATCACTTTGAATACGCCCACCTCTGATGCAAGAGTATTGTCAAACAACCGCTAGCCTACACAAAAATGGTAATTTTGACTGAAAATAATTTTTGAAAAACTATGATTTTCACTACAAATTGTGATTTTTCCAAAATATGCAAGAAAAATGTGTGATTTTGTGTATAAACATCACGGATGGTGCATTGGGGCAGTACTAATGACGAAAACCACAAAAAATTGTAATTTAGACTGAAAATCATTTTAAAAACTACGATTTTCTGTAAAAATAATAATTAATAGAACATTTTGTGATTTTGAATATAAACGATGTGGGTAGAGCAGTACTAAAAGCAAAAGCAACAACAACAAAGGTAACTTTGAATAAAAATTGTGTGGGGAAAAAACATATTATTTTCTAGAAAATTACAAAAAAAAATAGTAACATTTCGTACAAAATACGTTCACTATGTACAAAATACGTTCACATTTTCGGCAAAATCACAAAAAGAAATTGTAAGTAATGATAAAATCAGATTCAATGTGTTTGCATCATTGCAATCATACTCATGACAGTATTCACAATTGGAATCACAAAATTTTGCGTTAAGATGTTGTTCATATTCTTTTCTTTTCTCTAGAAAGTCACAAATAAAACAAAAATTTAATCTTGGCCGAAAAGTCATACATTTTGAAAACCGATGAAATTATATTCAATTTGTCAATACGATTGTAATCATATCCATGATCATAATTTCCATATTATGATTTTATCCATATCATATTCATGATTACGAATAAACCCATCTCTGACGAGGACTGTCCCAAATGGTCGATTTAGTTGGTAGACAGTCATCTTAAAAATCCTGCGTTTCAAATATTCATTGTTAATTATAAGATCGTAGTCCCTAAAACGCAAGTATTTACTTCTTATATCGTTTTTTGATCGTGGAAAGTTTCATCGTACGAGTCACCTCTATTAGTGTTTGCTCTATTGATGACTTGAGTGGATGATTTTCACGAGTAGTTCTAAGAAATTAACTGATTATTCTCACGGGAAAAGTAGCTAAAGACATTTTGTGGTAAAAAGAGGCTACGGCTACGCTTTGCCAAGGACATTATAATTTTTTCCTTTTCAAATGTTTGGTTTTCAATCGTTTTTGTTGCGTTCTTTTGCGGTTTTCTTCATGTTAAATATGTTTGTTTTAGTTTAATAATGGTAGAAGACAAGGCCAAGACGGGGCCAAATGAAAACTTTTTCACCTTTAGGTGAAAAAAATTATTTTATGAGCTGTAAGCGAAATTCAAAGTTGATTTTGAATAAAGGCCATATTCTTACATCTAAAACCACATCTTGACAAAGTTTTCTTGAAAAAAGAAAGATAAAAAAAATTTTTGAGTAGCTTTTAAATTTTACGGTCAGAACAACACGTAAAAAAAAAGTTGGGTTACGTAAAATCTGTAGAGCATAAAATTCTGCTTTTATTGGTCGCCATAAATTCCTGAATTTATCATGAAATAGGGTAGTTATCGAGTTTCCAATGTAACAAAACAGGGTAAATTCCCTTCTTGTGCATTTTTGAGCTTAAAGATAACTTTTAGTGAGAGATGACACAAGGTCTTTGTTTCAAAAGTTCATATCTTGGACGAGTTGAAATTGGGTTTTCACAATTAGAGAGTTTTCGTTCGTGAAAAAGGAAGTTAAATTGTAATGGCTGCCATGCAAATTTAGTGCAAGTTTATGATCTTCACCTTTATTGCCTTAGATGAGATTTCGCAAGCGATGTCATCGCTTAGAACTTAGCTGATGGGAAAATTCCTCGTTGATGACGGGCTTGATCCTTTCTTGCTTTTATTTAGAGGCCAACAATATGGGACGGCAACGATGTATCGAAAACATCGATGTTTTTGTTACGATACATCGACATATTGTTATCGATATGTCAACACCGATATACCTGCACAATCGATATTTTTATTCCGATATATCGGTGGATCGGGGGACTCACATCACTTACCTTATAAGTAGATTATTTTGTATTCACTAAATGAAACTTTTTAATTTAATTTTAGTTTATATTTCACTAACGTCGTATTATTGTAAACTTTGCCTACCAACCTATGATTTAAGTACCTTTTTTTGTATAGCCTATTGAACTTTATTTCAGTAAAGCAATTGGTTTAGAATAGATAGCTAACCTCAGTCGAATTCGTTGTTTTTTTAATAATATTTCCTACTTCTAAATAGTATATATCGATGGCACCGATATATCGGAAATATCGATTTTTTTGGGTGATATATCGGTGCCATCGATATGTTCTATTCGATATATCGGGAAACCGATATATCGATATGTTGAAAATGTTTGCCATCACAACCAACAACTCGGGAATTGTTCACTCTCTCTGTGATCATCTCTTCCTGCGATTGGGTGTCACCTCACATCGAATCGTTGGGTCTTTAATCAGGGTTCTATCACTCTCCAGTGGATTTATTGCAATGAAGTCGCATCTTCGGCTCTAGCTATCCGGGACAATTTACATGTTTGTTGATGATGTTGCGCTAGTAAACTCCGGGCGAACATGCCAGGAGGTCCATCAAAATGCCGAGAAGGATTTGAGGGCGATTGAACAATGGATGAACACCAACAATCTCACCATCAACGCTACGAAATCGGTTTTCATGGACGTAGCAAGAGAAACAGAACCACAATCAACATCGAGTGACAGTTTGACATTACAAAGCTGCAATGACTTACCGTGTGACTGTTCGAAAATCACAAAAGTTAATTGCTTAGTTTATTTAGGAGGCACGTTTGATTCTCAAATGAAATGGGCCCACCACATTCAAAATTTGAGTCAGAAGCTGAAGAAATATGCTCATACTAACCATAGAATAAAATTTTCATCAGAAGAACTGAAAATCAATATTTATCAGACGCTGTTTGAGTCAATTTAACAGTATGCGATTGTATTATGGGGGAGCACTTTCAAGTACCTAATTGATAAAATTTTCAAAATTCAAAAAATGACATTAATGGTATTGTTTAATTAGCCCAGGCGCCATCCCAGTGACACATTATTTCATGATTTGAGTTTGTTAACTGTCCACCAACTGTACACATTAAATGTGCTAAAACTGATCCGTAAACACCAAAATATATATTTTGATGATGTGAGACAGCGGCAATCAAAATCATACAAACTCAAGTTGCCGAGAGTAAAAAATACATTTGCTAAAATGACGATAAAATACAGAGGAATGCAAATAGTCAATAAACATTTTGAAAAAATTAGAAATCTAATAAAGATAAACAGTGAGCATCTATAAAAAAAGAAACTTATAAACTAATAAGAGATAACCCATATGAGTATTTTATGAACTAAAATTAATGATTATATAAAATGAGCAGCTATATAAATGGCGTGTATACTGACATTTCATGGAAGTGGAATCTAAATTTTAATCATTAATGTGGTGTAAATATGGTGTTATAGGTACGTACTTAATATAAATTAGATGAAAGAACCAACTCCGGGCTGGGCCACAGTGTTACACTAGCCAGCTCCACAAACAATTGCCATCAGAAATCAGAGATCCATCACAATATAAACGTTCTTTATTCTTAAGGTAGCTTATATATAGCTTATATAAAAAGGAAATTCTATCTTGGCTGATCGTGAGTCGTCCTGAGGTTATTTTGAGTTGTTTTAGAAGTGTGTATACTCAGTGATACCGAGTGTAGTTTTAGGAAACAATATTATCATTTCATTATTTTGTTATACCGACCATGTCATTCACGAGAGAAGTTATTATTCGTGTTTCTACTTATACCATACAATTATAAATTAGTTGAATAGGTTAACTAGTTCTAGTTAACTTTCAGCGATTCTTGCCCAAATATATTATTCAAAGGAAGCAAATATAATAATTTTTCGAATAAACGAATTCATTCATCAGTTATTATTCAATTGAAGAATGTTACATGTAGAATGATGTAAATAAACTATCTATCCATCTATCTGATACTGGAATTAATGATATTAGCCGGTAGGATGTCAGTTGTTCAGCAGGTTTCCCAGGTCTTTGAATCATAATTACTTCAGCTAATTTCCACAACTGTGGAACGTATCGTAGTTTTTTTTTTTTTTTTAATTCTTTTTTATTGGCATTAAATTTTGCATACAGCCACTAAGTGTGCAAGATTATTACATTTGCTAAATTGTTATATTGCTAACATCAATAAATTTAACCAGTTCCTTATATATCACAATATTTCTTGATGCCAAGATTGAATTATAATTTGGATGGATTTGGATTTTCTGAAGATATAATCAAGGAACACTAATCTCGGACCATCATACACTGGACACTCCATGATATTGTGTTCTAGCGTTCCATTAGGTGCTCCGCACTGATGACACTGTGCTGTTTCCCTCTGGTTGATGCGATACAAAAACGTGTCACATACTTCCATCCTTTATTGTGAAACCAGGGTACAAGCAAGGGGTTAGGTTGAATCCTTTTATAAAGCGGGGCATCGTAGGAACTCACGAATCTAACCTTCCAGTTTTGCTTCCGAGTCTACTAAAGTAGCGGAAGCATTGTTTTCACTTTCGGAATGTGAAAATTTGTTTGTCTCCAAAATCAAAAATTCCACTCGCATTTTGCGTTTTAGACCTTTCAGAACAATTTTGGTTCCGTGTCTGTCTGTCTGTCAGCAAATCCTTGTTACGGGCAAAACTACACGAAGTTATAGTTCGATTTTGATGAAATTTTCAGGGATTGTGCGGCTTGGGGTGTAGATGGTCCCCTATAGGTTTCATGACCCCCGGATCAATAGTAGCCTCTGCGCATGCGCAAACGTGAAATCCTTGTTACGCGCATAACTCCGGGAGTTCTTGATCAATTTCGATGAAATTTTCAGGGATCGTTCGGTTTGATATGTAGATGGTCCCCTATAAGTTTCATGACCCCCGGATCAATAGTAGCCTCTGCGCATGCGCAAACAAAATCCTTGTTACGCGCATAACTCTGGGAGTTCCTGACCAATTTCGATGAAATTTTCAGGGATTGTTCGGTTTGATGTGTAGATGGTGCCCTATAAGTTTCATGACCCCCGGATCAATAGTAGCCCCTGCGCATGCTCAAACGTGAAATGCTTGCCACAAGCATAACTTCGGGAGTTCTTAACCAATTTCGATGACGTTTTCAGGGATTGTTCGGTCTTATTAGGTATATTTTATAGTTTGTTCAATAGTTGAACATGCCTACCTTTATTTTCTCAAGTTATGCTCCTGCATAACAATAAATTTACCCTAATTCAATATTTACTTCACCTAATTGAACGAAGTTCTTTAGTCAATAATAATTTTCAATGATCTATGCAGTCATGTTATGGATACAAGGAAGCTATGTGCCACACCCACTTGGCAGACTTTTTTTTTGTGATGTCTGTTGATCTGAGGAATAAAATCTTCCGCCATGGTATGAATATTTAACAGTGGTCCATTACTCGCCCCCTCCTTAGCCTCCTTATCTACCAACTCATTCTCCCTCAAGCCCGCGTGTGCCTTCACCCAAATGAAGACCACCTCAATTCCCATATCGGTGCATTGCCGCAATAATTGGAGCACCCGCGCGATGAAGCCATTCCTCACTCGTTGGATGTTGCATGTTTTGAGTAGCAGTAGTGTACTAAGACAGTCAGTGCATATGAGATAAGTAACTTCTCTTCTACCTGAGACTACGACGCGCTCAATCGCTTTCACGATTGCGATTATTTCTGCGTTGAAACTGGAAGTCAACTGCAGTAATTTGATTGTATCGAAGCTCAATTGCATTGACGATTGCGATTATTTCTGCGTTGAAACTGGAAGTCAACTGCGTAATTTGATTGTATCGAAGTTTGATTGTAGCATTGATTATTTTAGTGATCTTTACCAGGACTTTTTGCAGGAGAAAATCCTCACGTAGAATTAATCACATCACACTATATAAAGACGAGCTTATCAGAGTATATCGACGTTTCAGGGGGTGGTAACGCTGGGCGGGTGGAATTCTCCCTCCCCGTCTCCCAGGGCAACCCCTGCTCCCCCCCCCCCCGACCCCGCCAGTGAAGGATGGAGGGCCCCAGCGGGGGGAAGCGTCTCCCAGGGCAATCGTCGTGGTCCCCTCCTCGGTGATTTGGGATATACGATTTTTTGACTTTGCATATTGTTATTATACTCCCTCATTGTGTTATTCACCTATTTCTTTTTAACCTGCGTAGCAGGGCCATTAAACTAGTATCTTATAGTTGTGCATACTTTTTTTTCGCAGACATCATCAAGTCCACGCTCGGCAGTGTTGTACCGCAGCCTATACAAAATGCTATTGACTCGGTGAAAAGAATTTTGGGATTTCCAACTGGAAACTCAAACTGGCAAAATAAACCTCCAGGTTACCCCGGACAAGTTGGTTACCCCCCAGGCGGACAAGTTGGTTACCCCCCAGGCGGACAAGTTGGTTACCCCCCAGGACAAGGCGGTTACCAAGGGGGAGGAGTGGTGTACCCACCTCAGGCAGGATACCCAGGTAAATCACATCAACTGTCCATATCACAGTTAACGATATAACTAATATATCCGTATTTTATTATTACATGTTTTCATTTAACAGTATATAACAATGTATATGATAAAGAGGAATAAATTCGTTTTATTTCATTCAATTCAACAAGGTTATCCAGCGCCAGGTTACCCAAATTACCATGGCTAGCAAGATGATGCGAGTTATGTCACAGATGCCTACTAGAGTGCCCGCAGATCTTCCCAAGCCGATAATCAATTCTTCGAGATCAATAACTCTGGATTAACCACCGGACCAACCAATATGCATCGGAACAACATCGATTCAAGTCAAATTGCATAAAACTAATTGTTTTACAATAAAGGCGTTTCAGCTCAACTCAATTCTCCGACTATACCTTAAGAACTGATTGCACAGGGTGAGTGGTCAGCAATCGAATTATTACGAGGGACTTTTAAAATTGTTATTCAAATAATTCTATAAGCCCATTAACGCCCGTAATTATTTACATTCGAATTTCGTCGTGAAACTTTGTGAGGAGTTTCATAGTAGTTTCTTAACCACTGAAAAAAAAAAAAAAAAACGCTGCAAATTATTTCTTAAATAATAAATTAAAGCTTTGGAATGTGCGTGTCTCACAGGGTACAGCGATTATTGAATTTCAGGAGGCACACAAATATGATCAACTGATCAATCCAAATAGGTATTTTGGTTGATAACAGATTGACGTGCTCCATGCATATCTCCTGAAATGCAATAATCTCTCTATCCTGTGAAACACGCGCACTCCAAAGCTTAGTAGAAATTCAAATCATGAACGCAAGCCAATTGAATAATAAACGCCAGTGAAAGAATTTGCAGCGTTTTTTGGTTTATTATTGTTTGTTTGTAACCTAGTGATGTCGATAGCGTCGAGTTGTAGTGGATGTGGATATGGATGAGGATACTAGTTTATAGCCGATACACGGGTTGAAGCATTCTGATATGCATGAAACGCTGATGATATATAGGTAAATATTATTACTGGGGATTATCATTCAATATCATTACTGGGGTAAATAAGTATTCTTTCACTGGGGTTTATTATTCAATTGTCTTGCGTTCATGATTTCAATCTGTACTCAGCTCCGGAGTGTGTGTGTTTCACAGGTGATAGAGCGATTATTGAATTTCAGGAGATTTGCGAAGAGCACGTAAATCTGTTCTCAACCAAAATGCCTATTTGGATTGATCAGTTGATCATATTTGTGTGCCTCCTGAAAGTCAATAATCGCTCTATCAACCGTGAAACACGCCCACTGCAAATTCTTTCAATGGGGTTTATTATTCAATTTTATTCATTTGAGTTGCATTCATGATTTGAATTTCTGCTAAGCTTTGGAGTGTGCGTGATCAACAGATGATAGAGCGATTATTGAATTTCAGGAGGCACACAAATATGATCAACTGATCGATCCAAAGAGGTATTTTGGTTGAGAACAGATTTACGTGCTCTATGCATATCTCCTGAAATTCAATAATCTCTCTATCCTGTGAAACACTCACACTCCAAAGCTTAGTAGAAATACAAATCATGAACGCAAGCCAATTGAATGATAAACCCCAGTGAAAGAATTTGCAGCGTTTTATTACAGATTCGGATTCTACACCCTTTGAAACGGAAACCATGAAATTTTCAGGGGGGGGGGGGGGGGGGTAGAATTTTTTTTTTTCCAGAGCGCTTAAAATGGTTTATTATTGAATAATAAAAAAAAAAAAAAAAAAAAAAACTCAAATCAGACATGAAAAATGACGTCCGTTCCAAGAGGTGGCTCGTGTTGATTGAATTTTCTCGTCTCCACACCGCAAACAATCCAAAAAAATTAAAATAGCTAACAGTTAATAGGATGCTATTTAATACAGTAGTAGTTAGTTGGAAGATAATGGTTGGCAAAAGAAAACAAACTGACCATTTTTTAAAATTTATTGTAATTCAGATTAGCCAACCTTGAAGGCCAACAATTCATAGGTTCGATATCACCCAAATGGTAGTGAGTAGATGTTTAAAATATTCTTAAAGCATAAAACCGGTCTGCAGAGGAAGTTAAATAGGAGTTATCGTCTCCTTTTCATACACTCTAGGGTTTTTGAGGGTGCTCAATCCAAAAATGATAGCTTTTTTTGTTGGTTCGAATAAGGCCCCTTTTTGAGCAGTTTTTTGGACCTTACCCTACTCTGAATTTAGCGATAAATTCACTCAAGCTTTTTAAAAAAGAAACACGTTGTTTATCCAGAATCTCCAGAAACGTTTGAGTTTCTAAAAACTGAAAAAAAAAAAAAAAAAAAAAAAAAAAAAACACTGGAAAGCTCATTAAATATCCTTTAACCCTAGTTAGGTAGACCCCCGTAATTTTTACGAACAGTTTGTATTGGCGAGGCCTATAGGCGGAATGACGGGGGAGAGGTGGCTCAGTTGCTTGGTATGCTTCAAGGAGCAGTGCTTGTTGAATTTCCGGAAGTGTTGTTCCTCTTCGTGTGACGTTGGTTCCATCAAGACTTCAAAATCGGTAAGTTACCCCGTACTTTGCTTCCGAGTCTACCACGGTAGCGGAAGCATTGTTTTCACTTTCGGAATGTGCAAATTTTTTTGTATCCAAAATCAAAAATTCCACTCGCATTTTGCGTTTTAGACCTTTCTGAACAATTTTGGTTCCGTGTCTGTGTGTGTGACTGTCTGTCAGCAAATCCTTGTTACGGGCAAAACTACACGAATCTACACGAATTTATAGTCCGATTTTGATGAAATTTTCAGGGATTGTGCGGGTTGGGGTGTAGATGGGCCCCTATAGGTTTCATGACCCCCGGATCAATAGTAGCCTCTGGGCATGCGCAGACGTGAAATCCTTATTACGCGCATAACTCCGGGAGTTCTTGACCGATTTCGATGAAATTTTCAGGGATTGTTCGGTTCGATGTGTAAATGATCCCCTATAAGTTTCATAACCCCCGGATCAATAGTGGTCTCTGCGCATGCGCAAACGAAATCCTTGTTACGCGCATAACTCCGGGAGTTCTTGACCAATTTCGATGACATTTTTTCAGGGATTTTTCGGTTTGATGTGTAGATGGTCCACTATGAGTTTCATGACCCCCGGATCATTAGTAGCCTCTGCGCATCCGCAAACGTGAAATCCTTGTTACACGCATAACTCCGGGAGTTCATGACTGATTTCGATGAAATTTTCAGGGATTTTTCTCAAGTTATGCTCCTGAATAACTATAAATTTACCCTAATTCAAAATTTACTTCGCCTAGTTGAACGAAGTTCTTTAGTCAATAATCATTTTCAATGATCTATACAGTCACGTTATGGATACGAGGAAGCTATGTGCCACACCCACTTGGCAGACGTTTTTTACGGAGGTTTACCTCTCTATGCTTCACTTTACCCGTACTTATTACGGCGGTCTACACATTGCAGTGGGCGTTTCTACAATAATTGTATAATAGTATAATTGTAAATAATTATAATTAGTATAATGGAACGTCGAGCAATGGAAGACAGCTGTATTTCGGAAATTCAGAAGGAGTTGGAGGACGCAGAGAAGCTGCACGGATCTTTGAATTCAGAAGAGATGGAAGCGATCAATTCGTATTTACCTACCTGTTCTGTCAAACCGTTAGCCTTATCTATGTATAAGAATTCAAATAAAGAGCCTACGTTGACTTTTTTCAATGTGATTACAAAAAAAAAAGAATATTTTAATGTGATACACTATTATTATGAAATGTTATTAATATTATATAATATTATTATAAACTAGGTATCGTCTAGCTGGGGCATCAGTCCTCTAGCTGTTTACTTCCATTGGGAGTACTGATTGCCCTGGTTCGAATCCGGCTGGCACCAACGATTAGGCCCAAAATCCTATCAAGTGTTGTATACCTGTCCTGTCGTTAGGCAGTTCACCTCTGATCTCGATATCACGTGAATCCAAAACGCTCCCAACCCAGGGGCGTGAGGCAATGGGAAGCCACGAGCGAAATCGTCAGACCTAGTTCCGATCTACTCTGGAGGACGTCCGCGACACCTCCGGGTAGTCGGACGGAAATCCAAGGAGAAATTGATTGTTTACTTTACTTTACTTCACAGGGTATCGTCTAGTAAAAGTAACGGGAGGCTGTAATTTCTGAAACAACTAGTCCCTCGAGACTGAATGGTTTCCGTGACCATTTGGAAGTACCTATAATCAAAAGTTTCTAACAATTGGTATTCTCCATTTCAGCCATATTTTGCCTGTAATATTGACAATTTTGGAGTACCCGTAATTTTTACGTCTACCCAACTACGGTTAAGAAACATCTCTTTTCAAGTTCGGTCGATAATTGCTGATTCTGTAGTTGCTGTTATAACCGCTCACAATTTAAAATTTCGCCAAATTAGATTTTTTAGAAAAATGCAATTGCTTTCAAGACTTCAAATGTTGACCTGCATGATTACTTGCTCTTTTACAACGGTATTTCAGTGAGCTTTCAAATGGCGTATTCAAATTTCTTCTTATCCGTTTTGAAGATAATCAGACTGCAATTCTAGTGCTAAGAAATTATGGCTATGAATTAGAGAGTGGGAGATGATACTCCCCATAAATGCTCCTCCACATTGGCGAGAAATTATTTGGTTTATTTTATTGACGATTACTTCGGTGAATTGAATGAGTTTTTCCGGTTTGCTGTACGTTTATTCTTTCGCACCCCATAAAACGGTAGGATCAATGTTGAATGGCCAGAAACTGTGCTATTCTCCCAATATGCATGACAGCTCCACCAACAGCCCATTCCGAACTCATACCGCCAACCTTCACCCGCAACGTAATATAGAACTTCTTCCCGAGCACATTAACAAACTGACTAACAACTTAAACTCAGAACTTCCAGCATACCCTAATACGTAGATACATAAATTGGTTTTATGCGGCAGAACCTATTCCAAACACGGATTTTTTTTTTTTTTTTTTTGAAATGTGAACTCTGAAAGAGGTCAGTAATCTTGGAATCATCCATTTGCATGATGCACTTTTTGTCACAAATTATTTGTAGAATCCACCCCCAGTCAGATGTCCACCCTTAAATGGGACACCCTGGATATGAGGATTAAAGAATTTCAAAAATCTACGTTTCAAAAACTTCCAATGTAAGAGGGTAGTTTTTATTGTTTGATTTGGATAGAAATTAGCTCATAAAGAACCGAATGTGAGCGCTTGGGTTGCTATACGGTCATCCGTGCTGTACGGAACTTGAAATTTTGGTTCCTCTACTATTCTACTTTATCTTCTGAAGGAAGATATTGGTTTTCGTACAATATGGTTAGCAGATCAGCTGCAGTTGGCAAGGAGTATTTAGGAAGTTTTTGTAGTGTTAACCGAAGATTCCAGACGGTGGTACGCCTGCAGCATTAGGCTCAAACTGACAGAGAGGATGGTAGATAAATTACGGGTGACGTTGTTTCCGTCACATATAGCCCGCGTACACCAGTCAGTCTAACTTGGAATAGGATAGTGTGAGAAAGGAATTTAATAAAAAGCCCCTATTTTATCAAGGAAAAAATTTGCCACCGAAAATCGGCATTTGGGCTCTCATAACTTAATCCAAATAGGGATGGGTTTATCGATACCCGATATTTCAAAACATCGATATTTTACCATTGAGTATCGATATTTTTGTATCGATCTGGGCCCTCCAATAATATAGAGTATCGATACTTCAATTCCGATATTTTGAAATATCGGCACATTTTTTCTCAATAGCTTAAAAAAATTGGTTTTGATATTTTTCTTTGGTTGATTTTCTTACTAGTCAAAATACTTACCAACCAATCTCTGAACACTTGTAATGCAGGGGTGCCCAACCCCCTAAACTTAGAACCAGAACCCTTCAGAAGATTTCGTAAGTTGGTACGGCCCATTTCCAGAAACAAAAATTTCAAAAATTACTCAGCACCCCTGATTTTATCTAAAACTAAAAGAAGATTTATGTAGGTATTGAGAACCAATCTCTGAACACTTGTAATGCAGGGGTGCCCAACCCCCTAAACTTAGAACCAGAACCACTGTCATTTTCATTTATACATTTTCAGATAGAAAAACAAACCATATTTAAATTAATTACTAGGTTCAATATTATTATTTACGTTTTAGTGATGTAACATATTTTTGAATGTCGTCACGTTAGACAATGTTTCAATTAACTTTACCCAAGAATTTCAATCAAGCAGTCTGCATCATGCCCCCCCCCCCCCCCCTGGGCACCCCTGTTTAATGGAAACTAATGGGTACTAGATGGAAAACAGGAAACGAAGAGGAAAAAGTAGGAAGGCAGCAGCAGGAGGCTATATTACGGCTATAGTTCCTACTGTTACTGCTACCTTACCTCATACAGGTCAAAAACAGGTTAAAAATTTAAAACAAAGATTATTTTCTGTTCTGTTCAAGTAGACACGATTAGGTTTTTTGCAGTTCAACTTTGAAACACTGATGTTGAAACCATACCTACTCGATATTTATAAATATCGATATTTTTAAATATCGATAGTTTGCTTGACCGATATTTGGAGTATCGATACTGACCTTCCGATACAGTATCGGTACAAAATATCGATACTTGTTCAACGATACCCAACCCTACGGGAGTCCCGTCTAGCATGCGGCAGAACTGAAGGGCAGAACTGCTGAGCTTGTCAACCCGCTCAGCCATCGATGCCCCACTGATCACAGCAGCGGTAAGAAATACGAGTATCTCCCTCCAGGAATCGGAGAAGGCTCCTCAAGATCAGTTCGGAAAAATTAAGTGATTTCTCGTCTGATTTACGAATTAATTGTTTCGGGCAGTAAGCGAATCCCTCCCCTCCTGATGAAGACTCTCCGGACTTGGACGGACTTCATCCCAAGCTGCACCAGGCTTAGCCAACCCACAAGCGGCTTTCCTCAACATGACCTTCTGACAAGGTTGAGAACACTCGATACGTGGCATTGTGGCACAAAAGTATTCAATTTAAAGAATGTGTAAATAAAGAGTAGTAGGGTATAATTTAACCAATATTCTAGTCTTTGCTGAACTTGTCCGTGTAAAACAAAGAGATTTTGGGATACAATTTCAGAAGGGGAAAATTGTAAGATCTCGCCAGGGCGAACACTAAGTCATGGAGTTCGAGCAGGGGAATTCAAACTCTCCCTAATAGAACAAACAAAGCCCGACAGACAGATATTGAGCGTAGGAAGTCGATGATTCCAGACCTACGTGAAGAGGTGAGGTTGAGCAGGTGACTCAATGTTTCCAGAATGCAACTTCTGCGTACCTACATCAGAATCTTCCTCTAGCGGAAGGCTAAAAGGTGGACCTACAACAACCTACTTGCAAGAGAGGTTATTTGGGGATTTGTTCCCGTACAAAATGACAAAATGTTCCAGCTATGAAGAAATGTTCCCGTTCAAAAATGGTCTTGATATTCCCGAGGTACCAAAATGTTCCCATCCCAACCTTTTAACGGGTGATTCTCAGGAAAAGTGCGCCATTCGTGAAACGATAGCTTTACAAGTGACTAAAGTGAGCTGGGCAGATTTTTTGGTTTATTATTCAATAATAAACCATTGGAATCGCTCTTGAAAAAAAAAAAAAAATTCTAACCCCCCTCCCAGAAAATTTCATGGTTTACGTTTCAAAGGGTGTAGAATCCGGCCAATAAAAAAATTTTCCGTCCGTACGCCGTACGCACGATATTTCCGAAACGGCTGGAGCAAAAAATCTGAAATTTTCAGGAAAAATCCATATTGGTCCGACGACGCCCCAATTCTTGAGCCAGCTCCCCCACTCAATTTAAAGTGCCCTTTAAGGGCTGTAAAAGTTTTGTAAAATCCCTGAAAACCTCAAAACTAGTCGATTCGGCCTTGTAATATTTTCCAAGATTGAAGAACAACCATGAGGAATCGAAATCAGCCCTTCAACTTCACGTCCGAAAAGTCCCAATCTTGGATGTTGAGTTCGATTCGAATGGTGCCAACATTTGAAGCAGTTTTTTCGTTTACATTGTTTGTTTGTAACCATAGAAAAGAAGAAAGAAGCCGAAAATCAAGTACAGAGTTGTATTGAATGGGAATATCTCTCACTTAGCACAACAAACTGTTATATATTGCAGATAGTCGTATTTTAGCCTATGATACAGATCTGGGTTGAAGCAAATTCAAATATTATAGGAATAAATATTATTCAATATTATTACTGGGGTAAATAAGCATTTTTTCATTTGGTTTATTATTCAATTGGCTTGCAAAATACGTTCAAGATTTGAATCTTACTAAGCTTCGTGAACCCGGAGTTTTACAGTTTTAGAGCGAAGATTAAATTCTCAGGAGATATGCATAGACCACTTAAATCGGCTCATCCAAAACACCTATTTGGATTGATCAGTTGATGATATTTGTGTAAACCCCCTCTACATCTGTCTACCTTTGGATATCGTTTAAATTTGGGTTTTGATTTTTCAACGCATACGAGTGCCAAAGTTATTCTTGATAAATATAGATGTTTTTATTGTAGCAGGGGGTTCAATAATAAACCATTGTAATCGCTGCAAAAAAAAAAAAATTTCTTTTATGGTTTACGTTTCAAAGGGTGTAGAATCCGAATCTGCATGATTTGAATTTCCGTCCGATATTTCCGAAACGGCTTCAGCAGGAAAAATTGAATTTTCAGGCAAAAATCCATCTTGGTCAACGACGATCCAAATAGGTATTTTGGCCGAGAACAATTTAAAGTGCCCATGTATAAAATCCTCTGAAAACCTCAAAACTAGTCGAATCGGCCTAAATATTTTCCTATTTGAAGAACATACCATTAGGAATCGAACGAGCCCTTCCCCAAGTCCGTAGGTCAAACCATTCCCGATGTATGGCCCGATTTATGGTGCCAACATTTGCGTTTTTTCGTTTATTATTGTTTGTTTGTAACCTAGTGATGTCCGGCCGATAGCGTCGAGTTGTAGTGAATGTGAATACTGGAGTGATAGCCGATGTGAATACTTGTAGTGTAGTTAGTAGCAAATACACGGGTTGAAGCATTCTGATAATATATAGGTAAATATTATTCAATATTATTACTGGGGTAAATAAGCATTCTTTCACTGGGGTTTATTATTCAATTGGCTTGCGTTCATGATTTGAATCTTACTAAGCTTCGGAGTGTGCGTGTTTTACAGGTGATAGAGCGATTATTGAATTTCAGGAGATATGCATAGACCACGTAAATCGGTTCTCATCCAAAACACCTATTTGGATTGATCAGTTGATGATATTTGTGTCCCAGGTCAGTAAAATGTCTCAATGGTATACCTCTAACAAATATAATTACGCAGTTTCTTTTTGCATATTGGAATTCTACTAGTCGAGCTTGAATATTTCATAACCAACTTTTTTTCCCTCCTATCAAATTCAAGGAGTACACAGAGTTTGAAATATCATTTGTCAGTCGCGTGGGCGAATAGTGGTCAGTGGCATGGAAGCATCATTAATCCACGCTACTGACAATATTTCCATGGCATGGACAAGGTAGTGAATTTGCCCGCTGTTATTAGATTTCAACATGCACCCACCAAAAACCATCCTGACAGGCAGCTCATACCACTTGATGGAGTTTTGTGCAAAATCAAAAACCCCCGTATCCGTCACGTCAAGGTTGACGAAAATCGACGAATATAAACACCGAATTTTGAAAAATAACTTGAATTAGAATAGTGCTAAAGAAATCGTTATTCTGAAGCATGTTCAACACCTGTATACCTGTATTTCTCCATGGAGAAGAAGAAGAAGAAGAAATAAGTTTATTGAAAGGAAAATAATTTACAATACACATCAATGAAAATGAAAAAATAATAAACAATACAGCACAGCTCATTGAGCTGTCCGCCGGAGTTTCGAGTCCTGGCCTACTTGTGCAATTACAATAACTCGTAGTTGCTTTGAGTATACGAAAATAAGAACTTAAAAATAGTAAACGTCTTATACTAAAAATTAAATTCGCCTACTAAAAATTTTCTATAGCGCCAAGCACTTCTGCGATATGAAACCACGCATGACCAGCCCCTATATTGCTCCGTCCCTGGTGAGCGTACCACACGACAGTGCCCGCCATCTAAATTCACTCAGTATAGGGCAAATACAGAGAAAGTGAAAAATGACCTCACGCTCCCTTAAATTGCACATTGAGCATTCCTCTCTAGGACTCGCACCATAGGGTCTGGCATTCACATTTAGGAGCTCAGCACGCAGTTTGAAGAGCCAACGAGCTTCGTGCAAACTGATGTCCAGCTGTCTACGGAAACTAGCGCATTTCACAAGAGGATCCAACTCTGTATAAAGAGTGTATATGTCTGACGCATTAGCTCTGGCCCAAAAGCTCTTCACCTTTTCTTCCCTGAGGCTCGCTAAAATTTTCCTATGTTCAGCTTCAAGTGCGACGCATCCATAGGTGCCAGCGGATTGGAGGTATTGTATCGAGCAGCCAGTGAGTTGTAGCTCTCTGCCCAGTATATCCCACGACCGAGACCGAGAGTGTATGTCGAAATTGTGTCCAGTTCGGTCTCAAGGTAAACCAGATAGTTTGGAGAGCATAACGGCAAATGGAAAAGCTTTTTAATGATCAATAATAGTACAGCCTCTACAGACGCATACTCCAAAATTTTTTTATGTTACGTTATTTTTTTATTTTTCCATGGTCAAGTTTCATTATTACTAACTGTAGTTTGTTCACTGCTTTTATTTCTTCATTATAACTAATAATTGTCTATAGGTACATCAAAGTGGTTGCAAAACGTTTTTCGACTCTTCTTTTTGGTTTATTATTCAATAATAAACCATTGTAATGGCTCTTGAAAAAATAATTCTAACCCCCCCTTAAAATTTCATGGTTTACGTTTCAAAGGGTGTAGAATCCGAATCTGCAATAAACATTTTTCCGTCCGTCCGCCGTACGCCCGATTTCTCCCAAACGGCTGGAGCAAAAGATCTGAAATTTTCAGGAAAAATCCATGTTGATCCGACAACGCCCCAATTCTTTAGCCATCTCTCTCACTTAATTTAAAGTGCCCTTTAAGGGTTGTCAAAGTTTTGTAAAATCCCTAAAAACCTCAAAAAAAGTCAAGGCGGCCTAAATTTGGACTTTTTTTGAAGAACTTTCCATGAGGAATCGAATGAGCCCCTCCCCAGGCCTGTAGCTCAAACCATTCTCGATGTTGAGGTACACCCGTATAAAACCTTATAAAAACGAAAACCTTAATAAAACATATAAGGAGGTACCTAAATAAGTGTATACAAATGTAAGTCATCATATTATTAAGTCATCACGTTCCTATTGTTGTCTTCTTCCAAGTGTGGTCGGTATTTTGGCAAAACCCTCTTCACGTACTGGTAAGAGGTAAGATAATGTAAGGTAATGTAAGGTAAGGTAATGTCACCAGCCTGGTGCAAGTTCATCAGTTTACGTAACCATCGTTGCCTTGCAATAATTGTCGTGACGAAATTGTCATCAAGGAACAACATGAAATACATTAATGCTATGTCCACTTTTAACCCTCTAAATATCATGCAGAAAGCCATTCTTAAAATAATAGCTAAGAAACCACGTAGGTTTCAAACAGCCGATCTATTTAACCATGTGAAAGTATTCTCCGTTCATCGCTCACCTTCTTCCATAAACCTCCCAACTTCTTCCACCTCTCCAAAACAGCGACCTATTCCCTCCGACTCACTTCTCAGGCCATAGTATCTGCTCCAAAAACGCGACTGTGGAGTACGTCAAGACATATTTCCTTTTCTATGCCGTATTTGATTCGCCACCTGCCCGAAGCACTGAGGACACCTCCGAATTTCGCATGGAAAGATTATAAGAAGATAATTTTCTCGTGGCTAATATTCGAAAGTTTAGACAACTGTCTAAAATGTCACACAAGTGTGTATATCGACTAGAATCACATTCAACTTGGATACAGCCTGTCTCCTTCATAAATATTACATTTTATAATTATATAACTTTCAATTATATACATTAATAGCTCACTCTACTCCCCCTAACCGCACAGGGCTTGCACTAAGGCCAGGGATACATTCATTTATGTAACATTATTTTCTGTCTGTTTTCTTCATTGGCACACTCTTGGAATAAATTCATTCATTCATCATTCATTCATTCACGTACCAGACGGGAACATTGGGCCCGTTGCCCTTCCTCCTTCACCTTTCCCGAGGAGGAGGAGGGCCCTTACTCCTCAGTTACTGCGCTACTCCCGTTTATCGGCATAATTATGAGTCTTCCAGGTAAGTTCTCTTACACGTTCGCTCACCAATGGAAGAATCAGGTAGATAGTCGGGCTGCAGCCCTGAAGTTCAACGGTCTTTACATGAGGAGCTCTTGGAATTGGACGGGGAATGAGAAACAAGATAAGAGGTAAATAATTACCACATCAGTTTAGTAGAATCCGAAGAAATGAACATCCGTTTATCATTTGAAGAAGATTCTCTATTATTAACGGACGTTTTATGAATGTTTCCTACTTCTAAACAGGTAATATCCAAGATTGCTAAACTTACTCTCCGTTTTAATCAGCAATCACACTACCTGCTGGAGGATTAATTGATTTTTAATCGTCTCCCGCAGGAAAATAATTAAAAACGAACAAATACGTATCGATACTAACTTTTATCGGTTCTACAACTATAGGGGATATACGGACTTCAAGATATTACCAACTCCAATTAATTCAAGATATTAATAAATTTTGGTTTATTATTCAATAATAAACCATTGTAATCGCACTGAAAATTTCATGGTTCACGTTTCAAAGGGTGTAGAATCCAAATCTGCAATACAAATTTTTCCGTCCGTCCGCCGTACGCCGTACGCACGTTTTCTCCCAAACGGCTGGAGGCAGAAAAACTGAAATTTTCAGGAAAAATCCATATTGGTCCGACAACGTCTCAATTCTATCCGGCCCTCAATTTTAGTTTTTTTGCTACAGCCGTTTGGGAGAAAACGTGTGTACGGCGGACGGACGGAACAATGTTTATCGCAGATTTGGATTCTACACACTTTGGAACGTAAACCATGAAATTTTCAGGGGGGGGTTAGAAATGTTTTTTTCAAGAGCGATTACAATGGTTTAATATTGAATAATAAACCAACAGGATCAACTATGTTCAAGCCTTTCTCCATTACACAGCGATACCGTATGGTAACGAAGCGAAATACCTTGGAATGACACTTATCGCGTCCACGGGAAGGGAGCGAGCGTCCAGTGTCCCCTCCACCTGGCTCAAGGCGGCCTTCCCCCGGGAAATTGAAGACGGCAGGAGTTTTCTTAGGAAGCGAGGAACTGCACAAAATTTAGTCCGGAGAAAGCTGCGGTAGAAAACAATTCGCTGTTGTTTCCTACCACATCCACGACTCCTAAGACGAATAGCCCCGTCGTAGTATCCAGTGCTCGAAGCAGTCCCCCTCGCGTTCGGAACAAGCTGTCGCCGTTAAGGTACCATATGAGGAGAGATTTTAGTTTAGGGTTAATTAATAGATAATTAGGATTAAGACAAAGTTGTTAAATTATAGTCTTCATTTAGCTTGATTGCCGACTTTTCCTAAAATACCTAATTGGATGCCAAACTAAGGTGGAAGTCCCTCGTCAAGAAAAAAAAAGCTGAGCTTGTGATCAAATCCAGAAAAATGTACTGGATGATGGGCCGACGAACAAGCCCACAGTAAGTTGATACTGTACAAGCAAGTCCTAAAGCCTGTCTGGACTATGGTGGGCAACTTGGGGTGCACGGCCCAGAACAACCGTGACATTATTCACCGTTTTCAGAATAATGTCCTACGAAGTTGCGTAGATGCACACACATATTTTAGAAATGACACACTGCACTACGAGCTGCAGATTGAATCTGCCAATGAGGTCATTCGAAGCCAAGCCACGCATCACCTCTTGAGGCTACAAGATCATGTAAATGAGGATGTCGTCCAGCTTCTCAACACAGAGGATCCGCTCAGAAGACTGAAGAGAACCAAGCCACACGATTTAATTCACTTAGTGTGAGCATCATAGAGTGCAAATATCAGGACAATAAGGACTTACTGATGTATCTTAGATTTCTTAATGTACGCCAACTATACAGGGTGGCTAAAATTTAACGGACCAGGCATTTATCTCCTTAATTTCCGAGCCTAAAAAAATTTCAAACGATAACTTCACTAATCTTTAACAAGGAATTCAAATATAACAATTAAGCGCGTTGCGCACGTGCGCAAATGCCCGATTCGCGCTTCAACTTTGTTATTTCAAAGAAAACCCCCATTTCTATTGCAGATTCGGATTCTGCTCAAGATTTCATGAAAATTTAACCCCTCAACCAATGTTTTTTTATTGCGCGTAACCGGTTCAGCGAGCACTCAAAGTTGCGCAACCCCGAATTTATCAAATAGTTTATGATGGTGATCTGAAAAGTTTGGCCCATGAACTTTCATTGTTTTTTTATGCTTATTCACGTGATGCTCTCCGTTTTTTATTTGAATTAATTTTTGCGGAATAATGACCGAAATTTGTTTATTTTGTGTGAAAAATCATCATTTATTCCTTCTTTCAACTCTGAGATTAAGATGATTTTTCACTTTATCACAGAAGAAGGTTTCAATCTCCTATTTTCACATTTTTAACCAGACCTTGAAAATTAATCACCGTAACAATCTGAAAACAGGCGCTATAGGTGCAATAATATAATGGTGCAACAAAAAAAAAAAAAAAAAAATAATAATAATAATAATCTGATTCAATGCTCTGAGTCCGTGGACACACTCAAATACTCAATACAATTTGCATGGACAGGAACCTCTTAAAGTATTATCCCAGCTGCTTCAAGAAACTGGAAAGAACTTCCACATTTTGAAATATCATCACAAGTGATAGAAAAACATGTCCCCGGTTTACGAACTGTTTAAAAGCAGGGTCCTTTCTGTAAATGATCAATAGCGGGGGAGTTGATGGAACTAAATTTGCTCCTCTGCGTTTCTTTCGTTGAAGCACATCTTGTCACGGAAGTACTCGTAATTCCGGAGGGGTTTCCGATTGTTTTCTAAAACTCCATTTACGAACAAACTTTTTAATGTTCCTGTTGATGTTTTATATTTTCCCGAGCGGCTTTCATCATAAAACATAATAACGTCTGATAACATTGTGTGTCGAGCGTTTTAGTAAGGTATAAATGCGGAACCTTGAGTCGGTGGGCCCCACGTTGGTCTCGGGGATGTTACCATTACTGTTGCTGCTCTTGGGGGCCGAGGTGAGTCTGGGGAATGTCGCCTCGAATGCGGTTAGTTCGCCCGATGGAAACGGGAATGAAATCGCTATGAGAGGTTTTCAATTACAACCCTTACCGGAAGGGACCAACCTACTAAGTTATTTTAACCCTCTAACACTCTTGGCAGTCCTGGCAGGTGAGTACATTACCCTAAGCGTAGATCAAACGAAAAGCACAAAGAAAGATATGAGGATCATTTCAAAATTTGGTTATTGACTTAAAAAAATATATATAAATTTGAAACTTGATCAATTTTCTTCTTCCTAATCAATCACTGCGGTTGTCTCGGCATATTACCCAAATGAGCACACATAATCTTGAACCTTACTGCTGATACGGCATTTTGAAAAAAAAAAAAAAAAAAAACTTCTGAAGGGAGGGAGGTCTATACCTACCACTATTTTCCCCGCTCTTGAGCCCCCAACCTCCCTGGGAATCGCCGCCCAATTCTTCCAATTTAACTGAATAGAACAACACAAATTAGTTTAATTTTATCAGCAGTAAAAACTAAGGTTCCCATGCCGAATTTTGCAAACATACTACAAGCAGATCTCACTCCCTACAATTTATGAGGCTATGGATATTTAAGGGAGTGAAAGAGTAGGGAGTGAATTGATAGCCTTTCACTGCCTTTACAGGCCACAAATCAATTGAAACTGGTTGTACCAAAATGTTGTCAACGAACTTCCAACAACTACATAATTGTCAGCAAGTGCGATCACGTTTCACTTGCCACATTCAGGATGTTATTCGAGCAGGGAGGGGGAGTTTAAAAACAACCCGGAAGAACTGACTGGGAAGGTCTAGACAAAATCCATCCACCAGCGTTGGGACTATCTCGAATAGGGGATGTCAACAGAACAGAAGCAACTTCATAAACACCCTTTCCCGCCAGTTGGGGGCTACTTTTCAAAACATTGTAGGGAGTGAAGAAAAACCCTATGACACTGAAATAATGAGTTGGTAAGGAGACTTGCTTCGATTAAATTTTTGGTTTATTATTCAATAATAAACCATTGTAATTGCTCTGGAAAAAAAATTCTAACGCCCCTGAAAATTTCATGGTTTACGTTTCAAAGGGTGTAGAATCCGAATCTGCAATAAAAATTTTTCCGTCCGTCCGCCGTACGCACGATATCTCCGAAACGGCTGGAGCAAAAGATCTGAAATTTTCAGGAAAAATCCATCTTGGTCCGACGACGCCCCAATTCTTGAGCCAGCTCTCTCACTCAATTTAAAGTGCCCTTTAAGGGCTGTAAAAGTTTTGTAAAATCCCTAAAAACCTCAAAACAAGTCGAATCGGCCTAAATATTCACCTATTTGAAGAACCATGAGGAATCGAATGAGACCCTCCCCACGTCCGTAGGTCAAACCATTCCCGATGTATGGCCCGATTTATGGTGCCAACATTTGCGTTTTTTGGGTTATTATTGTTTGTTTGTAACCTAGTGATGCCGATAGCGTCGAGTTGTAGTGAATGTGGATACTGGAGTGATAGCCGATGTGGATACTTGTAGTTTATAGCCGATACACGGGTTGAAGCATTCTGATATGCATGAAACGCTGATAATATATAGGTAAATATTATTCAATATTATTACTGGGGTAAATAAGTATTCTTTCACCTGTGAAACACGCACACTCCAAAGCTTAGTAGAAATTCAAATCATGAACGCAAGCCAATTGAATAATAAACCCCAGGGAAAGAATTTGCAGCGTTTTCTGCGGCGGATAGATCTTACCCATCCATCCATTTTAGATGGTATATTATTTCATAGTGCAAGTGGATATAAAGGCCCAAATAAATATTTCGCTGAGTGGTGATGATGGATGCTGTATACCTCTAGTCAGTGACAGCAGTAGGGAGTGAGAAATCAGCGCTTCGGTCTCTAGGCACAACCATTACACATTTATCCTTGGAACATGTACATCCAGATGAGAGATGATTTTTAAATTTTACAAAACTGCATTCAGTTGAGTTTGACGGTAATACTAACCAGTGACATAAATGTGACATTTTGAAATTAACCATGTACTGTCCACCGACTGACAGATGAACGGCGCACAGTGGTCCAAAAAGGCTAAAAATGGGAAAAAACCTTTGTAATATAGTTATTGTATTATGAGCAAATCAATCTCGGATATGTTTATTGAATTGCTGAACCGAATGAAATCAAAATCTGCCCCATTCACCCATCAGGAAAATTCAAAAATACGAATTGACAGTATTAGTATTTTAATTTTTCATAATAAAAATAACTAACTTGACTGCAAAATTTAAAAGTAAATTAGATGCTTCAATTGTAAACTCTTTTTTCTTTTTATATTTATAAATTGGCCTTAGGTTTGTAATATATGGGCCACTAGTAACCAAGATGAGGTGAAAAACATCTTCATTAGTTCAGACTCGTGAGGTTTTCCTGGAATGATGTTCCCTGTAGTGTTTATAGTTCTTGTTCCTACTCTCCTGAGCCTCTTCTGAGAGGGAACCGACACAAAGAGCCGCGCTCTCAATTATGTCAGCTCCATGAAATAAAATTTTGTGTACTGTTGACGGGAGATAGTACCAAGAGTACCGAGTTACCGCCAATTTAGCCGTTTCCGTTGCGTACAGTCGAAATGCTGGCAGGAAACACATCTCACATAACTCACGATACGGAATTACTAAATTATTCATTTTTTGCCTTCTACCGAGGATACGAAACTGATAATGTTCTTTTTGTTCAGCGTGTACGTTCGATCTTATAAATCTCAGATCCGGCCTTATCCGGCAATGAAATTTTCACCATTGTTTCTCTACTCCCTACACTTCCACATAAAATCATATTTAACATAAAGTTTCTTAAAGGTTTTTTTTTTACAAACCAAAGAAAGTAGGAAAATTTCACTTTTTGCGGCAACGACTTGAACATTCCATTGCTCCCTTACTTATTGATACAATTTAAACTCGCTCATTCCTTATACTCCCATACACACATAACAACCTACTGATAGAGGGGTTTTTTATTGCTGTTAATTTTCTTTCAGTAGAAATATTGTCATAACTATGGTGGAAAATATGCTAATTTTCATTAATCTTCAAAATTACTACTTTAATGGATTGGACTCATTTGAATAATTCAAACAATAGTTTACAATTATTGTAAACTAGTCGAAAAATTCACTCCGTACCACTGTTCCACAAGTATCTGAGTATCCAAAAACTAAGAAAAAATTAGGTTTGGGTCCCTTCCATTTTTGTCCACCGACTGACAGATGAACGGCGGGGCTTGGTGTGGTCTCTAGCCCTTTAACTACCTGTCCCACGAAATTATAGACGCTAACCCTTTCCGGAGGATCATTTTCCCGCGACTAAAGGGAGGGATTCTTGGCAAATGTTTTTAGGACAGGAAAATAGAGTGGTAGGGACTCCACGTTCATTTTTTCAATCGGTGGATAGTAAGACTCGGAAGATCTGATATTTTCAGAAGAGCAAAATAGCAAACGTTACTATTTCCTTAGGAGCTGGTGAAGAAGGAACAATTATGGAGCGAGTCTAGGCACGAAGGTTGAAACTCACCTGCAACAGAATTTTACAAAAGCATATCAAGTTATCAATCACCATTATTTAGAACAAATAAAAAAACATATAATGTATGAATGTATTATAACATATATTATACATTTTATGTATTACATATATATGTCGCAGGCACATTGCGGAACCCAATTCTTTCGTGAAGTGCCTAGGCGCTTCACGAAAATTCGTTTGAAAATACCTAATTCGTAAAATGCCGAGGAGTTTGGTGAAATGCTTCGGAGTTACTGGAAACGCCTAGGCACTTCTTGAAGCTACACATTACAACTACACTAAATGTCAACAGTTGAATACTTGTTGTGGACGCTTTGCTCTCTCTCATTCTTGATAACTTGTTTAGGACACTTTGCTCTGTTCCATCAGCCCCTTTATCAGATCAGATAACCCCTCTTAATCGGCCTCACCTCCTGATGTGAAACTGTCTTGTTTGTCGGTCTTGTTTGTCAGTCCAGTCTGTATGTGTTTATGAATCGAGCAAAATGAGCTCCTCCTCCATTTTTTGACGACTCCTAATGTACTTTTCTATTATTACATATTTTGTCGTTTCTTCTCTTTTCCTCGATCCCACTGACCTTCTCCAGGATTTTCAGGGAACGCCTAGGCGTTTCGAGAAAAGCCTAGGCACTTCTTGAAATTATTCGATCGATTAGAAAATACGGGAACTTCGCTATCTGCCTAGGCACTTCGTGAAGTACCCCGCTCCGCAATGTGCCTGCGACATATACACGCCTGGCTTTATGTGCGTATTACACGTCTTTTTATATGTATTACATATATGCATACATGTATTTATGTATTAGATATAGGTATACATGTATTTGTGTATGTGTATTACATATATACATATACTTTCTTTTTAAATCTGCATGTTTTCTGCATGTTCGATTTTTGAGGGAAATTTTTATAAGCCCATATCGAGTTCCTACTTTTTTTTTATTGTTTGAGATTATTATAACGAATATACCTCATTGAGTAGGTGTACACACATTCATACACTTTATTTACGTCTGCGATCATGGTTGCAGATATAGACGGTGTACCTCAAGTTGTACCTCCCCCTCCCCCCCCGTCCAAAAGGGAGTAAACGAAAAAAAATGTTTTTTGAATCCCAAGGATTTAAAATATCATTCCCGCACTAAAAAAAAAATTGCTTTCCAACGGATTTTTTTTCTCAGTCTCAACCATTTAATTCTGATTGGAATTGACGGAGATGAAGTTACTTTGATTTCCAAAGCATCTTCCAAATGCCAGAAAACGTGTAGTTGTCGTTTTAACGGCGTCTCAACCATTTAATTCTGATTGGAATTGACGGTGAAATGCCAGAAAACGTACGTTTTAACGTAAGTATGGGCCACAGAAACTGATTTTTCTCGATTTCAATTAATGTTTTCCGGCATTCAACCACAGGTTCGAATTGGGCGTTAAATTTCCTGTAAGAAGAGGTTCATTTTGTTTCCAAAATTTTTTTTACACATTTATCACAATTCTCAATTTTTAATTTTTGATAAATGGAAAAAACATTTTTCGAACCTGTGGTTGAATGCCGGAAAACATTAATTGAAATCGAGAAAAATCAGTTTCTGTGGCCCATATCGTACGTCACCTACCAACTTACGTTAAAACGAACTACACGTTTTCTGGCATTCGAACTTTAATTTCTCCGTCAATTCCAATCAGAATTAAATGGTTGAGACGCCGTTGGAAAGCTTAGAAGTGGGAAAAGTTTTTATCAAATTTGACAACGAAAAAAATTATTTTTGTGGTCACGCCAAGCGTTCCAAGTTTTTGAAAAATTTCACTTTGCGAAAAATGTTCATCTTTGATTGAAAATTTCGGTGTTTGGAAGATGCGTTTTGGAAATCAAAGTAACTTCATCTTATAGGAAATTTAACGCAGATTCCGAAAATGTGGTCAAATGTGCAAAAATGTTGGGAAATTGCCGAGAAAAAAGCGTTTTAATGGCGAAAAACGCGATTTTTTGAAAAAACTCTTAAAAATAGCATATCTCAGCAACGGGTTGAGAAAAAATCGCGGTTGGCGGCGATTGCCATTTTCCATGGACCCAATTTTTTTGTTTACCATTCTTTCGTGAAGTGCCTAGGCGCTTCACGAAAATTCGTTTGAAAATACCTAATTCGTAAAATGCCGAGGAGTTTGGTGAAATGCTTCGGAGTTACTGGAAACGCCTAGGCACCTCTTGAAGCTACACATTACAACTACACTAAATGTCAACAGTTGAATACTTGTTGTGGACGCTTTGCTCTCTCTCATTCTTGATAACTTGTTTAGGACACTTTGCTCTGTTCCATCAGCCCCTTTATCAGATCAGATAACCCCTCTTAATCGGCCTCACCTCCTGATGTGAAACTGTCTTGTTTGTCGGTCTTGTTTGTCAGTCCAGTCTGTATGTGTTTATGAATCGAGCAAAATGAGCTCCTCCTCCGTTTTTTGACGACTCCTAATGTACTTTTCTATTATTACATATTTTGTTTCTTCTCTTTTCCTCGATCCCACTGACCTTCTCCAGGATTTTCAGGAACGCCTAGGCGTTTCGAGAAAAGCCTAAGCACTTCTTGAAATTATTCGATCGATTAGAAAATACG
>JAVIWC010001259.1:0-25883 GCA_031894815.1 Creontiades dilutus | reverse complement strand
GAGTTATTGCAGTTTGTGAGCCTTGTTTGGAAAATTTTGGTGGATTTAGTCCAGGCTACCCCCTTCCCGCCTGTGTCTCGTGGTGTCTGGAGGCCGCTATATTCCGGGATTGAGCTCCACCTCGACAGAAATCTGTTTCACAGCTACATCTGCATCTGAGAAGTGAGATTGGATTGAGAGATCTGTTCTCAGCCTGCTCTCAACACAACTGAGAGGTATTTCTCCTGCCTGTCCCTCGAAGTGCCTGGAAGATGCTGGAGTCCTGGATATATCACCTTACAAGCCAGTAGGTCCTCATCTCATCGAGTTGGGATGTAGATGGTCCCCTATAATTTTCATGACCCCCGGATCAATAATAGCCTCTGCGCTTGCGCAAACGTGAAATCCTTGTTACGCGCATCCCTCCGGGAGTTCTTGACCGATTTCGATGAAATTTTCAGGGATTGTTCGGTTTAATGTGTAGATGGTCCCCTATGAGCTTCATGACCCCCGGATCAATAGTAGCCTCTGCGCATAATAATTATTTATCACTTCAGTCATCTACCCATTCAGCGTCAATGTCAATTTTTATTATTATTAGGTATATTTTATAGTTTGTTCAATAGTTGAACATGCCTACCTTTATTTTCTCAAGTTATGCTCGTGCGTAACAATAAATTTACCCTAATTCAATATTTACTTCGCCTAGCTGAACGAAGTTGTTTAGTGAATAATAATTTTCAATGATCTATACAGTCATGTTATGGATACGAGGAAGCTATGTGCCACACCCACTTGGCAGACGTTTTTTTGCCTGACATCACAATGCACTTAAACACCATTAACTTGGAGCTTCAAGGTTAAGGGAAAACTATTATTGAGATGATTAGCGCAGTGAACGCATTCAAAAGTAAACTGCAACATATGATACATAACTGAAAAGAAAGGATCTGAAACATTTTCCGTCATAATATAATTTTCAATGATCTATACAGTCATGTTAAGGATACGAGGAAGTTATGTGCCACACCCACTTGCCAGACGTTTTTCTACGTTCATTATACGCACATTTATCTTTATTTAGCCTTCTTTCTTTTAATTTCCTTAATCATACACACATTTTTTCTTCAGCCAATTGGGCTGTGGTCCTTCGGGTTTTTCTTTGTCACTTTGTAGATGCCTACTTAAAGTTGGTTAGCGCTGCATGCCGCCACTTACCAATAGTTTTGGTGTTTTTACAATTTCGACAAACACAACATTTATTTATTGATTTTTACTAAAATCTAATTGAAATAGGTATCATTTCAATCCGTATCATTTCATATAATCCTTTGTTATTGGGTCTTTAGAGTAGTTTTTTCGCATCATTACCTCAGTCAATTAGTTACAAATATTTCAGTCAGCGTACAAAATTAAAACTTCAAGAGCAACTGAAGTATATACGATAAATGCACAGGAGAAAATTAGCTTAAAATGTATGTCGTAATACCTTTGGTTTTTTAAAAATAAAATAAAAATTTTAAAAACTCAAAAAAAGATTATAGGTTGAATTAAAAACAAACGTCACTACCTAGGGATCTGGTCAAAACCAAACATCGCCACCTTTCAAAGCCGACTTTCCTCGTTATAAAATGGTTTCTGATTTGAAAGATCTAATTTGGTGACGCAAGTAGCCAGAAAAGATTTTTAAAAAACCCTCGACCGTGCATTTATCTTTTTCAGATCATGTTAAAATGTTTTAACACCTGAAGGAGGCCCTGGATTTATCAAATTCATGTTGAAAGGATGAAGTTGATGAAGAAGAACACATCCACCTTTTCCAAGATCTGTTGTGCGATGGAATTAAATTCGTCCAATCTTTCGGAATGGCACGGGAAATGTTTTTCGAGTTTCATGAAAAGCCCAAGCCGCTAAAAGGGAAGCAAAATGCACTGCACTTCGTCGTGTCATTCCAACAGATTCGCACGAGCGCTTTCCGCCTCCGTCCGCTAGGTCGATGGGAAGGTGAGGAGTGTTCAGCCCCTCGTTGCCCCGATTGAGCCTGTTCGAGAGGTTTGGAGAGAAGTCCAGGAGGCTCGTTGCGTATCTTAATGAATTAAATGATACTGGGCGTTGCTTAGTGTCTGAAAAAAAAAACGCTGCAAATTCTTTCACTGGGGTTTATTATTCAATTAGCTTGCGTTCATAATTTGAATTTCTACTAAGCTTTGGAGTGTGCGCGTTTCACAGGACAGAGCGATTATTGAATTTCAGGAGATATGCATGGAGCACGTAAATCTGTTCTCAAGCAAAATACCTATTTGGATCAGTTGATCATATTTGTGTGTCTACTAACCCCAGTGAAAGAATTTGCAGCGTTTTTTTTATTGAACTCAATAGCCCCCCACAATAAAAACATCCATATTTTTTTATCAAGTCCTTTAGCGCTCGTATTGCGTTAAAACTTGTCGAAACCCAAATTTAAACGATGTAGCCAAAGGTAGACTGATGTAGAGGAGGCACACAAATATCATCAACTGATCAATCCAAATAGGTGTTTTGGTTGAGAACCGATTTACGTGGTCCAGGCATATCTCCTGAAATTCAATAATTGCTCTATCACCTGTGAAACACGCACACTCCGAAGCTTAGTACAGATTCAAATCATGAACGCAAGCCAATTGAATAAAAACCCGTGTGAAAGAATACTCATTTACCCCAGTAATAATATTGAATAATAAACCCCAATAATAATATTGAATAATATTTACCTATGTATTATCAGCGTATCAGAATGCTTCAGCCCGTGTATCGGCTATAAACTACAAGTATCCACATCGGCTATCACTCCAGTATCCACATTCACTACAACTCGACGCTATCGGCCGGACATCACTAGGTTACAAACAAACAATAATAACCCAAAAAACGCAAATGTTGGCACCATAAATCGGGCCATACATCGGGAATGGTTTGACCTACAGACGTGGGGAAGGGCTCATTCAATTCCTCATGGTATGTTCTTCAAATAGAGAAACATTTAGGCCGCTTCGACTTGTTCTGAGGTTTTTAGGGATTTTACAAAACTTTGTTAGCCTTTAAAGGGGACTTTTTAAATTGAGTGAGAGAGCTGGCTCAAGAATTGGGGCGTCGTCGGACCAAGATGGATTTTTCCTGAAAATTTCAGATTTTTTGCTCCAGCCGTTTCGGAGATATCGTGTGTACGGCGTACAGCGTACGACTGACGGACGGAAAATTTTTTATTGCAGATTCAGATTCTACACCCTTTGAAACGTAAACCATGACATTTTCAGGGGGGGTTAGAATTTTTTTTTTCCAGAGCGATTACAATGGTTAATTATTGAATAATAAACCAAAAAAACAGTGAAACACATTGGGCACTTAATACAAGTGTGGACTTGAGTCTGTCGTGCCTCACTGTTTTAAAAATTGAAAGCAGCTTTCGCCGTTTCAACAATTTATTGCAATATTAAAAAACAGAATTTGAAGTGGATGGGGAGGAGGAACGAGGCAATCAAGCTAATTGTGACAAAAACCCCTCGGATTGTCGGTAAGGGGGCGGCAGGAGGAAGGAGCCCACTTTATGCAGAAAAAAAAGAAAAAACAATGAGAAAGAGAAAGCTCCTTGGCCAACCCCTCGCCGTCTTGCCCTTCAACGGGTTTTCCAATCCCTTTCCCCAATCCCTTTGTGTGGAGCGCAAATTTTCTTAAACGGATCAAATGACTGCGCACGTAAGCCTCTGGGACTTAGAGCTAAGTCCCCTTGACGTAACACCGCCACCGCAGGGGCTGCAGTGGCTATGGCGGGTAAGCGGGGAGGGGGGTCTAATTTATTTAAAATGACTACCCCCTCTTTCTTTGCCCTTCAGCCCTTTACCCCCTCCCTTCTCTTCGCCGCGCTTTCAACCAGCCTTTAGCCTCCTTATTCCTCCGCTACACCATTAGAAAACGCTCGTGAAAGTCTCAATTCAAAACGTCTGATCCTTTTTTTTCTCCCTTCTTTTTCTTTCCTTCAACCAGCCAAGCTAGTCCATCTCAGTCACAGTTATTCATTAGCCACTTCAACCTTTCAACCCCCGGCTCCTCCGCCCGTCACCGCAACCACCTTATTCTTCGTTGTCTTCATCCCTTAAACTCCATCATCCTCCCGATTTCCAATTCGCTAATAGATTCCTTTCAATCAAGTTTTCTTGTGGGCCTTTTCCCGTTCTGTTGAATTAACGAGCTGTTTATTTTTACAGTATTATAATAATAACAGTTTATTCTGTAGATATACTCACTTTGTTTGGACGTTATGACGGACTACCAGTCCTCGATGTGGAGAATCGACCAACAATTTGTCCAGTAACTGAGGAGCGTCGAGTCAAAAGCAAACATATCGGTCAGATGTAACTTTTCAACAGAGCTTAAAACGTGTTTGCTTCGCTTTTAGCGGCTTGGTCTTTTCATGAAACTGGAAAAAACATTTCCCGTGGCATTCTGAAAGATTGGACGAATTTAATCCCATCGCACAACAGATCTTGGAAAAGGTGGTTGTGTTCCTCCTCATCAACTTCATCCTTTCAGCATGAATTGATGAATCCAGGGCCTCCTTCAGATGTTAAAACACTTTTAACATGATCTAAAAAAAAATAACTGCACGATCAAGGGGTTTTTTTTAAATCCTTTCTGGCTACTTAAGTCACCAAATGAGTCCATTCAAATCAGAAACCATATTAAAACAAGGAAAACTGGCTTTGAAAGGTGGCGATGTTTGGTTTTGACCAGATCCCTAGGTAGAGACATGTTTATTTTTGATTCAACCTATAATATTTTTTTGATTTTCTAAAATTTTTATTTTATTTTTACAAAACCAATGGTATTACGACATACGTTTTAAGCTAAGCTTGTCCTGTGCATTTATCGTAATATACTTCAGTTGCTCTTCAAGTTTTAATTATTGTACGCTGATTGAAATATTTGTAACGAATTAACTGAGGTCATGATACGAAAAAAACTACTCTAAAGGCCCAGTAACATAGTATTATATGAAATGATACGGGGCGGCACGCTATGTGCGCTAACCAAATGTACCTTTTTCAATTAAATTTTAGTAAAAAATCAATAAATAAATGTTGTGTTTGTCGAAATTGTAAAAACACCAAAACTATTGGTAAGTGGCGGCATGCAGCGCTAAGCAATTTTAAGTAGGCATCTCCAAAGTGACAAAGAAAAACCCGAAGGACCACAGCCCAATTGGCTGAAGAAAAAATTGTGTGTATGATTAAGGAAATTAAAAGAAAGAAGACTAAATAAAGATAAATGTACGTATAATGAACGCACAAAAACCACGTGTTCCAGGATCCATGAATGTTTAATACCCAACATTAGTTTCTTAACGACCGTATAACCCGTAGCGAACCTTTGTAATCATTGACTTTTACTATTTTTACAAAGTTTTGTAAAAACCCTAAAAACCTCAAAAAAGTCGAGGGGGCCTAAATTTGGACTCTTTTTGAAGAAATGTCCACGAGGAATCGAATGAGCCCCTCCCCAGGTCCGTAGGCTAAACCATTTACGATCAATGGCCCGATTTATGGTGCTAACATTTGCGTTATTTTGGTTTAGTATTGTTTTTGTTTTGATACCAGTAACCTAGTGATGTAGTGAATGCAGATGCAAATGTTGGCACCATAAATAGGGCCATACGTCGGGACTGGTTTAAGCTACGGACCTGGGGAGGGGCTCATTCGATAACCATGGAAAGTTCTTCAAAAAAAGTCCAAACTTAAGCTTATGTTGTAATGTGGATACTTCAGTGTACTCCTAAAAGGGTTTATAGCTATAAACTAGTAAAAAAAGACAAGTATTCTGATAACCATAAAAAACGCTTCAAATTCTTGAATTAATATGATCAACTGATCAATCCAAATAGGTATTTTGGTTGAAAACCGATTTAAGTGCTCTATGCATATCTCCTGAAATTCAATAACCGCTCTATCACCTGTGAAACACGGACACTCCAAAGCTTAGTAGAAGTTGAAATCATGAATCATTGAATGATGATACCCCAGTGAAAGAATTTGCAGCGTTTTTCCATGACCTTCTCGTCCTATATCTATCAAAGTTGAGTAGCAGGAAAACCATTAATGTTTAATACCCAACATTAGTTTCCTAACGATCGTATAACCCGTAGCAAACCTTTGTAATCATTGATTTTTACTATTTTTCATCCGATTTCGATAATTCAGACTGCGGATGATCCCCAATGAATTTCATCACTCTCCATCCTGGTAGCTTTTGCCTAGGTCTTTCCTTGGTCTTGTTGTGCAGACGTTTGGGTGGAAAGGAATATTCTTTGGAGGATGGCCTCGGGAAAATGTGACAGGGATTTTCGCAAAAAAGCTTTCATGGAGTATCCAAGCCATAATGGATACTTATAATTAAAACTAAATACCTAACTGAAACTCATTCCAGTAAAGAAACCCGTTGATACAGAATTTCGAATTTGATTTTTCGACAATTCCATCCATTTTGATGGTTATGTAATCATCAGTAACAAAAAATAAAATAAATATGATTTGCTCACCATCAAAATAGTCTGGATGGTTAATGATTTTTAGTCAGTTTTTCAATAAGTTAATGAATTACTGATACAGCTCTATTGTAACGAGGATTGTACCTAACTGAGAGATTCAATCATGGTTTGGTAGTAAACGGAACCAATAACCTGAAAAAATCTATATAGTTTAGAAATGCAAGATATTGAATACCAATGTTTAGAGTTAGGGGTTCTTCCATCCCCAGTTTATGGGTGCGAGAACATTGTTTGGATGAAATTAGTTACGTTTCTAGCTCCTAAAGTGAAACTCTGTAGAGTAGAAATGATGGTTGGAAAAGGGACAGGGAACAAAAGTTAATTCCGCTGGAAAAGAGGCACTTCGCTCAGAGAAGGGATAAAGAATGAGGGATGGGAGGGAACCACTCGGGTGAGAGATGAGACAACGGCCCTGAACAATTGTTGAAGTTTGCAGATCCATTAGAGTATCCCAAGAAGGGGTTGGGGGAGGTCATTATGCAATATAAACGATGATTTGGACTGTAAAATATAGAGGATGGGCCCTGGTAAGGCTGGTTGAAGGGCCTGGGAGGGAAAAGCTCATCTGTTTCAGGGCAGGGGAGGATTTAGGGTCCGGGGAACCGAGGGGGGACGGGCTTCATTAACCAAGGCTTAGCGGTCCTCGTTCCAAGACATCGCGCTCGCCTCTATAGGACATATATATTCAACAAGTCCCACACGCAATTAGCCACGGAAAGGGCCTCACCCTTCGCTGGCTCTTTCCTTAGGCTTTCCCTACGACCTCCATCTTTTCTTCTTCTTTACATTCGCCTTTTATTTTGGAATGGAAAACAGGGTGGAAACATCATCTGTTTATGCTCTGGAAAGAATGATAATATTGCGAGAGCCTGGACGTTATCCAAATTATTGAGTTCTGTGAGACTACTTTCACAGACCTTACTCTTGATTGAAAAGAAATGTCATCTATACATATCTCGTGGCAAAAGTAGTAACTACCATCTAACAGTACTACAGTTTAAGACCCATGCTAGTGTTAATGTAGTGTTCGCTCCTCTAAAGGCCAGGAACTCCAGGTTCACTCAGTGAAAAAGCAGAACAAGTGGAATTATATTTTCCTCTAGTGAAGGAGGTACGACTGCAGTAGTCCAAACATAACCACTTCAATGCTTTCTTGATTTATCCAGGCTTTTGACATCCGTTCGAGCTATGAGCAATTATTCTGTAGGAATACCAGCTTCAAGAGAATATCTGTTGTTGAAAGTGGAATGTGGTCTTTTCAGAGGCCCTCCAACTTGTGATAATGGAAATATTTACGGGAGAAGGGAAATATTCCATCTATATATTGGCTATATACCAGAGGAAGTTACATATGTCTAGACAAAAACCAGCTTTATGCACCACGCATTCAATTATTTAACCCCCTACTTTTACTTATTCTCTTACTGTTAAGTATGTCATTGATATTTTACCCACGGAATCCTCCTCTTCCTTCACCTTTTAAATGTGAATCTTGACTGGGATTCTGGTTGAGAGTTGCTCTCCCTTTGCGTGAGGCTCTCGTATCGGCAGAACAAATCATCAATCAAAAGGATACCCCATGCACCATTGTTCTTAAACCAGTGCATTATCACACATGCCAACTCTGCCAAATATTTGGGTATGACCCTGGACGCAAAGTTGAAATGGAAGGAACACGTAAAGAAAAAAAGGAAGAGCTGCAAATCAAATTTCGCAAACTTTATTGGATTATGGGGCGATACTCACAACTCAACGTTTATAACAAAATTCTTCTGTATACGACATTGCTAATGCCTATTTGGACTTATGGCATCCAACTATGGGGCTGCACAGCAAAATCTAACATGCAAATGATTCAAACTTTCCAAAATAAAGTACTGAGGTGTGCAGTAAACGCTCCCTGGTACATCAGAAATGACGACCTCCATAAAGATCTCGGAGTGGAAACCGTAAGAGATACTGCGAAAAAATTAGCTCGAAGATATGAACAGCGGCTTCACGCTCATACTAATTTGGAAGCCATTCAGCTTCTTGACAACTCCAGTACTATTCGGCGCCTGAAGAGGGAATCGCAGTAACCTAGTGATGTAGTGAATGTGGATGCAAATGTTGTCACCATAAATCGGGCCATACATCGGGAATGGTTTAAGCTACGGACCTGGGGAGGGCTCATTCGATTCCTCATAGAAAGTTCCTCAAAAAAAGTCCAAATTTAGGCCGCCTTGACTTTTTTTGCGGTTTTTAGGGATTTTACAAAACTTTGACAACCCTTAAAGGGCACTTTAAATTAAGTGAGAGCGCTGGCTAAAGAATCTTCGGACCAATATTGATTTTTCCTGAAAATTTCAGATTTTTTTTCTCCAGTCGTTTGGGAGAAATCGTGCGTACGACGTACGGCGGACGGACGGAAACATTTTTATTGCAGATTTGGATTCTACACCCTTTGAAACGTAAACCATGAAATTTTCAAGGGGGGTTAACATTTTTCTTTCAAGAGCGATTACAATGGTTTATTATTGACTAATAAACCAAAATGGAGCAATTTTCAAATTGTGTTTTTATTTTTTTGATTTATCGGCTGCGCACACGCGCCTATGCCCCTGCCAGTAGCCACCTCTGTCTCATACATTAATGAATTATTCACTTAATGTAACTTTATTTGTGTGAGTTATTTGTGTAACTAAAATTATTCCGTCTTCTTCCCAATGGCACTACTTTCTTAAGACCATAATTCAGCCACATGAGACACAACTCATTTTATCGAAACAAAAGGAGGAAATCTAAATTGTGCGGGATATCCCCGGCCCAAAACACGAGTTATTTTTGAAATCTCGTTACGGTTTCCCTCACTCGGATTAGAACTTAGAACCTCCGTCCCTTCAACAAAGTCCGTTCCGTTCTTATCAAGCCACCTTTCTCTTTCTATTCGCTCGGGGAGTCGCACTCGTTATTTTTAAGGCCCACATAAACCCCGAGGGGGTCTAGAGCTCTCATTAGAGGGGTTCACTTTATATCACTGGCTTTTACTACCGAGGCTGCGTAACAGGGATTTTCTCACTGGATTACACATTTACACACGAGAATACGCCTCGTTTGTTTTAATCTGAATATTGCTCTAACCCTGCACTGATGACGGGAACCGTAGATTTCACGCTACATTGTACGTATTTCCTTCTAATTCACGTGAACGAAGGAAATGCGCTTAGGGAAACCATCGAGAATTCCCTGTTTGAGAATCCTTTCGAAAATTCACTAACAGATTTGCGAACAATTATGAAGATAAAATTAGGAAAATTTTCAAGAGATAAAACAGAAAAGAAAACAAATCTCACCACCTCAATTTAATTTAAAAAACGCTAATTCTAACTCATCGGTTTATTTTTTCCAGATAGCCCTTTACGCAGATCATTGGATTGTAGATAATTATTTAACGGAGCGTTTGGTATTACCTAAATATAACATGATAGGTAATAATAAAATCCCTAAAAACCTCAAAAAAAGTCAAGGCGGCCTAAATTTAGACTCTTTTTGAAGAACTTTCCATGAGGAATCGAATGAGACCCTCCCCAGGTCCGTAGGTCAAACCATTCCCGATGTTTGGCCCGATTTATGGTGCCAACATTTGCGTTATTTTGGTTTATTATTGTTTTTGTTTTGATATCAGTAACCTAGTGGTGTAGTGATGTTGTAATGTGGATACTGGAGTGAACTCCTAAAAGGCTTTGTAGCCGATACACGGGTTGAAGCATTCTGATACGCATGAAACGCTGCGAATTCTTTCACTGGGGTTTATTATTCAATTGGCTTGCGTTCATGATTTGAATTTCTACTAAGTTTTAGAGTGTGCGTGTTTCACAAGTGATGGAGCGATTATTGAATTTCCGGAGGCACACAAATATGATCAATTGATCAATCCAAATAGGTATTTTGGTTGAGAACAGATTTACGTGCTCAATGCATATCTCCTGAAATTCAATAATCC
Source organism: Creontiades dilutus (assembly GCA_031894815.1). Lineage (NCBI taxonomy): Eukaryota > Metazoa > Arthropoda > Insecta > Hemiptera > Miridae > Creontiades > Creontiades dilutus. The sequence continues at coordinate 15,345 of JAVIWC010001259.1, read as the reverse complement.
CTCTATCACCTGTGAAACACGGACACTCCAAAGCTTAGTAAAGCGTATAAATTCAAATCATGAACGCAAGCCAATTGAATAATAAACCCCGGTGAAAGAATTTGCAGCGTTTTTTATGAGTAGCCAAATTATGCTGCCACCATGGCAGTCTTTGTACAGTTCCCATCTTACTATTAAAATACTTTACACAGTTCCGTTTATACTCTATGGAAACCAGATATCGTCCACCTTCTTAGCATGCGGATCAGTTTTATTCTTAACACTTTACTTGGTTTGTCTTAAAACTCATGTGCCACCAGCGGGCTGTGACACGAGCAAGATCGGCTCCGTGTTAGTGTTATTGTTTGAAGTGATTATTGAACAGTCCGTGGTCAAATTTTCGTGTGGACGAGTCGGTTAGTTACTGCGTTCGACGTTTACTCTGCAAGAACTGGTATAAGTAAGCGTCTCGTCTCATTATTAATTAAACAAATAAACCATAAGTCGTAACCAGTGGGACGAATTGGGATCGGACGGTTGATAAGCCTTGACCCTGAAGCTCGCAACGTCAACAAGTGTTTAAGTGGGGGACACCAGCAATTGCGCACGCCCAGTGCAGCCTGCGTTGACGGCAAATAGGGTTGCGCCTGGTCTGAAAGCGTTATACTAACCCTACGTACGCAGAGGAGTTGAGGCTTAGTAGTTCTGGTTTAGCGTAGGGGAAATAGCTTTAACTGTATTTTGATGAAACAATCGTCAGTGAACAAATATTTCTCTCCGCGGAGCTCAGCCAAAAGGGAACGCGAGATCAGTTCACAGGAGGCGGTAGACGAAATAGAGCAATCCTCAAAAAAATCGGGCATAGAGTCAGGCTGCAATATGAGTGCAGCGCTGGTAAAGGAATTAACTGTGGAAGCATTGTCGGCGTTAATTGAGTCAGCAATTGACAAAAAAATAGGAAACCTCGCCACAAAGGATGATGTGCGAGGTCTGAACCTCAGGCTTGATAAAATAGAAAAGGAAAATGCACAGTTGAAAGAACAGCTACGAACTACTGTGCATGCTTGCGAAATGATGAAGAAAGAGATAGAAGAGACCCAAATCAAAGTGAGAAACAAAAACCTTTTGTTCTTTGGCTTGAAAAAAGAAGATAATGAGGATTGCGTAGAGCTCGTGAGGCGATTGTGCAGAGAAGTGCTGGGGGTGGAGGTGGATATTGTTAACGCATACTCAATTGGGAAAGGCACTAATGGCCCAATTCTAACAGAGTTCCGATCTAGCAACGATATTAGGCTAATATTCCAAAATGTGAAGAAGCTTAAGGCGAGTACTATCTCAATCCAGCAAGACCTGCCACCTACTGTACGACAAAAAAAGGGAAAACTGTTGCAAGTGAAAAAGGAAATTTTGAAATTACGGCCAGACATAAAGATGCGACTGCGTGATGCTACTCTTTTTGTGGAGGGAAAAAGCTTCCAGTGGGATGAGAAGGAAGGAGTAACTGTTGATGGAGGATCAGGGACGGAAGTATTGTCTCGATTGGTGGGGAAGGATCTGGGATCATTTCTGGATAGAGTACTACGTACTGGAGGTGCTGCATGAGGATACGAGACCGGCTGCCAGAAGGAGGACGCGGTGAATAATGATTTTCTGCATCTTAATATAATTAGTTATAATGTAAATGGTTTAAAGAATATTGTGCCTTTTTCTAGTTTATTAAATTTTTTGCATGATTTTGATGTTGTACTTTTAAGTGAAACGCATGTATTGGCCGAAGAGTGGGTGATATGGGAAAGGTACTTTTCAGCTTTTCACTGTTTATGCATTGGTGCCACCAAAACGGCAAGATTTGGCAGACCCTGTGGAGGAATGGTGCTAGGAATAAAGCAAAGGCTCTACGATGCCAATATTTGTTACTATGAAAAACTTGGCAAATCGGAGTTGATTGTGTGGAATTCCAGCCATGTAGGAAGAGTGCACATAATACCAGTGTATTTAAGCGGAAGTGCCTATGAAGCCGAGGGATGTAGATGGATTGATGATTATGAAAATTTATTGGAAACACTCATGTTGTCGGGGAATAGTCACAAGGTAATAATGGGAGACATGAACAGCAGAATAGGGACATCACAAAAGCTACCCACGGAAGTGGTTGAGGATAATGTGCTCGATGCTTGGCGAAGGTCGGAGGATGGGGTGCTTTGCAGGAAAGGTAGGAAGTTTTTAGAGTTATGTGATGATAATGAACTCGTGATACTGAATGGGAGAACCGTCGGCGATATAGAAGGCAAATTTACATATTTATCAAGAAATGGGAAATCAGTCATAGACTTGGCATGTATATCCCTGGAGATCATACCCATTGTGTCTGAATTTAGAGTCCTGGAAGAAACCTTATCAGATCATTTACCGATTGTGTTGAAATTGCGAAGAGTGAAAGAAGAAAGAGTTAAGCCTTTACCATTGCTCCCTAAACTGATCTGGAAAGAGACTATGAAGGAGGAATACTGCAATAATATTATCCTAGCTATGAGGGAAGAAACTAGTAATCAGGGGGTATTGGAGCGCTCGGAGGATGAAGAACTGAATGGCATTGTAGAGTTGATTAGAAAAGCAGCAGGGCAAAAGGAACATAGCGCAAACAACTATCTCACGAAAAAAGAAAAATGGTATGATGAGGAATGTTGGAAACTCAGAAAAAAGTCGTTCGGGCTGCTAAATCTATGGAGGAGGACGAATTCCGATTTGATCAAAACGAGATATTTGAATATGAATTCCCTATATCAAGAGGTGTGTGAAAAAAAGAGAATGGAGTATGACGAGGGCATAGTCGAACGGATCATAGCAGCGAGGGACTCGCAAGAATTTTGGAATGCGGCAAAGGCATTAAGGAAAGGCAGCTTCTCTCCAATGGATAGTGTTCCATTGGATCAGTTCGCAAGATATTTTGGAGCCTTACTAAACGAACCGTTGCGGTCAGAATTACACCAATACGCACGTCCATACAGCTATGTGGAGGTGTTAGATGAGATTTTCTCAATGGCAGAGTTTAGGAAGGTTCTTGCTAAAGCTAAGAACAATAAGGCTCCCGGATTGGATAGGATCCCATATGAATTTTTCAAGAACGCACCTGATTGTTTACTTGAACGTATTCTGTGTTTTTTTAATAATATTCTCACAAATGAAAAAGTACCAGTTGCCTTTACAAAATCAATTATTTATCCGCTCTTTAAGAAAGGAGATGTGAGAAATACGGAAAATTACAGGGGGCTGGCGTTCATGGATGCTATATGTAAGCTGTTTGTTGGATTGCTAAGTGAACGGTTATGTGGCTGGGTTTCTCGAAACAACATTCTCTCAGAGGCCCAAGCTGGCTTCCGACCCGGATATTCCACGGTGGATAACTTATTTAATCTAATTAGTATAGCTAATTTGCAGTTCAAAAAGAGCAGGAAGTTGTATTTGTTTTTTGTAGACTTCCAAAAGGCGTTCGACTCCCTGTCTAGGGCCGCAATCACGTTCAAGTTGTCCAATATGGGTCTCTCCACGAAGTTCATAAATATTGTTAGTGGGCTTTATACCAATACTACAGCTCAAGTGTGGTCTGCAGAGGGGCTATCAAGAGAATTGGAAATAAGTACGGGAGTGAAGCAAGGCTGTCTCTTAAGCCCTATGATTTTTTCTTTGTTTTTGAATGACATCGTTGAAGCACTCGAAGGGGGCATAAACATAAATGGAAGGAGAATTAATGTGCTGCTGTATGCGGATGACTTGGTGCTTCTTGCAGATAATAGATCGATACTGCAACAAATGATAAATAGACTAGCGAGCTACTGTAAGGAGTGGAACTTGAGAATCAATTCATCTAAATCAAAGATTATGGTTTGTCGTAGACATGGAGGCCGCTTAGCAAGAAAAGAAAAATGGTACTATAATGGAGAAGAAATAGAAATAGTTAACCATTATAAATATTTAGGAATAGTGCTCACACCAACCTTGTCACTGCAAGAGCATTTCAGAGAAAAAACGACAACAGCTAAATATGCACTTATAAGTGTCTGGCCGAGGCTCTTGAATAGCGACCGAATCCCGTTCCAAAAGAAGTTAGATATATTTCAGGCAGTGGCAAGATCCATAATCTGTTACGGCGCACAGGTTTGGGGTTTTAAAGAGTACGATACCATTGAAAAGCTACTCAAGTTCTTCGCCAAGAAAGTGCTTAGATTGCCGACCACAACTCCCGACTATGTACTATATAATGAGCTAGGCATTAAAAGATTGTATGAGCACACACTGAAGCTACATGTTGAATACATCAAGAAGGTAACCTCCCTACCGAATGGCAGATTGCCTTTATTCCTGGCAGAAGAAACATGTAGGGTTGGATGTGGATGGAGGGAGGAGTGGTCAAGGCAATTGGAGAGGTACGCAGGTGAGAAGGTCGAACTCACGGATCTGCTAAAAGTAAGAGCTGTTGGTGACAGGATGCTGATGGAAGTAGGGAGGGCAGAGCGGAACACGACTGAGCGACGAATCCGGGAGAGTGCTCATCATCGCCTCTATGCCTCCTTGGATCATAGCAAGACAGGCTACGTCCACTCAAGAAGCAGCCAGCTGGTCAGCAGTATAATAAAAGCAAGAGGTGAGCTCCTGAGCCTTAACACGATGCCACACAGAGAGGACAGGAAGTATAATTGTGCCCTCTGCAACATGAACACACCAGAAGACACGGCACACTTTTTGGCAGTTTGCCCAGTGCTATCTGAGTTCCGCACGCGTCATCTCGGTAGTGGAGGCCTAACCCATCAGCAGTTGTTGTGTATATTAAATGGAGAAAACTGGGAGGGCCTGCATAATTTTATAAGATATGCAAGCATTTATAGAAAATCCCTTTTAAGTGAATTCAACTATTTCTAACTGTTCATATACATTGATATAATATTTAAACATTACTTACTATTGTCTTGATTTCTGTTATGACGTTGACTACTGATTAATATTCACAGCAATGACCAACCTGGCAGACGGTCTTACCATTGCCTAAGATGTTAAGATTTTCACTTGTATCTTTTGTTTGTTTAATAAACATCTTGATTCATTCATTTCAGGAGATATTTAACTGCTTTAATCCGCGAATACGGCTGTTCTCAGGGCACTTCAATTGGGCCGATTATTTTTTCCCTATATGTGAATGAACTTGCATCACAAAAATATTCCGGGAAAATTTACATGTTTGCTGATGATGTTGCCCTAGTAAGCACCGGGCGAACTTGGCAGGAGGCCCATCAAAATGCCGAGAAAGATTTGAGGGCGATAGGAGAATGGATGAACACCAACAAGCTTACCATCAATGCTACGAAATCAGTTTTCATGGACATAGCAAGAAAAACAGAACCACAATCAACATCGAGGGACCCCTTGAAATTACACATCTGCAATAACTTACCGTGTGACTGTCCAAAAATAGAAAAAGTTAGTAGCTTAGTTTATTTAGGAGTGACTTTCGATTCTCAAATGAAATGGACCCACCACATTCAAAATCTGTGTCAGAAGCTAAGAAAATGTGCCTATACCCTCTATAGAATAAAATTTCTATCAGATGAGTCAATCTCACAGTATGCAATTGTTATATGGGGGAGCACTTACAAGTACCTCATTGACAAAATTTACAGAGTTCAAAAAATGACATTGAAGGTATTGTTCAATAAGCCCAGGCGCCATCCCACCGATAAATTATTTCATGATTTGAATTTGTTAAACGTCCACCAATTGTACACATTAAATATTCTAAAACTAATCAGTAAACACAAAAACATATATTTTGCTGATGTGAGACAGCGGCAATCAAAATCATACAGACTCAAGTTGCCGAGAGTAAAAAATACATTTGCTCAAATGACGACAAAATACAGAGGCATGCAAATAGTCAATAAAGATTTTGAAAAAATTATAAATCTAATGAATATAAATAGTGAGCAATTATTCAAAAAAGAAAGTTATAAACTGATAAGAGCTAACCCTTGTGAGTACTAACAAAGCAGTTAAAATAAATAATAATAAAAGGAGTAAAATGAGCAGTTATAATTTATAATAATAAATGGCGTGTATACTAAGTAGGTACATCATTTCATGGAATGTTAAATCTAAATTCTAATAATTAATGTGGTGCAAATATAGTGTTATAGATACGTACCTTATAAAAAATTAGATGTAAGAACCAACTCCGGGCTGGGCCACAGTGTTACACTATCCAGCACGGTCATCAGTTATTATTCAATTGTAGAATTTAACATGTAAAAATGATGTAAATAAACTATCTATCTATCTGTCTATCAGCACGTAATTACTACATCACTACATCACTAGGTTACTGCGACGAAAACATAAACAATAATAAACCAAAAAAAAACGCATGTTGGCACCATAAATCGGGCCGTATATCGGGAATGGTTTGACCTACGGACCTGGGGAATAACTCATTCGATTCCTCGTGGAAAGTTCTTCAAAAAGAGTACAAATTTAGGCGGCTTCGACTTTTTTTTAGGTTTTTAGGGATTTTACAAAACTTTGACAACCCTTAAAGGGCACTTTAAATTAAGTGAGAGTGCTGGCTAAAGAATTGAGGCGTTGTCGGGCCAATATTGATTTTTCCTGAAAATTTCAGATATTTTGCTCCAGCCGTTTGGGAGAAATAGTGCGTACGGCAATGTGATCAAAAATCAAATCGTTATTGAAAGGTTCATTGAGGTGAACTTTATGTGTTGTTAAGATGTCATTCGCGAGGTAGTTTTTGACATATTATGTCTTTAGTTTGCTACATAAACTCGAAAATGTAACGCGGACAGCGTCACGAAAATATTTCTGATGGTTTTCGCTTACAACCGATTCGTTGCTACGGATCATATCTTCGACATTTGCGATCGTACAAAACTCGTTCACCACTCATTTGAAAGCTGTTGATTTACTTAATCTTGTTACGTTAACCCCTGGACATTTGGAACCTCAGTTACCACCCGATGGAACCATATTGTTTACTAACTGTGACAGTCCTGTGAGTGGTGGTGATTATGTCTTTACAATTTACCATTCGTTGCTTCGGAACCTCAGTGACCAAACGATGGAACCATTACATCGCAACCATCAAACGAGCACAATCTAACGTAGTTATCATTGGTCCTACTAGTTGGAACTAGTGCGCAAATATCGTTTACGCAAAAAGCTGCTTATGAATACTACATTATCCACAAATGAAACTGAAATTGCTGAGGTACGTGATACATTTATCGAGACGCCTCATTCTCTCGCCGACGTTGAATTTGACAAGCGTTTTACATCAAAACTGGCCTCCAATTGGAAGTACGTGGTGTGTGTGCGGAAGGGGGCGCAAAGACTCGTGGTTGCGTACTTGTACGAAAGCTGTTTTTATGTCTTTACTTTGCTGCATAAACTCGAAAATGTTAAGTGGAAAACACGAAAAAATCGTCACGAAAGTGTTTCTGATGGTTTTCGCTTACAACCGATTCGTTGCTATTACTCTTATTCTTTCATTGCATTAGGCTCAGGGGCGTAACGAACACCCCCGCAAACCCCGCGATGCGGGGGGGGCCGGGATACAAGGGGGCCCGGGACCGGGCCCGCTCAAGCAAAATTCATTTTTTTTATTTTAAAGAATAAAGCGGAACTAACGACACACAGAAAAATTCCATTATGTAACATCAAGTTCATAAACATCGACGGTAATGTAGATTCATTGATCAATCATCTTTTGGTTTTATTTATAACCAGGTGAGGAAGGGTGTAAAGTAGCTAAGGTGTCAGAGTTGCGAAGGTGCGTACTAGGGATGGGACATCGACATCGATTTTATCGAAATATCGATGTTTTGCTACGATATTACGATGTTTTGCCTTCGATGCCAATGTTCGATAATATCGATGTGTTGGTCCGATAACATCGGTTTGGTTTACTCTTTGGTTTGGTTTTCTCTTTGGTTCACAGAAACAATTCCATCTTGTCTGCTTGCTACCCAACGTGGTAAAAGAGAAATATTCAACTGCTGTAGTATTAGCGAATTTTCGAAGAAAAAGAAACTACTTATTGTTCTCGGACTAAAATGTTTGCATCAAGATCCGTTTTAAAGCATTCCAAGTCCACTGTTGGACACCAAAAACACATTCCAGACGATAACTCGCGATAAAATTAAGATTAAAACTCAAATTTGCGCAACAATCTACCTAGGCTTTCAAAAGGCTATGTTTGAAGATGAGCACAATCGCTTCACTCTAAGGGGAGATTTGGGGCATTTCAAACGTGGGAAAGTTAGCCGAAAATCCCCAAGCAGGTGACTCTCTTTTATAAAGGTTTTTTCACGCTGAACACGATGTCGATAATCGGATTGGAAACATTTCAATCCGTTCAAAATAGAGCAGTTGATGATAAAACAAGGTAGATTGGCAAAATTCGCCAAAAAAATAAAATATTCTTCAGCTCTCAAAAATTTTGAAATTAAAATGAGAAATGGGTATCACAAGTCAGAAAATAAAATTGTCGGTTTTTGCGTAATTTTTCCTCTTGTAAAACGAGTTACGTTGAAAATACTAGAAGTCTCGAGTTCGTAAACTTTAAGGTAAACTTTACGACGTAAAGGTAGGTTAAATTGTTATATTATATTATGTATTTTTAGTTAGGTTATCGTAGCGTATTGTACGATGACCGTTGAAAAAGTGCACGCTTCTCCAAAAAAAAAAAAAAAAAAAAAAAAAAAAAATTATGGGGAGGGGCCTCGAAAATATTTTGCGGGGGGGGGGGGGGCACAGTGGTTGAAAACGCTACTCTATGAGCCCAAAACTCAAAAGGTTTCGTAAACTCGTAAAATTTGGTATACTGAGGTTATTTCGTGCGCAGAACCCGAATCTGAAGTTAGTTTGTTGAAATTGTTTCCAGAAGTGGCGTTAAACGCATTATTGAGAAAGCTGAGTACCGAGTTTTGCCACACCTAATATCATTAGCATTGAAAGGGGCTTCGTGGTAGAACAAAAAAGGTTATCTGAGTAATTATAAATCAAACTCATATGTAGAACTTATAATGTATGTCCTCTGATACTTAAATTTTACCACAAATTAGGTAGATAATATCACGATAATAGAACAGCGGGTGATTTCAAAAAGTTTGTCACATCATTTGTACGAAGTATCCATCATCAATATTATTTTGACAAACTAAGTAACACACAATAAACTCAAAATAACTTAACAAACACAAATAAATGGTTACTTTCTTGCTAGGTATGAAAATGAATTTTTCTCCGATACCTACATAATCAAATAAAAAAGAAGTAGGTAATATAAAAACGAATCAAATAGGTAGTCAAGTAAATAGGTACGTAATATAAAAAAGTATATTGCAATTAGTAGAGTTGGCCAGGCAGGAACTACTTTTGAAATAAGTACCTGCGACTGACTTCTGCAAAATCAGGTAAATCTCGTAAACTAATACGAAAGCTACGGAATCCATTTTGGTAAAAAGCGTGTCTATTGGATTTTCTTTGCTGAATCGAAGGAGACCGAGAGATAAACCCTGAGTAGTTGAAACAGTAAAATTGTAATCCCACCGTAAATTTATTTCCTTGCGAGTTTTTTGCTCGGAAACGGTAGGCCTCACAAAAAAACTGTCGAAATAAAAAATGAAGCTGATACAATTTTCTACAAAATTGTTCATCTTCATTTTTTGCCTATCTTTAACAGTTGAGGACAGATTCAAGCTTAAAAGTAGGAAAAGATTTAAAAAAAAAAAAAAATTAAATCCTTGCATACCAAATTTGCATAAAACCCAGTCAAATGCAGGTAAATGCAGTTCATTCTGGATTCGACATTTAGTGCTACTGTTCAGGAAAAGATATACGTCCATTTCAGGGTCAATAAAGGTCAATATCGTTTTTGGCAGTCTAGAGAAATTGATGTGTTCATCATTTACCCTGAGTCCGCAATTCGTCTCATGTTTCCGAAGCTATTTCAACAAGTAAAATTATAATTATTGCATTTACTTACCTATCCTGGACATATTGAACGAGAGAAAACCGCTTTTGCCTCCAGGACTTGTGACACACAACTGATTTCAAATATAACACTGGGCTCGTCGCTCCTCATTATCTTAGGCAAAATCGCACCTTGATCTTTGTCGACTCAGTCAAGATTACAGTCTAATGATATGATGAAAAGAGCCTTTGTCCATCGTTATGTAGGTATTAACGTTGCCCCCCGAGCATTCAGCGATTATTAAGCAACTTCCGAAGTAAAATTGTTTTCACTTTCGGAACGTTTTTTGTCTCCAAAATCAAAAATTCCACTCGCATTTTGCGTTTTAGACCTTTCTGAACAATTTTGGTTCCGTGTCTGTCTGTGTGTCTGTGTGTGTGTCTGTGTGTGTGTCTGTGTGTCAGCAAATCCTTGTTGCGGGCAAAACTACACGAAGTTATTGTTCGATTTTGATGAAATTTTCAGGGATTGTGCGGGTTGGGGTGTAGATGGTCCCCTATAGGTTTCATGACCCCCGGATCAATAGTAGCCTCTGCGCATGCGCAAACGTGAAATCCTTGTTACGCGCATAACTTCGGGAGTTCTTGACTAATTTCGATGAAATTTTCAGGGATTGTTTGGTTTGACGTGTGGATGGTCCCCTATGAGTTTCATGACCTCCGGATCAATAGTAGCCTCTGCGCATGCGTGAACGTTAAATCCTTGTTACGCGCATAACTCCGAGAGTTCTTGACCAATTTTGATGAAATTTTCAGGGATTGTTCGGGTTGGGGTGTAGATGGTCCCCTATAGGTTTCATGACCCCCGGATTAATAGTAGTCTCTGCGCATGCGCAAACGTGAAATCCTTGTTACGGGTATAACTCCGAAGGTTCTTGATTTTGAAATTTTCAGGGATTGTTCGGGTTGGGGTCCCCTATAGGTTTCATGACCCCCGGATCAATGGTAGGCTCTGCGCATGCGCGGACGTGAAATCTTTGTTACGCGCATAATTCTGGGAGTTCTCGACCAATTTCGATGAAATTTTCAGGGATTGTTTAGTTTGATGTGTAGATGGTCACCTATGAGTTTCATGACCCCCGGATCAATTTCTGCGCATGCACAAACGTTCCTTGCCACAAGCATCACCGACCGATTTCGATGAAATTTTCAGGATTATATTTAATAGTTTGTTCAATAGTTGAACATTACCTTTATTTTTTATGCTTAACAATAAATTTATCCTAATTCAATATTTACGCGCCTAATTGAACGAAGTTCTCATAATAATTTTCAATGATCTTATAGTCATGTTATGGCCCCGCTGAGAAACGTTAAGCCACTGGAAAGAACGTGTGTTTTCAAGCACATTTGGGATTTAAAAAAAAAAACAACCTGCATAACTAAAACTTTTTTTCTATTTCTGGGAGAAGAATGTCATTTCGGTAGAGTTCACCATCACAGAATGGATTAAACATCAATTCATTCCATGGATGCCCGTTCTCAAACATAAATTTCTCAAGTAATGCCGTTGAAACCAACGGTATCCTTGGATTTGCCAATACTCCGAAAACGCCGGAGTTACGTCCGTTTTAGTGACGTAAGGTCGAAAACAACTCAATCGCAATTTTAACAGAAAAAACTCGTTTTTCTGCAGTTAAACACCATTTTCTTAACTAAAACAACTTTTAATAACCAAAAGAACTACACCGTTGGAAAGCTAACATTTTGGCGCACGTTTTATCAGGTCTGCACGGTTCTGCGTCAAGCATTAATGGGGTTGCTAGGCGAGATGAAAAACAGGCGATTTCAAGATTTTGACAAAACTACCATTTCGCGCGGCAATTGCACATCTTTAATGTAACTAAAAAAATGTTTTCTGAAATTAAATAGATAGACAATTTAACGCTCTTTCCCACGGTGTCATCAAATTTGAGCTATCTCCGACATTGAGGGAGTTATGACAGTTTTAATGACATAAGACTGGAAACACGAAAAAAAAAAAATCTTAAATCGCGAATAATTCGGAAACGAGGACTCTGGCAAAAAATGGCTAGGAGGCATTTTTGTTCGGTAATGAGTTGTAGAATACGTAGAAGCCGGATTGTGCATAACTCCTGGGATACCCCGTATAAGATGTAAGCCCCTACTGACTCTTCCTATCGTGATCACAATAACCCACTAGATTTAGTGATGGTAGTTTACCTGAAGGGTCGGAATTCTGAATAGGGGTATTACTTGTAAATAACGAGACCCAGTTTACTGCAGGGAACAGGATGCTAAATAAAAGTCACAATTATAGAAACGTGATTTATTAATGTGAAGCTATTATTCTTATTCTTTCATTGCATTATGCTAATACCATTGAATTAAACAATAATAACAAAGTAATACCATTATTTTAAACGAATAAAACTGAACATAATAGCTTCACATAATACCTTCAGTTTCGATCATTGACAATTTGAAAATATTTACTAAAAGGAAAAATAATATAAATAAAGAATGCAATAGGACTACAAGAAAGGACAAAGGATATAGGTAGAAAACGTATACATCGCGAGGCGAGAACTAGCCTTGAGCGGCCGTATGCAGAGCAGTTGACGAGGCGAGTCTACTCCATTCGAACTTTTGGTTTATATTTGCCAAAACGGCCTCCAAGACGTCTATCCCAATATAACCACAGCTTTGAGAATTTTCCTTACAATACCCGTGTGTGTAGCATCGAATGAAAGAAGTTTTAGAAAACTGAGGATAATAAAAAACTACATCGGGAACTTGACAGGACAAGAACGACTAAGCAACTTGGCAATCATATCAATAGAGCAAAAAATAGCTTCTGTGCTATCTTTTGATGGTATCATTAAAACATTTGCAGCAAAAAAGCCCGACAATTTTCATTTTAAAGTTTGTTTAGGGCTTCCATTTCGTACAAAAATGTATTTATCATCTACTAGTTTGTTAAATTTAATAAAAATTATATGGTATTTCACATTGAGCACTTACTTACCAAACCTTCATCCTTTTAGTAGAAGAGTTTATGCATTGTGAATAAATCAAATTAATTATATTTATATTTTGGTTCATTGGTATATTAAGATGGTATGAGTCATGAGATATCGGGTCTATGGGGGGGGGGCGCCAAATTTATTTCTTGCTCTGTGTGAAATACGGGCTGGTTACGTCCCTCGCTGGGAGTCAGTACGTTCTGCCCTCCCAGACGCCCCTTCACTTTTGCGAGTGCGGGAGTCAGTAGTACTGACTCAGTAAGTAGTCCCCCAACTGAAGCTGGAACCTAGTTACGCCGCCTGCAGCGCCGCCCCTCTTGAGAGATAACTCTCCTTCAGCGCGGCGCCGCTGGCGCCTGAGTCGGTACATGAAGGCAGACGCCGGCCGCAGGCGCTTCGTGGAAACCTCGACGCCGTGTCTGAAGTGAAAAACGAACGCGATCGACGGGAGCGAGCGGGCGCCCATCGAGATCTGTTGGTACGATCAAACAATACGATACAGAATTGTCAGACGTAACAACGCGGCATCGCGCTTTGTTGAGGCAGAACGATCGTGCGGCGTGGTACGATTTTTCTTCAGTCCATGAATCATATTGGTACTTGCCAGTTAGTTGAAGGCGGATATAGCTAACGTTCAATACCTACGCTATGTGGATGTACGTCTCACCAAACACTTTAGTGTTCATACTTCATTAAGAGTTCTGTATTATGAAAGTATCAAGTATTAGGAAAAAAGGACCTACGCGAAGGGCCAATGTTAAGTTAGTATTATTCAATAATAAACCATTGTGATCGCTCTTGAAAAAAAAATTCTAACCCCCCCCCCCCCTGAAAATTTCATGGTTTACGTTTCAAAGGGTGTAGAATCCGAATCTGCAATAACAATTTTTCCGTCCGTCCGCCGTACACACGACTTCTCCCTGGTCCGGCGACGCCCCAATTCTTGAGCCTTAACTCTCTCACTTAATTTAAAGTGCTCTTTAAGGGTTGTCAAAGTTTTGTAAAATCCCTAAAAACCTCAAAAAAAGTCAAGGCGGCCTAAATTTGTACTCTTTTTGAAGAACACTCCACGAGGAATCGATTGAGCCCCTTCCCAGGTCCGTAGGTCAAACCATTCCCGATTTATGGTGCCAACATTCGCGTTATTGCTTCCGAGTCTACCAAGGTAGCGGAAGCATTGTTTTCACTTTCGGAATGTGAAAATTTTTTTGTCTCCAAAATCAAAAATTCCACTCGCATTTTGCGTTCTAGACCTTTCTGAACAATTTTGGTTCCGTGTCTGTCTGTCTGTCAGCAAATCCTTGTTACGGGCAAAACTACACGAAGTTATAGTCCGATTTTGATAAAATTTTCAGGGATTGTGCGGGTTGGGGTGTAGATGGTCCCCTATAGGTTTCATGACAACCGGATCAATAGTAGCCTCTGCGCAAGCGCAAACGTGAAATCCTTGCCAGAAGCATAACTCCAGGAGTTCTTGGCCGATTTCGATGAAATTTTGGCAGACGTTTTTATTTTTGGAAATGTCATAATATTTATTTATCACTTCAGTCATCTATCCATTCAGCGTCAATGTCAATTTTTATTATTAGGTATATTTTATAGTTTGTTCAACAGTTGAACATGCCTACCTTTATTTTCTCAAGTTATGCTCCTGCATAACAATAAATTTACCCTAATTCAATATTTACTTCGCCTAATTGAACGAAGTTCTTTAGTCAATAATAATTTTCAATGATCTATACAGTCATGTTATGGATACGAGGAAGCTATGCGCCACACCCACTTGGCAGACGTTTTTTGGTTTATTATTGTTTTTGTGTTGATATCAGTAACCTGGTGATGTACACTAAAACTTAGTAGAAATTAAAATCATGAAAGCAAGGTAATTTCAGGTTGTTTAGTTGGTTATCGTAGAGTATTGTACGATGACGTTGAAAAAAAAATACGCTTCGAAAAAAAAAAATAAATAAATAAAATAAAAAATAATGGGGAGGGGCCCCGAAAATATTTTGCGGGGGGGCCCCGCTGAAAAAAGTTACCCACCGATTATGTTATTTTCCCAAATTTGAATTGAGAATTTTTCCCAAACCCCAAAATTTAGATTTTTCCAAACCAATTTGAAATTTTCCAGATCAATTTGAGAAATTTCCCAAACTAAGAAACTTCCACTACTAAAAAGGGGAAAAGGAAGTTTTCCAAAACCCAATTGACAATTTTGTAAGGCAATCCAAGACTTTTTTTGAAAACAAAATTAGTGAAGAAATGAAAGAATGGCCTTTTTAACAAATTAACATTGAAATCACAAAGACAAAATGAACGAAGAATACTTCATTAAAATGCTCTTGTT
>JAVIWC010001258.1:0-26479 GCA_031894815.1 Creontiades dilutus | reverse complement strand
GTGTTCAGCACCGAAAAACCCCTTAGAGAGTAGGTTTGAAAGCGATTAAACAGAGTTAATTTTTGAGCAATTTTGATGAAAAAACGCGAAAATAACCATGAAGGAAGCGTTTTATCGAAAAACGGACTTCAGATTCGTGTTCAGCACCCCGAAAAACCCCTTAGAGAGTAGGTTTGAAAGCGATTAAACAGAGTTAATTTTTGAGCAATTTTGATGAAAAAAAACGCGAAAATAACCATGAAGGAAGCGTTTTATCGAAAAAAGGACTTCAGATTCGTGTTCAGCACCCCGAAAAACCCCTTAGAGAGTAGGTTTGAAAGCGATTAAACAGAGTTAATTTTTGAGCAATTTTGATGAAAAAACGCGAAAATAACCATGAAGGAAGCGTTTTATCGAAAAACGGACTTCAGATTCGTGTTCAGCACCCCGAAAAACCCCTTAGAGAGTAGGTTTGAAAGCGATTAAACAGAGTTAATTTTTGAGCAATTTTGATGAAAAAACGCGAAAATAACCATGAAGGAAGCGTTTTATCGAAAAACGGACTTCAGATTCGTGTTCAGCACCCCGAAAAACCCCTTAGAGAGTAGGTTTGAAAGCGATTAAACAGAGTTAATTTTTGAGCAATTTTGATGAAAAAACGCGAAAATAACCATGAAGGAAGCGTTTTATCGAAAAACGGACTTCAGATTCGTGTTCAGCACCCCGAAAAACCCCTTAGAGAGTAGGTTTGAAGCGATTAAACAGAGTTAATTTTTGAGCAATTTTGATGAAAAAACGCGAAAATAACCATGAAGGAAGCGTTTTATCGAAAAACGGACTTCAGATTCGTGTTCAGCACCCCGAAAACCCCTTAGAGAGTAGGTTTGAAAGCGATTAAACAGAGTTAATTTTTGAGCAATTTTGATGAAAAAACGCGAAAATAACCATGAAGGAAGCGTTTTATCGAAAAACGGACTTCAGATTCGTGTTCAGCACCCCGAAAACCCCTTAGAGAGTAGGTTTGAAAGCGATTAAACAGAGTTAATTTTTGAGCAATTTTGATGAAAAAACGCGAAAATAACCATGAAGGAAGCGTTTTATCGAAAAACGGACTTCAGATTCGTGTTCAGCACCCCGAAAAACCCCTTAGAGAGTAGGTTTGAAAGCGATTAAACAGAGTTAATTTTTGAGCAATTTTGATGAAAAAACGCGAAAATAACCATGAAGGAAGCGTTTTATCGAAAACGGACTTCAGATTCGTGTTCAGCACCCCGAAAAACCCCTTAGAGAGTAGGTTTGAAAGCGATTAAACAGAGTTAATTTTTGAGCAATTTTGATGAAAAAACGCGAAAATAACCATGAAGGAAGCGTTTTATCGAAAAACGGACTTCAGATTCGTGTTCAGCACCCCGAAACCCCTTAGATTTTGATGAAAAAACGCGAAAATAACCATGAAGGAAGCGTTTTATCGAAAAAAGGACTTCAGATTCGTGTTCAGCACCCCGAAAAACCCCTTAGAGAGTAGGTTTGAAAGCGATTAAACAGAGTTAATTTTTGAGCAATTTTGATGAAAAAACGCGAAAATAACCATGAAGGAAGCGTTTTATCGAAAAAAGGACTTCAGATTCGTGTTCAGCACCCCGAAAAACCCCTTAGAGAGTAGGTTTGAAAGCGATTAAACAGAGTTAATTTTTGAGCAATTTTGATGAAAAAACGCGAAAATAACCATGAAGGAAGCGTTTTATCGAAAAAAGGACTTCAGATTCGTGTTCAGCACCCCGAAAAACCCCTTAGAGAGTAGGTTTGAAAGCGATTAAACAGAGTTAATTTTTGAGCAATTTTGATGAAAAAACGCGAAAATAACCATGAAGGAAGCGTTTTATCGAAAAAAGGACTTCAGATTCGTGTTCAGCACCCCGAAAAACCCCTTAGAGAGTAGGTTTGAAAGCGATTAAACAGAGTTAATTTTTGAGCAATTTTGATGAAAAAACGCGAAAATAACCATGAAGGAAGCGTTTTATCGAAAAAAGGACTTCAGATTCGTGTTCAGCACCCCGAAAAACCCCTTAGAGAGTAGGTTTGAAAGCGATTAAACAGAGTTAATTTTTGAGCAATTTTGATGAAAAAACGCGAAAATAACCATGAAGGAAGCGTTTTATCGAAAAAAGGACTTCAGATTCGTGTTCAGCACCCCGAAAAACCCCTTAGAGAGTAGGTTTGAAAGCGATTAAACAGAGTTAATTTTTGAGCAATTTTGATGAAAAAACGCGAAAATAACCATGAAGGAAGCGTTTTATCGAAAAAAGGACTTCAGATTCGTGTTCAGCACCCCGAAAAACCCCTTAGAGAGTAGGTTTGAAAGCGATTAAACAGAGTTAATTTTTGAGCAATTTTGATGAAAAAACGCGAAAATAACCATGAAGGAAGCGTTTTATCGAAAAAAGGACTTCAGATTCGTGTTCAGCACCCCGAAAAACCCCTTAGAGAGTAGGTTTGAAAGCGATTAAACAGAGTTAATTTTTGAGCAATTTTGATGAAAAAACGCGAAAATAACCATGAAGGAAGCGTTTTATCGAAAAAAGGACTTCAGATTCGTGTTCAGCACCCCGAAAAACCCCTTAGAGAGTAGGTTTGAAAGCGATTAAACAGAGTTAATTTTTGAGCAATTTTGATGAAAAAACGCGAAAATAACCATGAAGGAAGCGTTTTATCGAAAAAAGGACTTCAGATTCGTGTTCAGCACCCCGAAAAACCCCTTAGAGAGTAGGTTTGAAAGCGATTAAACAGAGTTAATTTTTGAGCAATTTTGATGAAAAAACGCGAAAATAACCATGAAGGAAGCGTTTTATCGAAAAAAGGACTTCAGATTCGTGTTCAGCACCCCGAAAAACCCCTTAGAGAGTAGGTTTGAAAGCGATTAAACAGAGTTAATTTTTGAGCAATTTTGATGAAAAAACGCGAAAATAACCATGAAGGAAGCGTTTTATCGAAAAAAGGACTTCAGATTCGTGTTCAGCACCCCGAAAAACCCCTTAGAGAGTAGGTTTGAAAGCGATTAAACAGAGTTAATTTTTGAGCAATTTTGATGAAAAAACGCGAAAATAACCATGAAGGAAGCGTTTTATCGAAAAAAGGACTTCAGATTCGTGTTCAGCACCCCGAAAAACCCCTTAGAGAGTAGGTTTGAAAGCGATTAAACAGAGTTAATTTTTGAGCAATTTTGATGAAAAAACGCGAAAATAACCATGAAGGAAGCGTTTTATCGAAAAAAGGACTTCAGATTCGTGTTCAGCACCCCGAAAAACCCCTTAGAGAGTAGGTTTGAAAGCGATTAAACAGAGTTAATTTTTGAGCAATTTTGATGAAAAAACGCGAAAATAACCATGAAGGAAGCGTTTTATCGAAAAAAGGACTTCAGATTCGTGTTCAGCACCCCGAAAAACCCCTTAGAGAGTAGGTTTGAAAGCGATTAAACAGAGTTAATTTTTGAGCAATTTTGATGAAAAAACGCGAAAATAACCATGAAGGAAGCGTTTTATCGAAAAAAGGACTTCAGATTCGTGTTCAGCACCCCGAAAACCCCTTAGAGAGTAGGTTTGAAAGCGATTAAACAGAGTTAATTTTTGAGCAATTTTGATGAAAAAACGCGAAAATAACCATGAAGGAAGCGTTTTATCGAAAAAAGGACTTCAGATTCGTGTTCAGCACCCCGAAAAACCCCTTAGAGAGTAGGTTTGAAAGCGATTAAACAGAGTTAATTTTTGAGCAATTTTGATGAAAAAACGCGAAAATAACCATGAAGGAAGCGTTTTATCGAAAAAAGGACTTCAGATTCGTGTTCAGCACCCCGAAAAACCCCTTAGAGAGTAGGTTTGAAAGCGATTTTTATCGAAAAAAGGACTTCAGATTCGTGTTCAGCACCCCGAAAAACCCCTTAGAGAGTAGGTTTGAAAGCGATTAAACAGAGTTAATTTTTGAGCAATTTTGATGAAAAAACGCGAAAATAACCATGAAGGAAGCGTTTTATCGAAAAAAGGACTTCAGATTCGTGTTCAGCACCCCGAAAAACCCCTTAGAGAGTAGGTTTGAAAGCGATTAAACAGAGTTAATTTTTGAGCAATTTTGATGAAAAAACGCGAAAATAACCATGAAGGAAGCGTTTTATCGAAAAAAGGACTTCAGATTCGTGTTCAGCACCCCGAAAAACCCCTTAGAGAGTAGGTTTGAAAGCGATTAAACAGAGTTAATTTTTGAGCAATTTTGATGAAAAAACGCGAAAATAACCATGAAGGAAGCGTTTTATCGAAAAAAGGACTTCAGATTCGTGTTCAGCACCCCGAAAAACCCTTAGAGAGTAGGTTTGAAAGCGATTAAACAGAGTTAATCCATGAAGGAAGCGTTTTATCGAAAAAAGGACTTCAGATTCGTGTTCAGCACCCCGAAAAACCCCTTAGAGAGTAGGTTTGAAAGCGATTAAACAGAGTTAATTTTTGAGCAATTTTGATGAAAAAACGCGAAAATAACCATGAAGGAAGCGTTTTATCGAAAAACGGACTTCAGATTCGTGTTCAGCACCCCGAAAAACCCCTTAGAGAGTAGGTTTGAAAGCGATTAAACAGAGTTAATTTTTGAGCAATTTTGATGAAAAAACGCGAAAATAACCATGAAGGAAGCGTTTTATCGAAAAAAGGACTTCAGATTCGTGTTCAGCACCAAAAACGCGAAAATAACCATGAAGGAAGCGTTTTATCGAAAAACGGACTTCAGATTCGTGTTCAGCACCCCGAAAAACCCCTTAGAGAGTAGGTTTGAAAGCGATTAAACAGAGTTAATTTTTGAGCAATTTTGATGAAAAAACGCGAAAATAACCATGAAGGAAGCGTTTTATCGAAAAACGGACTTCAGATTCGTGTTCAGCACCCCGAAAAACCCCTTAGAGAGTAGGTTTGAAAGCGATTAAACAGAGTTAATTTTTGAGCAATTTTGATGAAAAAACGCGAAAATAACCATGAAGGAAGCGTTTTATCGAAAAACGGACTTCAGATTCGTGTTCAGCACCCCGAAAAACCCCTTAGAGAGTAGGTTTGAAAGCGATTAAACAGAGTTAATTTTTGAGCAATTTTGATGAAAAAACGCGAAAATAACCATGAAGGAAGCGTTTTATCGAAAAACGGACTTCAGATTCGTGTTCAGCACCCCGAAAAACCCCTTAGAGAGTAGGTTTGAAAGCGATTAAACAGAGTTAATTTTTGAGCAATTTTGATGAAAAAACGCGAAAATAACCATGAAGGAAGCGTTTTATCGAAAAACGGACTTCAGATTCGTGTTCAGCACCCCGAAAAACCCCTTAGAGAGTAGGTTTGAAAGCGATTAAACAGAGTTAATTTTTGAGCAATTTTGATGAAAAAACGCGAAAATAACCATGAAGGAAGCGTTTTATCGAAAAACGGACTTCAGATTCGTGTTCAGCACCCCGAAAAACCCCTTAGAGAGTAGGTTTGAAAGCGATTAAACAGAGTTAATTTTTGAGCAATTTTGATGAAAAAACGCGAAAATAACCATGAAGGAAGCGTTTTATCGAAAAACGGACTTCAGATTCGTGTTCAGCACCCCGAAAAACCCCTTAGAGAGTAGGTTTGAAAGCGATTAAACAGAGTTAATTTTTGAGCAATTTTGATGAAAAAACGCGAAAATAACCATGAAGGAAGCGTTTTATCGAAAAACGGACTTCAGATTCGTGTTCAGCACCCCGAAAAACCCCTTAGAGAGTAGGTTTGAAAGCGATTAAACAGAGTTAATTTTTGAGCAATTTTGATGAAAAAACGCGAAAATAACCATGAAGGAAGCGTTTTATCGAAAAACGGACTTCAGATTCGTGTTCAGCACCCCGAAAAACCCCTTAGAGAGTAGGTTTGAAAGCGATTAAACAGAGTTAATTTTTGAGCAATTTTGATGAAAAAACGCGAAAATAACCATGAAGGAAGCGTTTTATCGAAAAACGGACTTCAGATTCGTGTTCAGCACCCCGAAAAACCCCTTAGAGAGTAGGTTTGAAAGCGATTAAACAGAGTTAATTTTTGAGCAATTTTGATGAAAAAACGCGAAAATAACCATGAAGGAAGCGTTTTATCGAAAAAAACGGACTTCAGATTCGTGTTCAGCACCCCGAAAAACCCCTTAGAGAGTAGGTTTGAAAGCGATTAAACAGAGTTAATTTTTGAGCAATTTTGATGAAAAAACGCGAAAATAACCATGAAGGAAGCGTTTTATCGAAAAAAGGACTTCAGATTCGTGTTCAGCACCCCGACAAACCCCTTAGAGAGTAGGTTTGAAAGCGATTAAA
The DNA here is from genome assembly GCA_031894815.1 of Creontiades dilutus. Lineage (NCBI taxonomy): Eukaryota > Metazoa > Arthropoda > Insecta > Hemiptera > Miridae > Creontiades > Creontiades dilutus. The sequence continues at coordinate 20,157 of JAVIWC010001258.1, read as the reverse complement.
CAGAGTTAATTTTTGAGCAATTTTGATGAAAAAACGCGAAAATAACCATGAAGGAAGCGTTTTATCGAAAAACGGACTTCAGATTCGTGTTCAGCACCCCGAAAAACCCCTTAGAGAGTAGGTTTGAAAGCGATTAAACAGAGTTAATTTTTGAGCAATTTTGATGAAAAAACGCGAAAATAACCATGAAGGAAGCGTTTTATCGAAAAACGGACTTCAGATTCGTGTTCAGCACCCCGAAAAACCCCTTAGAGAGTAGGTTTGAAAGCGATTAAACAGAGTTAATTTTTGAGCAATTTTGATGAAAAAACGCGAAAATAACCATGAAGGAAGCGTTTTATCGAAAAACGGACTTCAGATTCGTGTTCAGCACCCCGAAAAACCCCTTAGAGAGTAGGTTTGAAAGCGATTAAACAGAGTTAATTTTTGAGCAATTTTGATGAAAAAACGCGAAAATAACCATGAAGGAAGCGTTTTATCGAAAAACGGACTTCAGATTCGTGTTCAGCACCCCGAAAAACCCCTTAGAGAGTAGGTTTGAAAGCGATTAAACAGAGTTAATTTTTGAGCAATTTTGATGAAAAAACGCGAAAATAACCATGAAGGAAGCGTTTTATCGAAAAACGGACTTCAGATTCGTGTTCAGCACCCCGAAAAACCCCTTAGAGAGTAGGTTTGAAAGCGATTAAACAGAGTTAATTTTTGAGCAATTTTGATGAAAAAACGCGAAAATAACCATGAAGGAAGCGTTTTATCGAAAAACGGACTTCAGATTCGTGTTCAGCACCCCGAAAAACCCCTTAGAGAGTAGGTTTGAAAGCGATTAAACAGAGTTAATTTTTGAGCAATTTTGATGAAAAAACGCGAAAATAACCATGAAGGAAGCGTTTTATCGAAAAACGGACTTCAGATTCGTGTTCAGCACCCCGACAAACCCCTTAGAGAGTAGGTTTGAAAGCGATTAAACAGAGTTAATTTTTGAGCAATTTTGATGAAAAAACGCGAAAATAACCATGAAGGAAGCGTTTTATCGAAAAACGGACTTCAGATTCGTGTTCAGCACCCCGAAAAACCCCTTAGAGAGTAGGTTTGAAAGCGATTAAACAGAGTTAATTTTTGAGCAATTTTGATGAAAAAACGCGAAAATAACCATGAAGGAAGCGTTTTATCGAAAAACGGACTTCAGATTCGTGTTCAGCACCCCGAAAAACCCCTTAGAGAGTAGGTTTGAAAGCGATTAAACAGAGTTAATTTTTGAGCAATTTTGATGAAAAAACGCGAAAATAACCATGAAGGAAGCGTTTTATCGAAAAACGGACTTCAGATTCGTGTTCAGCACCCCGAAAAACCCCTTAGAGAGTAGGTTTGAAAGCGATTAAACAGAGTTAATTTTTGAGCAATTTTGATGAAAAAACGCGAAAATAACCATGAAGGAAGCGTTTTATCGAAAAACGGACTTCAGATTCGTGTTCAGCACCCCGAAAAACCCCTTAGAGAGTAGGTTTGAAAGCGATTAAACAGAGTTAATTTTTGAGCAATTTTGATGAAAAAACGCGAAAATAACCATGAAGGAAGCGTTTTATCGAAAAACGGACTTCAGATTCGTGTTCAGCACCCCGAAAAACCCCTTAGAGAGTAGGTTTGAAAGCGATTAAACAGAGTTAATTTTTGAGCAATTTTGATGAAAAAACGCGAAAATAACCATGAAGGAAGCGTTTTATCGAAAAACGGACTTCAGATTCGTGTTCAGCACCCCGAAAAACCCCTTAGAGAGTAGGTTTGAAAGCGATTAAACAGAGTTAATTTTTGAGCAATTTTGATGAAAAAACGCGAAAATAACCATGAAGGAAGCGTTTTATCGAAAAACGGACTTCAGATTCGTGTTCAGCACCCCGAAAAACCCCTTAGAGAGTAGGTTTGAAAGCGATTAAACAGAGTTAATTTTTGAGCAATTTTGATGAAAAAACGCGAAAATAACCATGAAGGAAGCGTTTTATCGAAAAACGGACTTCAGATTCGTGTTCAGCACCCCGAAAAACCCCTTAGAGAGTAGGTTTGAAAGCGATTAAACAGAGTTAATTTTTGAGCAATTTTGATGAAAAAACGCGAAAATAACCATGAAGGAAGCGTTTTATCGAAAAACGGACTTCAGATTCGTGTTCAGCACCCCGAAAAACCCCTTAGAGAGTAGGTTTGAAAGCGATTAAACAGAGTTAATTTTTGAGCAATTTTGATGAAAAAACGCGAAAATAACCATGAAGGAAGCGTTTTATCGAAAAACGGACTTCAGATTCGTGTTCAGCACCCCGAAAAACCCCTTAGAGAGTAGGTTTGAAAGCGATTAAACAGAGTTAATTTTTGAGCAATTTTGATGAAAAAACGCGAAAATAACCATGAAGGAAGCGTTTTATCGAAAAACGGACTTCAGATTCGTGTTCAGCACCCCGAAAAACCCCTTAGAGAGTAGGTTTGAAAGCGATTAAACAGAGTTAATTTTTGAGCAATTTTGATGAAAAAACGCGAAAATAACCATGAAGGAAGCGTTTTATCGAAAAACGGACTTCAGATTCGTGTTCAGCACCCCGAAAAACCCCTTAGAGAGTAGGTTTGAAAGCGATTAAACAGAGTTAATTTTTGAGCAATTTTGATGAAAAAACGCGAAAATAACCATGAAGGAAGCGTTTTATCGAAAAACGGACTTCAGATTCGTGTTCAGCACCCCGAAAAACCCCTTAGAGAGTAGGTTTGAAAGCGATTAAACAGAGTTAATTTTTGAGCAATTTTGATGAAAAAACGCGAAAATAACCATGAAGGAAGCGTTTTATCGAAAAACGGACTTCAGATTCGTGTTCAGCACCCCGAAAAACCCCTTAGAGAGTAGGTTTGAAAGCGATTAAACAGAGTTAATTTTTGAGCAATTTTGATGAAAAAACGCGAAAATAACCATGAAGGAAGCGTTTTATCGAAAAACGGACTTCAGATTCGTGTTCAGCACCCCGAAAAACCCCTTAGAGAGTAGGTTTGAAAGCGATTAAACAGAGTTAATTTTTGAGCAATTTTGATGAAAAAACGCGAAAATAACCATGAAGGAAGCGTTTTATCGAAAAACGGACTTCAGATTCGTGTTCAGCACCCCGAAAAACCCCTTAGAGAGTAGGTTTGAAAGCGATTAAACAGAGTTAATTTTTGAGCAATTTTGATGAAAAAACGCGAAAATAACCATGAAGGAAGCGTTTTATCGAAAAACGGACTTCAGATTCGTGTTCAGCACCCCGACAAACCCCTTAGAGAGTAGGTTTGAAAGCGATTAAACAGAGTTAATTTTTGAGCAATTTTGATGAAAAAACGCGAAAATAACCATGAAGGAAGCGTTTTATCGAAAAACGGACTTCAGATTCGTGTTCAGCACCCCGAAAACCCCTTAGAGAGTAGGTTTGAAAGCGATTAAACAGAGTTAATTTTTGAGCAATTTTGATGAAAAAACGCGAAAATAACCATGAAGGAAGCGTTTTATCGAAAAACGGACTTCAGATTCGTGTTCAGCACCCCGAAAAACCCCTTAGAGAGTAGGTTTGAAAGCGATTAAACAGAGTTAATTTTTGAGCAATTTTGATGAAAAAACGCGAAAATAACCATGAAGGAAGCGTTTTATCGAAAAACGGACTTCAGATTCGTGTTCAGCACCCCGAAAAACCCCTTAGAGAGTAGGTTTGAAAGCGATTAAACAGAGTTAATTTTTGAGCAATTTTGATGAAAAAACGCGAAAATAACCATGAAGGAAGCGTTTTATCGAAAAACGGACTTCAGATTCGTGTTCAGCACCCCGAAAAACCCCTTAGAGAGTAGGTTTGAAAGCGATTAAACAGAGTTAATTTTTGAGCAATTTTGATGAAAAAACGCGAAAATAACCATGAAGGAAGCGTTTTATCGAAAAACGGACTTCAGATTCGTGTTCAGCACCCCGAAAAACCCCTTAGAGAGTAGGTTTGAAAGCGATTAAACAGAGTTAATTTTTGAGCAATTTTGATGAAAAAACGCGAAAATAACCATGAAGGAAGCGTTTTATCGAAAAACGGACTTCAGATTCGTGTTCAGCACCCCGAAAAACCCCTTAGAGAGTAGGTTTGAAAGCGATTAAACAGAGTTAATTTTTGAGCAATTTTGATGAAAAAACGCGAAAATAACCATGAAGGAAGCGTTTTATCGAAAAACGGACTTCAGATTCGTGTTCAGCACCCCGAAAACCCCTTAGAGAGTAGGTTTGAAAGCGATTAAACAGAGTTAATTTTTGAGCAATTTTGATGAAAAAACGCGAAAATAACCATGAAGGAAGCGTTTTATCGAAAAACGGACTTCAGATTCGTGTTCAGCACCCCGAAAAACCCCTTAGAGAGTAGGTTTGAAAGCGATTAAACAGAGTTAATTTTTGAGCAATTTTGATGAAAAAACGCGAAAATAACCATGAAGGAAGCGTTTTATCGAAAAACGGACTTCAGATTCGTGTTCAGCACCCCGAAAAACCCCTTAGAGAGTAGGTTTGAAAGCGATTAAACAGAGTTAATTTTTGAGCAATTTTGATGAAAAAACGCGAAAATAACCATGAAGGAAGCGTTTTATCGAAAAACGGACTTCAGATTCGTGTTCAGCACCCCGAAAAACCCCTTAGAGAGTAGGTTTGAAAGCGATTAAACAGAGTTAATTTTTGAGCAATTTTGATGAAAAAACGCGAAAATAACCATGAAGGAAGCGTTTTATCGAAAAACGGACTTCAGATTCGTGTTCAGCACCCCGAAAAACCCCTTAGAGAGTAGGTTTGAAAGCGATTAAACAGAGTTAATTTTTGAGCAATTTTGATGAAAAAACGCGAAAATAACCATGAAGGAAGCGTTTTATCGAAAAACGGACTTCAGATTCGTGTTCAGCACCCCGAAAAACCCCTTAGAGAGTAGGTTTGAAAGCGATTAAACAGAGTTAATTTTTGAGCAATTTTGATGAAAAAACGCGAAAATAACCATGAAGGAAGCGTTTTATCGAAAAACGGACTTCAGATTCGTGTTCAGCACCCCGAAAAACCCCTTAGAGAGTAGGTTTGAAAGCGATTAAACAGAGTTAATTTTTGAGCAATTTTGATGAAAAAACGCGAAAATAACCATGAAGGAAGCGTTTTATCGAAAAACGGACTTCAGATTCGTGTTCAGCACCCCGACAAACCCCTTAGAGAGTAGGTTTGAAAGCGATTAAACAGAGTTAATTTTTGAGCAATTTTGATGAAAAAACGCGAAAATAACCATGAAGGAAGCGTTTTATCGAAAAACGGACTTCAGATTCGTGTTCAGCACCCCGAAAAACCCCTTAGAGAGTAGGTTTGAAAGCGATTAAACAGAGTTAATTTTTGAGCAATTTTGATGAAAAAACGCGAAAATAACCATGAAGGAAGCGTTTTATCGAAAAACGGACTTCAGATTCGTGTTCAGCACCCCGAAAAACCCCTTAGAGAGTAGGTTTGAAAGCGATTAAACAGAGTTTATTTTTGAGCAATTTTGATGAAAAAACGCGAAAATAACCATGAAGGAAGCGTTTTATCGAAAAACGGACTTCAGATTCGTGTTCAGCACCCCGAAAAACCCCTTAGAGAGTAGGTTTGAAAGCGATTAAACAGAGTTAATTTTTGAGCAATTTTGATGAAAAAACGCGAAAATAACCATGAAGGAAGCGTTTTATCGAAAAACGGACTTCAGATTCGTGTTCAGCACCCCGAAAAACCCCTTAGAGAGTAGGTTTGAAAGCGATTAAACAGAGTTAATTTTTGAGCAATTTTGATGAAAAAACGCGAAAATAACCATGAAGGAAGCGTTTTATCGAAAAACGGACTTCAGATTCGTGTTCAGCACCCCGAAAAACCCCTTAGAGAGTAGGTTTGAAAGCGATTAAACAGAGTTTATTTTTGAGCAATTTTGATGAAAAAACGCGAAAATAACCATGAAGGAAGCGTTTTATCGAAAAACGGACTTCAGATTCGTGTTCAGCACCCCGAAAAACCCCTTAGAGAGTAGGTTTGAAAGCGATTAAACAGAGTTAATTTTTGAGCAATTTTGATGAAAAAACGCGAAAATAACCATGAAGGAAGCGTTTTATCGAAAAACGGACTTCAGATTCGTGTTCAGCACCCCGAAAAACCCCTTAGAGAGTAGGTTTGAAAGCGATTAAACAGAGTTATTTTTGAGCAATTTTGATGAAAAAACGCGAAAATAACCATGAAGGAAGCGTTTTATCGAAAAACGGACTTCAGATTCGTGTTCAGCACCCCGAAAAACCCCTTAGAGAGTAGGTTTGAAAGCGATTAAACAGAGTTAATTTTTGAGCAATTTTGATGAAAAAACGCGAAAATAACCATGAAGGAAGCGTTTTATCGAAAAACGGACTTCAGATTCGTGTTCAGCACCCCGACAAACCCCTTAGAGAGTAGGTTTGAAAGCGATTAAACAGAGTTAATTTTTGAGCAATTTTGATGAAAAAACGCGAAAATAACCATGAAGGAAGCGTTTTATCGAAAAACGGACTTCAGATTCGTGTTCAGCACCCCGAAAAACCCCTTAGAGAGTAGGTTTGAAAGCGATTAAACAGAGTTAATTTTTGAGCAATTTTGATGAAAAAACGCGAAAATAACCATGAAGGAAGCGTTTTATCGAAAAACGGACTTCAGATTCGTGTTCAGCACCCCGAAAAACCCCTTAGAGAGTAGGTTTGAAAGCGATTAAACAGAGTTAATTTTGAGCAATTTTGATGAAAAAACGCGAAAATAACCATGAAGGAAGCGTTTTATCGAAAAACGGACTTCAGATTCGTGTTCAGCACCCCGAAAAACCCCTTAGAGAGTAGGTTTGAAAGCGATTAAACAGAGTTAATTTTTGAGCAATTTTGATGAAAAAACGCGAAAATAACCATGAAGGAAGCGTTTTATCGAAAAACGGACTTCAGATTCGTGTTCAGCACCCCGAAAAACCCCTTAGAGAGTAGGTTTGAAAGCGATTAAACAGAGTTAATTTTTGAGCAATTTTGATGAAAAAACGCGAAAATAACCATGAAGGAAGCGTTTTATCGAAAAACGGACTTCAGATTCGTGTTCAGCACCCCGAAAAACCCCTTAGAGAGTAGGTTTGAAAGCGATTAAACAGAGTTAATTTTTGAGCAATTTTGATGAAAAAACGCGAAAATAACCATGAAGGAAGCGTTTTATCGAAAAACGGACTTCAGATTCGTGTTCAGCACCCCGAAAAACCCCTTAGAGAGTAGGTTTGAAAGCGATTAAACAGAGTTAATTTTTGAGCAATTTTGATGAAAAATCGCGAAAATAACCATGAAGGAAGCGTTTTATCGAAAAACGGACTTCAGATTCGTGTTCAGCACCCCGAAAAACCCCTTAGAGAGTAGGTTTGAAAGCGATTAAACAGAGTTAATTTTTGAGCAATTTTGATGAAAAAACGCGAAAATAACCATGAAGGAAGCGTTTTATCGAAAAACGGACTTCAGATTCGTGTTCAGCACCCCGAAAAACCCCTTAGAGAGTAGGTTTGAAAGCGATTAAACAGAGTTAATTTTTGAGCAATTTTGATGAAAAAACGCGAAAATAACCATGAAGGAAGCGTTTTATCGAAAAACGGACTTCAGATTCGTGTTCAGCACCCCGAAAAACCCCTTAGAGAGTAGGTTTGAAAGCGATTAAACAGAGTTAATTTTTGAGCAATTTTGATGAAAAATCGCGAAAATAACCATGAAGGAAGCGTTTTATCGAAAAACGGACTTCAGATTCGTGTTCAGCACCCCGAAAAACCCCTTAGAGAGTAGGTTTGAAAGCGATTAAACAGAGTTAATTTTTGAGCAATTTTGATGAAAAAACGCGAAAATAACCATGAAGGAAGCGTTTTATCGAAAAACGGACTTCAGATTCGTGTTCAGCACCCCGAAAAACCCCTTAGAGAGTAGGTTTGAAAGCGATTAAACAGAGTTAATTTTTGAGCAATTTTGATGAAAAAACGCGAAAATAACCATGAAGGAAGCGTTTTATCGAAAAACGGACTTCAGATTCGTGTTCAGCACCCCGAAAAACCCCTTAGAGAGTAGGTTTGAAAGCGATTAAACAGAGTTAATTTTTGAGCAATTTTGATGAAAAAACGCGAAAATAACCATGAAGGAAGCGTTTTATCGAAAAACGGACTTCAGATTCGTGTTCAGCACCCCGAAAAACCCCTTAGAGAGTAGGTTTGAAAGCGATTAAACAGAGTTAATTTTTGAGCAATTTTGATGAAAAAACGCGAAAATAACCATGAAGGAAGCGTTTTATCGAAAAACGGACTTCAGATTCGTGTTCAGCACCCCGAAAAACCCCTTAGAGAGTAGGTTTGAAAGCGATTAAACAGAGTTAATTTTTGAGCAATTTTGATGAAAAAACGCGAAAATAACCATGAAGGAAGCGTTTTATCGAAAAACGGACTTCAGATTCGTGTTCAGCACCCGACAAACCCCTTAGAGAGTAGGTTTGAAAGCGATTAAACAGAGTTAATTTTTGAGCAATTTTGATGAAAAAACGCGAAAATAACCATGAAGGAAGCGTTTTATCGAAAAACGGACTTCAGATTCGTGTTCAGCACCCCGAAAAACCCCTTAGAGAGTAGGTTTGAAAGCGATTAAACAGAGTTAATTTTTGAGCAATTTTGATGAAAAATCGCGAAAATAACCATGAAGGAAGCGTTTTATCGAAAAACGGACTTCAGATTCGTGTTCAGCACCCCGACAAACCCCTTAGAGAGTAGGTTTGAAAGCGATTAAACAGAGTTTATTTTTGAGCAATTTTGATGAAAAAACGCGAAAATAACCATGAAGGAAGCGTTTTATCGAAAAACGGACTTCAGATTCGTGTTCAGCACCCCGAAAAACCCCTTAGAGAGTAGGTTTGAAAGCGATTAAACAGAGTTTATTTTTGAGCAATTTTGATGAAAAAACGCGAAAATAACCATGAAGGAAGCGTTTTATCGAAAAACGGACTTCAGATTCGTGTTCAGCACCCCGAAAAACCCCTTAGAGAGTAGGTTTGAAAGCGATTAAACAGAGTTTATTTTTGAGCAATTTTGATGAAAAAACGCGAAAATAACCATGAAGGAAGCGTTTTATCGAAAAACGGACTTCAGATTCGTGTTCAGCACCCCGAAAAACCCCTTAGAGAGTAGGTTTGAAAGCGATTAAACAGAGTTTATTTTTGAGCAATTTTGATGAAAAAACGCGAAAATAACCATGAAGGAAGCGTTTTATCGAAAAAAGGACTTCAGATTCGTGTTCAGCACCCCGAAAAACCCCTTAGAGAGTAGGTTTGAAAGCGATTAAACAGAGTTAATTTTTGAGCAATTTTGATGAAAAAACGCGAAAATAACCATGAAGGAAGCGTTTTATCGAAAAACGGACTTCAGATTCGTGTTCAGCACCCCGAAAAACCCCTTAGAGAGTAGGTTTGAAAGCGATTAAACAGAGTTTATTTTTGAGCAATTTTGATGAAAAAACGCGAAAATAACCATGAAGGAAGCGTTTTATCGAAAAACGGACTTCAGATTCGTGTTCAGCACCCCGAAAAACCCCTTAGAGAGTAGGTTTGAAAGCGATTAAACAGAGTTTATTTTTGAGCAATTTTGATGAAAAAACGCGAAAATAACCATGAAGGAAGCGTTTTATCGAAAAACGGACTTCAGATTCGTGTTCAGCACCCCGAAAAACCCCTTAGAGAGTAGGTTTGAAAGCGATTAAACAGAGTTTAATTTTTGAGCAATTTTGATGAAAAAACGCGAAAATAACCATGAAGGAAGCGTTTTATCGAAAAACGGACTTCAGATTCGTGTTCAGCACCCCGAAAAACCCCTTAGAGAGTAGGTTTGAAAGCGATTAAACAGAGTTTATTTTTGAGCAATTTTGATGAAAAAACGCGAAAATAACCATGAAGGAAGCGTTTTATCGAAAAACGGACTTCAGATTCGTGTTCAGCACCCCGACAAACCCCTTAGAGAGTAGGTTTGAAAGCGATTAAACAGAGTTAATTTTTGAGCAATTTTGATGAAAAAACGCGAAAATAACCATGAAGGAAGCGTTTTATCGAAAAACGGACTTCAGATTCGTGTTCAGCACCCCGAAAAACCCCTTAGAGAGTAGGTTTGAAAGCGATTAAACAGAGTTAATTTTTGAGCAATTTTGATGAAAAAACGCGAAAATAACCATGAAGGAAGCGTTTTATCGAAAAACGGACTTCAGATTCGTGTTCAGCACCCCGAAAAACCCCTTAGAGAGTAGGTTTGAAAGCGATTAAACAGAGTTTATTTTTGAGCAATTTTGATGAAAAAACGCGAAAATAACCATGAAGGAAGCGTTTTATCGAAAAACGGACTTCAGATTCGTGTTCAGCACCCCGAAAAACCCCTTAGAGAGTAGGTTTGAAAGCGATTAAACAGAGTTAATTTTTGAGCAATTTTGATGAAAAAACGCGAAAATAACCATGAAGGAAGCGTTTTATCGAAAAACGGACTTCAGATTCGTGTTCAGCACCCCGAAAAACCCCTTAGAGAGTAGGTTTGAAAGCGATTAAACAGAGTTAATTTTTGAGCAATTTTGATGAAAAAACGCGAAAATAACCATGAAGGAAGCGTTTTATCGAAAAACGGACTTCAGATTCGTGTTCAGCACCCCGAAAAACCCCTTAGAGAGTAGGTTTGAAAGCGATTAAACAGAGTTAATTTTTGAGCAATTTTGATGAAAAAACGCGAAAATAACCATGAAGGAAGCGTTTTATCGAAAAACGGACTTCAGATTCGTGTTCAGCACCCCGAAAAACCCCTTAGAGAGTAGGTTTGAAAGCGATTAAACAGAGTTAATTTTTGAGCAATTTTGATGAAAAAACGCGAAAATAACCATGAAGGAAGCGTTTTATCGAAAAACGGACTTCAGATTCGTGTTCAGCACCCCGAAAAACCCCTTAGAGAGTAGGTTTGAAAGCGATTAAACAGAGTTAATTTTTGAGCAATTTTGATGAAAAAACGCGAAAATAACCATGAAGGAAGCGTTTTATCGAAAAACGGACTTCAGATTCGTGTTCAGCACCCCGAAAAACCCCTTAGAGAGTAGGTTTGAAAGCGATTAAACAGAGTTAATTTTTGAGCAATTTTGATGAAAAAACGCGAAAATAACCATGAAGGAAGCGTTTTATCGAAAAACGGACTTCAGATTCGTGTTCAGCACCCCGAAAAACCCCTTAGAGAGTAGGTTTGAAAGCGATTAAACAGAGTTAATTTTTGAGCAATTTTGATGAAAAAACGCGAAAATAACCATGAAGGAAGCGTTTTATCGAAAAACGGACTTCAGATTCGTGTTCAGCACCCCGAAAAACCCCTTAGAGAGTAGGTTTGAAAGCGATTAAACAGAGTTAATTTTTGAGCAATTTTGATGAAAAAACGCGAAAATAACCATGAAGGAAGCGTTTTATCGAAAAACGGACTTCAGATTCGTGTTCAGCACCCCGAAAAACCCCTTAGAGAGTAGGTTTGAAAGCGATTAAACAGAGTTAATTTTTGAGCAATTTTGATGAAAAAACGCGAAAATAACCATGAAGGAAGCGTTTTATCGAAAAACGGACTTCAGATTCGTGTTCAGCACCCCGAAAAACCCCTTAGAGAGTAGGTTTGAAAGCGATTAAACAGAGTTAATTTTTGAGCAATTTTGATGAAAAAACGCGAAAATAACCATGAAGGAAGCGTTTTATCGAAAAACGGACTTCAGATTCGTGTTCAGCACCCCGACAAACCCCTTAGAGAGTAGGTTTGAAAGCGATTAAACAGAGTTAATTTTTGAGCAATTTTGATGAAAAAACGCGAAAATAACCATGAAGGAAGCGTTTTATCGAAAAACGGACTTCAGATTCGTGTTCAGCACCCCGAAAAACCCCTTAGAGAGTAGGTTTGAAAGCGATTAAACAGAGTTAATTTTTGAGCAATTTTGATGAAAAAACGCGAAAATAACCATGAAGGAAGCGTTTTATCGAAAAACGGACTTCAGATTCGTGTTCAGCACCCCGAAAAACCCCTTAGAGAGTAGGTTTGAAAGCGATTAAACAGAGTTAATTTTTGAGCAATTTTGATGAAAAAACGCGAAAATAACCATGAAGGAAGCGTTTTATCGAAAAACGGACTTCAGATTCGTGTTCAGCACCCCGAAAAACCCCTTAGAGAGTAGGTTTGAAAGCGATTAAACAGAGTTAATTTTTGAGCAATTTTGATGAAAAAACGCGAAAATAACCATGAAGGAAGCGTTTTATCGAAAAACGGACTTCAGATTCGTGTTCAGCACCCCGAAAAACCCCTTAGAGAGTAGGTTTGAAAGCGATTAAACAGAGTTAATTTTTGAGCAATTTTGATGAAAAAACGCGAAAATAACCATGAAGGAAGCGTTTTATCGAAAAACGGACTTCAGATTCGTGTTCAGCACCCCGAAAAACCCCTTAGAGAGTAGGTTTGAAAGCGATTAAACAGAGTTAATTTTTGAGCAATTTTGATGAAAAAACGCGAAAATAACCATGAAGGAAGCGTTTTATCGAAAAACGGACTTCAGATTCGTGTTCAGCACCCCGAAAAACCCCTTAGAGAGTAGGTTTGAAAGCGATTAAACAGAGTTAATTTTTGAGCAATTTTGATGAAAAAACGCGAAAATAACCATGAAGGAAGCGTTTTATCGAAAAACGGACTTCAGATTCGTGTTCAGCACCCCGACAAACCCCTTAGAGAGTAGGTTTGAAAGCGATTAAACAGAGTTAATTTTTGAGCAATTTTGATGAAAAAACGCGAAAATAACCATGAAGGAAGCGTTTTATCGAAAAACGGACTTCAGATTCGTGTTCAGCACCCCGAAAAACCCCTTAGAGAGTAGGTTTGAAAGCGATTAAACAGAGTTAATTTTTGAGCAATTTTGATGAAAAAACGCGAAAATAACCATGAAGGAAGCGTTTTATCGAAAAACGGACTTCAGATTCGTGTTCAGCACCCCGAAAAACCCCTTAGAGAGTAGGTTTGAAAGCGATTAAACAGAGTTAATTTTTGAGCAATTTTGATGAAAAAACGCGAAAATAACCATGAAGGAAGCGTTTTATCGAAAAACGGACTTCAGATTCGTGTTCAGCACCCCGAAAAACCCCTTAGAGAGTAGGTTTGAAAGCGATTAAACAGAGTTAATTTTTGAGCAATTTTGATGAAAAAACGCGAAAATAACCATGAAGGAAGCGTTTTATCGAAAAACGGACTTCAGATTCGTGTTCAGCACCCCGAAAAACCCCTTAGAGAGTAGGTTTGAAAGCGATTAAACAGAGTTAATTTTTGAGCAATTTTGATGAAAAAACGCGAAAATAACCATGAAGGAAGCGTTTTATCGAAAAACGGACTTCAGATTCGTGTTCAGCACCCCGAAAAACCCCTTAGAGAGTAGGTTTGAAAGCGATTAAACAGAGTTAATTTTTGAGCAATTTTGATGAAAAAACGCGAAAATAACCATGAAGGAAGCGTTTTATCGAAAAACGGACTTCAGATTCGTGTTCAGCACCCCGAAAAACCCCTTAGAGAGTAGGTTTGAAAGCGATTAAACAGAGTTAATTTTTGAGCAATTTTGATGAAAAAACGCGAAAATAACCATGAAGGAAGCGTTTTATCGAAAAACGGACTTCAGATTCGTGTTCAGCACCCCGACAAACCCCTTAGAGAGTAGGTTTGAAAGCGATTAAACAGAGTTTATTTTTGAGCAATTTTGATGAAAAAACGCGAAAATAACCATGAAGGAAGCGTTTTATCGAAAAACGGACTTCAGATTCGTGTTCAGCACCCCGAAAAACCCCTTAGAGAGTAGGTTTGAAAGCGATTAAACAGAGTTAATTTTTGAGCAATTTTGATGAAAAAACGCGAAAATAACCATGAAGGAAGCGTTTTATCGAAAAACGGACTTCAGATTCGTGTTCAGCACCCCGAAAAACCCCTTAGAGAGTAGGTTTGAAAGGGATTAAACAGAGTTAATTTTTGAGCAATTTTGATGAAAAAACGCGAAAATAACCATGAAGGAAGCGTTTTATCGAAAAACGGACTTCAGATTCGTGTTCAGCACCCCGAAAAACCCCTTAGAGAGTAGGTTTGAAAGCGATTAAACAGAGTTTATTTTTGAGCAATTTTGATGAAAAAACGCGAAAATAACCATGAAGGAAGCGTTTTATCGAAAAACGGACTTCAGATTCGTGTTCAGCACCCCGAAAAACCCCTTAGAGAGTAGGTTTGAAAGGATTAAACAGAGTTAATTTTTGAGCAATTTTGATGAAAAATCGCGAAAATAACCATGAAGGAAGCGTTTTATCGAAAAACGGACTTCAGATTCGTGTTCAGCACCCCGAAAAACCCCTTAGAGAGTAGGTTTGAAAGGATTAAACAGAGTTAATTTTTGAGCAATTTTGATGAAAAAACGCGAAAATAACCATGAAGGAAGCGTTTTATCGAAAAACGGACTTCAGATTCGTGTTCAGCACCCCGAAAAACCCCTTAGAGAGTAGGTTTGAAAGGGATTAAACAGAGTTTATTTTTGAGCAATTTTGATGAAAAAACGCGAAAATAACCATGAAGGAAGCGTTTTATCGAAAAACGGACTTCAGATTCGTGTTCAGCACCCCGAAAAACCCCTTAGAGAGTAGGTTTGAAAGCGATTAAACAGAGTTTATTTTTGAGCAATTTTGATGAAAAATCGCGAAAATAACCATGAAGGAAGCGTTTTATCGAAAAACGGACTTCAGATTCGTGTTCAGCACCCCGAAAAACCCCTTAGAGAGTAGGTTTGAAAGCGATTAAACAGAGTTAATTTTTGAGCAATTTTGATGAAAAAACGCGAAAATAACCATGAAGGAAGCGTTTTATCGAAAAACGGACTTCAGATTCGTGTTCAGCACCCCGACAAACCCCTTAGAGAGTAGGTTTGAAAGGATTAAACAGAGTTTATTTTTGAGCAATTTTGATGAAAAATCGCGAAAATAACCATGAAGGAAGCGTTTTATCGAAAAACGGACTTCAGATTCGTGTTCAACACCCCGAAAAACCCCTTAGAGAGTAGGTTTGAAAGCGATTAAACAGAGTTTATTTTTGAGCAATTTTGATGAAAAAACGCGAAAATAACCATGAAGGAAGCGTTTTATCGAAAAACGGACTTCGAATTCGTGTTCAGCACCCCGAAAAACCCCTTAGAGAGTAGGTTTGAAAGCGATTAAACAGAGTTTATTTTTGAGCAATTTTGATGAAAAAACGCGAAAATAACCATGAAGGAAGCGTTTTATCGAAAAAAGGACTTCAGATTCGTGTTCAGCACCCCGAAAAACCCCCTTAGAGAGTAGGTTTGAAAGCGATTAAACAGAGTTTATTTTTGAGCAATTTTGATGAAAAAACGCGAAAATAACCATGAAGGAAGCGTTTTATCGAAAAAGGACTTCAGATTCGTGTTCAGCACCCCGAAAAACCCCTTAGAGAGTACGTTTGAAAGCGATTAAACAGAGTTTATTTTTGAGCAATTTTGATGAAAAATCGCGAAAATAACCATGAAGGAAGCGTTTTATCGAAAAAAGGACTTCAGATTCGTGTTCAGCACCCCGAAAAACCCCTTAGAGAGTAGGTTTGAAAGCGATTAAACAGAGTTTATTTTTGAGCAATTTTGATGAAAAAACGCGAAAATAACCATGAAGGAAGCGTTTTATCGAAAAACGGACTTCAGATTCGTGTTCAGCACCCCGAAAAACCCCTTAGAGAGTAGGTTTGAAAGGATTAAACAGAGTTTATTTTTGAGCAATTTTGATGAAAAAACGCGAAAATAACCATGAAGGAAGCGTTTTATCGAAAAACGGACTTCAGATTCGTGTTCAGCACCCCGAAAAACCCCTTAGAGAGTAGGTTTGAAAAGGATTAAACAGAGTTTATTTTTGAGCAATTTTGATGAAAAAACGCGAAAATAACCATGAAGGAAGCGTTTTATCGAAAAACGGACTTCAGATTCGTGTTCAGCACCCCGAAAAACCCCTTAGAGAGTACGTTTGAAAGCGATTAAACAGAGTTAATTTTTGAGCAATTTTGATGAAAAATCGCGAAAATAACCATGAAGGAAGCGTTTTATCGAAAAAGGACTTCAGATTCGTGTTCAGCACCCCGAAAAACCCCTTAGAAAGTAGGTTTGAAAGCGATTAAACAGAGTTTATTTTTGAGCAATTTTGATGAAAAATCGCGAAAATAACCATGAAGGAAGCGTTTTATCGAAAAACGGGCTTCAGATTCGTGTTCAGCACCCCGAAAAACCCCTTAGAGTAGGTTTGAAAGCGATTAAACAGAGTTTATTTTTGAGCAATTTTGATGAAAAAACGCGAAAATAACCATGAAGGAAGCGTTTTATCGAAAAAAGGACTTCAGATTCGTGTTCAGCACCCCGAAAAACCCCTTAGAGAGTAGGTTTGAAAGCGATTAAACAGAGTTTATTTTTGAGCAATTTTGATGAAAAAACGCGAAAATAACCATGAAGGAAGCGTTTTATCGAAAAAAGGACTTCAGATTCGTGTTCAGCACCCCGAAAAACCCCTTAAAGAGTAGGTTTGAAAGCGATTAAACAGAGTTTATTTTTGAGCAATCTTGATGAAAAAACGCGAAAATAACCATGAAGGAAGCGTTTTATCGAAAAAAGGACTTCAGATTCGTGTTCAGCACCCCGAAAAACCCCTTAGAAGTGGTTTGAAAGCGATTAAACAGAGTTTATTTTTGAGCAATTTTGATGAAAAAACGCGAAAATAACCATGAAGGAAGCGTTTTATCGAAAAAAGGACTTCAGATTCGTGTTCAGCACCCCGAAAAACCCCTTAGAGAGTAGGTTTGAAAGCGATTAAACAGAGTTTATTTTTGAGCAATTTTGATGAAAAAACGCGAAAATAACCATGAAGGAAGCGTTTTATCGAAAAAAGGACTTCAGATTCGTGTTCAGCACCCCGAAAAACCCCTTAGAGAGTAGGTTTGAAAGCGATTAAACAGAGTTTATTTTTGAGCAATTTTGATGAAAAAACGCGAAAATAACCATGAAGGAAGCGTTTTATCGAAAAAAAGGACTTCAGATTCGTGTTCAGCACCCCGAAAAACCCCTTAGCATAGGTTTGAAAGCGATTAAACAGAGTTAATTTTTGAGCAATTTTGATGAAAAAACGCGAAAATAACCATGAAGGAAGCGTTTTATCGAAAAAAGGACTTCAGATTCGTGTTCAGCACCCCGAAAAACCACTTAGAGAGTAGGTTTGAAAGCGATTAAACAGAGTTTATTTTTGAGCAATTTTGATGAAAAAACGCGAAAATAACCATGAAGGAAGCGTATTATCGAAAAAAGGACTTCAGATTCGTGTTCAGCACCCCGAAAAACCCCATAGAGAGTAGGTTTGAAAGGGATTAAACAGAGTTTATTTTTGAGCAATTTTGATGAAAAATCGCGAAAATAACCATGAAGGAAGCGTTTTATCAAGAAAGGACTTCAGATTCGTGTTCAGCACCCCGAAAAACCCCTTAGAGAGTAGGTTTGAAAGCGATTAAACAGAGTTAATTTTTGAGCAATTTTGATGAAAAAACGCGAAAATAACCATGAAGGAAGCGTTTTATCGAAAAAAGGACTTCAGATTCGTGTTCAGCACCCCGAAAAACCCCTTAGAGAGTAGGTTTGAAAGCGATTAAACAGAGTTTATTTTTGAGCAATTTTGATGAAAAAACGCGAAAATAACCATGAAGGAAGCGTTTTATCGAAAAAAGGACTTCAGATTCGTGTTCAGCACCCCGAAAAACCCCTTAGAGAGTAGGTTTGAAAGCGATTAAACAGAGTTTATTTTTGAGCAATTTTGATGAAAAAACGCGAAAATAACCATGAAGGAAGCGTTTTATCGAAAAAAGGACTTCAGATTCGTGTTCAGCACCCCGAAAAACCCCTTAGAGAGTAGGTTTGAAAGCGATTAAACAGAGTTTATTTTTGAGCAATTTTGATGAAAAAACGCGAAAATAACCATGAAGGAAGCGTTTTATCGAAAAAAGGACTTCAGATTCGTGTTCAGCACCCCGAAAAACCCCTTAGAGAGAGTAGGTTTGAAAGCGATTAAACAGAGTTTATTTTTGAGCAATTTTGATGAAAAAACGCGAAAATAACCATGAAGGAAGCGTTTTATCGAAAAAAGGACTTCAGATTCGTGTTCAGCACCCCGAAAAACCCCTTAGAGAGTAGGTTTGAAAGCGATTAAACAGAGTTTATTTTTGAGCAATTTTGATGAAAAAACGCGAAAATAACCATGAAGGAAGCGTTTTATCGAAAAAAGGACTTCAGATTCGTGTTCAGCACCCCGAAAAACCCCTTAGAGAGTAGGTTTGAAAGCGATTAAACGGAGTTTATTTTTGAGCAATTTTGATGAAAATAACCATGAAGGAAGCGTTTTATCGAAAAAGGACTTCAGGAATTAATGTTCAGCACCCCGAAAAACCCCCCTTAAGTAGGTTTGAAAGCGATTAAACGGAGTTTATTTTTGAGCGATTTTGATGAAAAAACGCGAAAATAACCATGAAGGAAGCGTTTTATCGAAAAACGGACTTCAGATTCGTGTTCAGCACCCCGAAAAACCCCTTAGAGTAGGTTTGAAAGCGATTAAACAGAGTTAATTTTTGAGCAATTTTGATGAAAAAACGCGAAAATAACCATGAAGGAAGCGTTTTATCGAAAAAAGGACTTCAGATTCGTGTTCAGCACCCGAAAATCCCCTTAGAGTAGGTTTGAAAGCGATTAAACAGAGTTTATTTTTGAGCAATTTTGATGAAAAAACGCGAAAATAACCATGAAGGAAGCCTTTTATCGAAAAAAGGACTTCAGACTCGTGTTGTTCAACACCCGAAAAACCCCTTAGAGAGTAGGTTTGAAAGGGATTAAACAGAGATAATTTTTGAGCAATTTTGATGAAAAATCGCGAAAATAACCATGAAGGAAGCGTTTTATCGAAAAACGGACTTCGAATTCGTGTTCAGCACCCCGAAAAACCCCTTAGAGAGTAGGTTTGAAAAGGGATTAAAAAAAACGGACTTCAGATTCGTGTTCAGCACCCCGAAAAACCCCTTAGAGAGTAGGTTTGAAAGGATTAAACAGAGTTTATTTTTGAGCAATTTTGATGAAAAATCGCGAAAATAACCATGAAGGAAGCGTTTTATCGAAAAACGGACTTCAGATTCGTGTTCAGCACCCCGAAAAACCCCTTAGAGAGTAGGTTTGAAAGGGATTAAACAGAGTTTATTTTTGAGCAATTTTGATGAAAAATCGCGAAAATAACCATGAAGGAAGCGTTTTATCGAAAAACGGACTTCAGATTCGTGTTCAGCACCCCGAAAAACCCCTTAGAGAGTAGGTTTGAAAGCGATTAAACAGAGTTTATTTTTGAGCAATTTTGATGAAAAAACGCGAAAATAACCATGAAGGAAGCGTTTTATCGAAAAACGGACTTCAGATTCGTGTTCAGCACCCCGAAAAACCCCTTAGAGAGTAGGTTTGAAAGCGATTAAACAGAGTTTATTTTTGAGCAATTTTGATGAAAAAACGCGAAAATAACCATGAAGGAAGCGTTTTATCGAAAAACGGACTTCAGATTCGTGTTCAGCACCCCGAAAAACCCCTTAGAGTAGGTTTGAAAGGGATTAAACAGAGTTTATTTTTGAGCAATTTTGATGAAAAAACGCGAAAATAACCATGAAGGAAGCGTTTTATCGAAAAACGGACTTCAGATTCGTGTTCAGCACCCCGAAAAACCCCTTAGAGAGTAGGTTTGAAAGCGATTAAACAGAGTTTATTTTTGAGCAATTTTGATGAAAAAACGCGAAAATAACCATAGAAGAAGCGTTTGAGAGTAGGTTTGAAAGGGATTAAACAGAGTTTATTTTTGAGCAATTTTGATGAAAAATCGCGAAAATAACCATGAAGGAAGCGTTTTATCGAAAAACGGACTTCAGATTCGTGTTCAGCACCCCGAAAACCCCTTAGAGAGTAGGTTTGAAAGGGATTAAACAGAGTTTATTTTTGAGC